>JANZLC010000005.1:9059985-9094616 GCA_026413385.1 Erythroxylum gracilipes | reverse complement strand
TGCTATTCTTCTACTCATATGTGATGATTTCTGGAGGAAACCCACCACCAAAGAAGTTGCACTCATCATCTGCTGCTACATCATTATCATGATCAGACTTCGAAGAGATACAACTATAGTCTCAACTTCTACCCCATCCCTTCTTATCTAAGTGGGGTGAGTTGGAATAATTTTTTATATGCTACTATGATCCTGCAGGGATCCGTATCCCTTTCTGACATTAATAAACAGATAAGAGAAACTAAATATAAATGTTATTGTCATTGATTGACAGAGATCATATTGAAATGAGTATTGAGTGATGTTTTAATTTTATAGGTCCTTTATTCCTTGTGTTTTTTCTCGAAGAAGAAATGGTTTAAATGATTTAACTGATGATGATAGAGGCAAGAAAAAAGTAAAGTTAACGTGTAAAGATATGAAGTAGCGCTGCATTTATTCCTAAAGAAGTTGATAAATATTCTTTTACTAAAAATTCTTGAAACTATTAGAAAAGGATATGTAATGTAAGGCTATACTTCCCTCCCTGTATAAGTTTAAATGCCAAAACCACTCAATTCAATACTAGTGGAGAGTAACTTGTTTTGTCCTATATTTATAATTTCATGTCTATTCCTACTACCTAACTATACTAAAATTTTCAACTAAGTATGAGTACTCCAAATCCTCAAAGCACTTCTACAACGAAAATAGTGGTTCGCTAAAATAAACAGGAAGACAAACCGCAAACAAGTCTTTCCCAATGTTGTCCTTGATAATTGACTATAACCCGACAGGCTTCTTTTTCTCCTTTGGTTCTAGAAGGTTATCTCTTCTTTCAACATAAGGATACTTCACTATCTTAATATCATTCTCAATCCCATTTATTTTCCTCATGCAACCAGATAAAAAGGGATCTTTATCATATACAGAAGCATTTTCCACAGAGTCCCTACTCTGATAGGAAGCAATTCTTAAAGCATCTGATGACAAAAGTCATTTGTATAAAAAAATATGAATTCGTCTTCATCAGTTTCAACATCCACTCCATCTTGACTTTCATTATCAGCACCAGATTCAATGACTCCGCCCTCTGACATGACATAATAGAAATCTGTGAAATGAGGAGTATAAATATCAGTAAACTAGTAACAGGAAAATGACAAAGCCTCAGCCATTGCCAAAGGAAACTAAATTTCAATACAACTGATTTATTTTCTTTATAAAAGATGAAATAGGAAGATTCTATGTCACATTGAAATTGAACCTAAACCAAAAGGTAGTAACATCAATATTTGAATGCTTTGACAAAAACTTGACATCTGATGAATTAAAGTTTCCCATATAATGGTCTAAGAAATAAAGATGGTATAAAGTATACCCACTGGTAAGACAAAAAACTGAGAACAAGGAAAATGAAATAAACTTATAGCATATTTAAGGCAACATAATATATAACGATCAACAAGATTAGTTCAAATCTCATCCTCGCCAAAGTTCCCTGCTAGGTCATTTATCAACCAAACAAACGCATAAAAGACAATTCAGTAGTTTTCGAAAACATTCCCACAAACAACAAAAAGCTGCAAAAGGTTCCCAACACGCATCATTATTCTCAACCCAAATTAAAATAACCATATATATACATACATTTCCAATGACTTGGTCCATCGTGTTCAGCAACTGACTCAAGGTCCTCGTTGGCGAGCATGGATCAAAAACATCTACATCACCCAAACAACCAAAGTTAAATTACTGGAACAGGACAAATCAAAATCACCCACAAATTACAGAGTTCAACTAAAAAGACCAAGCTAAATCGCGCCTAGTAGGACAAAAATACAACTACCTGAGCATGGATCGATAAACTGCTCATCTTCACAGTCATCGAATTCGCGAACACCATTGGTATTGAAAAAGTGAGAAACAGAGGGAGCAGTAGCCACTGGATGAATTAGGCGAAGATTTGGGACGAGGTTTGAAGACACAAGCTTCTTCAATACAAGAGAAGACGCCAGTTAATAAAAAGCTTGGCTTTTTTGATTTTGTTTGTAATATAACATTTAATAATAATTTTAATTTTTGTTCAGGGATATAATTGGAAAAATAAGTTAAAATTAAATTATATTATATAAAATACTGTTACATACCAAACATCATAATAAGAATCTACCCAACTTTCTTATTAAAATTCTTATAAGTATCCAAACATGTAAATATCTTTACTTTCCATAGATTTATTTTCCAAGGAATTAGATTCCAAATTAACTTTGCTTTCCCGCCAACCAAACGAGGCCTTAAGTTAAAAACAATCAACAACATGCAACACAAGGAAACACTTTTAAAACCAAACTAGTAAGACATAGTAGATCTCAACCTTAATGGTAACATTGTAAAATTAGATCTGCCACTGAAAATAAAATAGAAACACAAACAAAAGCATAAGCAAACCAAATCTAAGAGATAATAGAGACAAACTAAAACCCTCCAGTTAAATAGCGACAAAACCCAGTATCCCTTAATGCCCGCCCTTATTAATGCTAGTCGTGCATGCAAGTAACCATAACACACGAGACGGTGCTTTAATGGTCTATAAATTGCTCCATAAAAAGGTCATAAGTTTTACGTGTCCTTGTGATTACGTGCCTACACACTGCACGAAGCCTGTAAGAGTTCTGATTTACTTCCATGATTGTTGGCCTTTTGAGCAAATTTAAATAATCCTACCATTTAGTGTGATTTTTTATTTTTCAAAGTTTGTGAAATAAACAATTCAATTTGAATGTGTATGAGGTGTGTGGAAGACATCACTCGTTCATCTCATTATCAAAGGTTCTTCCATCACTCACCCTTCTCAAACAATTGGATGTGCGGTTTTTGTGAAGGTAAGAGATCAGTGTGTTGGATATGGGTCCCTCTCATATGGAGGGACTCCATGTTCCACAATTGCGGCACCAAAATCGGTGCCGCATTTCGCATTTGTTGAAAATAAGAAAAAAAGACAGCTATAAGGCAGCTGTCTCACGCGGCGGAGTGCCTATATAAGGCACTCCCTGCTTCATCCAAAATACAATAGAAAAACATATACATAGAGGAAAACCAGAACAAAGCAACGCTCTGAAGTTATGAAATATTTTTCTAAAGGGTTGGTGAGTGACAAAATAGTGAGGTTAGTATTTTTAGGTTGGAAAATACCTTATGAGCCACTATTTTGTTTTTTTTCTCTATATACCTACTATTTGTAATAGTCGAAGAAATATTCTGAGTTTTGTCTGTGGATGTAGCCCAAAGTTAAGGGTGAACCACGTTAAATATGTTGTGTCCATTTTACTCATTTTATTTTTCCTTTTTACAAAATACACCCATTGCGCACAACAAGTGGTATCAGAGCTTGTTTTCATTGGAGGTATTTTTTGAAAAGAAGCACGTCATAGGGAAAACAAAATTACAACGAATTTTTTGGCGTGATCAATTCAAAAAGTTGATGTAAAATGACAAAGATGATGATTAGTACTTTAAAGTTGTTTTAATAAATTTGCAAGGTGACGGCACTATAGCAATAGTAATTGGGTCTCGCGACACTATTTGAGGTACTATTCATAAGTTACTATTTACCGAGTCCCGCGGTACTATTCTAGTGAGGTCTGACGATACTATTCAGGTGAGCACTATTCACAAGTTACTATTTATTGGGTCTCGTGGTGAAAATTTAGAAGATATTTTTCTGCCAATTTTTGACGTCATGATTCCATCTTTGAGTTCGGTTTTTCTCAAATTTGGCTTTAATTTAGCAAGTGGAGGAGAAGACGAGCAAAGTAATCAATCTAAACGATATTAACTACCGTATATGGCAAACCAAGATGAAGGATCTCTTGATGATTACAAAGATGCATTTTCCAGTATTTTCGACAACTAAACCGAAGGAGATGTCCAACGAATATTGGAAGTTTGAGCATGAACGAGCGTGTAGTTATATTTGACAGTTTGTTGATAATGTGTACAATCACATTTGTAATGATACTCATGCAAGAATGTTGTGGAATAAGATGGAGCAGTTGTATGCTTCAAAGACCGGCAACAATAAATTGTTTCATCTAACAAAATTGATGCAAGTAAAATACCAGGAGGATACTTCTGTAGCTGATCATCTAAACAATAAGGAAGGGATGGTTGATCAGTTATCAAAGATGGGCACAAAGTTTGACGACGAGGTGATTGCTCTAATGGTGCTAGCTTCATCACCAGAGTCTTGGGAGGCTTTGAAGGTGTCTTTGACAAATACTATGCTAAATGACATATTAAATATGGAGTCTGTTAAAAGCAGTATACTAAATGAAGAGATGAGACGTAAATCACAGCATGCAGCCTCTTCATAACATTCAGATGTTCTGCTTACAGAAAATAGAGGAATGAGTCAATCCAGAGGTCCAAAGTCCAGAGACAAGAGCAGAGGAAAGTCAAACAGATATGCAAATGTTAAATGCCATTACTGCAAGAAGAAAGGCCATATCGTGAAATTTTGTTGAAAGTTGAAGAAGGAAAAAGGTAAAGATGTGAAGAAAGACGAAAGCAGTGATGATGAGCAAAGTAACATTGTTGATGTATTCAACCTTGTTATTGATACAGAGATAGTCAGCCTGGTGTTGCAAGAAATAAGTTGGATAGTTGACAGTGGAGCTACTGTTCATGTTATATCTCACAGACAATTTTTCTCATCTTACATCTCTTAAGATAGCAAATGGAAATCTGTCAAATGTTGTTGGCAAAGGAGATGTTTCTTTAAAGACAACGAATGGTTCAAGACTATTGCTGAAAGATATCAGGTACATTCCTGATATGCGTATGAACTTGATTTCTGTAAACAGGCTAGATGATGAAGGTTTCCAAAATACTTTTGGAAATAGAAAATGGAAGCTTACTAAGGGCTCCTTAGTAGTGGCCAGAGGTCAGAAGCACTCAAGATTATATATGATGCAGGCAATGCTCTCCAATGATGTTATCAATATAGTGGAGAATGATAATATAATTGATTTGTGGCATAAAAGACTAGGTCATATTGGTGAGAAAGGGATGACTCAGCTTGTAAAAAGGAATATGCTATCTAGTCTAAATCAGATACCTCAAAAGAAATGTGTAGATTGTTTAGCAGGGAAACAAAACAGGGTTCTCCTCCATCCAGAACGAAGAATGTTCTAGATCTGATTCACTCAGATTTGTGTGGACCTTTGCCAAAGTCACTTGGTAACGCACAATACTTTGTGACTTTTATTGATGATCATTTTAGGAAAACGTGGGCCTATACTCTGAAGACTAAAGATTAAGTGTTAAATGTGTTCAAACAATGTCACGCCTCAGTCAAGAGACAAACTGGGAAGAAGCTGAAGTGCATCCGGACAGACAATGGTGAAGAGTACATCGGATTATTTGATGCTTACTGTAAAGAGCATGGTATTCGACATCAAATGACACCACCAAAACACTGCAATTGAATGGCATAGCTGAGAGGATGAACATGACTTTGATGGAAAAAGTCAGATGTTTACTTTCACATTCAAAGTTGCCTAAGGCATTTTGGGATGAAGCTTTACTTGTAGCTGTATATGCATTAAATCGTTCACCATGTATTCCACTCCAGTATGAAGTTCCAGAAAAGGTCTGGTCAGGAAAGGATGTTTCCTATGATCATTTGCGGGTCTTTGGTTGCAAGGCCTTTGTCCATATTCTTAAAGATGAAAGGAAAAAGCTTGATGTCAAGACATGATAGTGTTTATTCATTGGTTATGGTCAAGATCAATTTGGCTATAGGTTTTATGATCCGGTGCAGAAAATACTTATTAGGAGTCATGATGCTATGTTTGTTGAAGATCAAACTATTGAAGATATCAACAAAGCAGAAAAGGAAGTTCCAAGCTCTAATGATGACTCAACAAGCTTCAGATTGAATCCTCCAACAGTGGTGCCTAGACAAGTTGGAGATGAAGTGCAGAATGATCAGCTAGAAGCTGAAAATGAAGATGCCCCCAATAAAGTTGAACCAGAGGATGATGATGGTGTTCACATTTAACCACCAGCACCTGAAGATTCTAAAGTCTCATTACGAAGATCTAGTAGAAATAGACAACCATCTACTAGATATCCAATTAATTAGTATGTAATGCTGACTGACGGGGGAGAACTAGAAAGCTTTGATGAAGCCATGAATGGTGAACACAAGAAGAAATGGAAAGAAGCCATGCAAGACTAGATGAAATCTTTGCATAAGAATAAAACATTCGAGCTAGTGAAGTTGCCAAAAGGCAAAAGAGCATTGAAGAATAAATGGGTGTTCAGGATCAAGCATGAAGAATACAATGACCATCCTCGATTCAAAGCAAGATTAGTGGTCAAAGGATTCAGCCAAAAGAAGGGTATTGACTTTGCCGAGATATTTTCACCAGTGGTGAAAATGACATCCATAAGTACAGTACTAGGGCTAACCGCAAGTTTTAATCTGGAGGTTGACCAAATGGATGTCAAAACTGCCTTCCTACATGGGGATTTGGAAGAAGAGATATACATGGAACAACCAGACGGTTTTGTAAAAAAAGGGAAAGAAGACTATGTTTGTAGACTAAAGAAGAATCTATATGGTCTAAAATAGGCACCAAGACAATGGTATAAGAAGTTCGAGTATATTATGGGGGAGCAAGGCTATAAGAAGACTACTTCAGATCACTGTACATTTGTGAAGAAATTCTCTGATGATAATTTCATTATTTTATTGCTCTATGTGGATGATATATTGATTGTTGGTAAGAATGTTTCTAAAATCAATAATTTGAAGAAACAGCTGGATAAGTCTTTTGCCATGAAAGACTTGGGATTAGCAAAGTAGATTCTTGGCATGCAGATTATCAGAGACAGAAGCACCAAGAAACTATGGTTGTCACAAGAGAAGTACATTGATAAAGTACTTTAGAGATTCAAACTGGACAAAGTTAAAGCGGTTAGTTGTCCTCTTGCTAATCACTTTAAATTGAGTTCCAGAGAGTGCCCTTCTACAGATGAAGAGAAGGAAGAAATGTTCAGAATTTTATATGCTTCAGCAGTTGAAAGTTTGATGTATGCCATGGTTTGTACACGACCAGATATTGCTCATGCAGTTGGAGTTGTGAGCCGTTTCCTTTCAAATCCTGAAAAGGAACATTAGACTGTAGTCAAGTGGATACTCAGGTATCTTCGAGGGTCATCCAAAATATCGAGAAAGTCAACATCAGGTTACTTGATTACTTTTGTAGGGAGAGCTGTGGCATGGCAGTCAAAATTACAGAAGTGTGTTGCACTTTCTATAACCGAAGCGGAGTTTATTGCAGCAACAGAAGCCTGTAAGGAGTTGTTATGGATGAAGAAGTTCTTTAATGAACTTGGTATCAAGCAAGAACATTATCAACTGTTTTGTGACAGTCAAAGAGCTATTCACCTTGGTAAGAATGCATCTTTTTATTCATGATCAAAACACATTGATGTGAGATATCACTGGATTAGAGACGTGATGGAGACGAAACAATTACAGTTAGAAAAGATCTATACTAATGAAAATGGATTAGACATGTTAACCAAGATTCTACAAAAAGGGAAGTTCAAGTACTGTCGATCAATAGTAGGCATGATAGAGCCCTCCATGTAATTGGGAGGGGGAGATTTGTTGGATATGGGTCCCTCTCACATGGAGGGACTCCATGTTCTACAATTGCGGTACCAAAATCGATGCCACATTCCGCATTTATTGAAAATAAGAAAAAAAAGACATGTGGCGGAGTGCCTATATAAAGCACTCCCTGCTTCATCCAAAAGACAACAAAAAACATATACATAGAGGAAAACTAGAGCAAAGCAATGCTCTAAAGTTAGGAAATATTTTCCTAAAGGGTTGGTGAGTGACAAAATAGTGAGGTTAATATTTTTAGGTTGAGAAACACCTTGTGAGCCATTATTTAGGTTTTTCTTCTATATACCTACTATTTGTAATAGTGGAAGAAATATTCTGAGTTTTGTCCATAGACGTAGCCCAAAGTTAAAGGTGGACTACGTTAAATATCTTGTGTCCATTTTGCTCATTTTATTTTTCCTTTTCACAAAATATACCCGCTGCGCCCAACAATCAGTTCATCAGTTTGCTCAAAAGTGTTATCAATGTTCATGCCTCACTATGTCTTTGAAATTTGGGGCATATCAAGAAGTGATTGATATCAAAACTGTTGGTCTCTATTATATTCTCAAATTAATGGTGAGCACCAAATCTTCATCCCACCTAGCTTTATTTATCCATATTATACAAAGAGCACAAAAACATTGGTGCAATTCATCTTCCCCAGGTGCTCATTGACACCAAGCTTGTTGCTAGTTTTGGTAGCAGATGTTATTACCACTTGCCTTAGGCATGCATTTTCATGGAAACCATTCTATTTGCTGATTTAATGTTGAACAAAACTGTGTTTCTCGAACTTGAACGTCCTAATTAATTGGTCTTCTTGTTTATTTTGATTGCTAGTCATTGGTATCTTTGTATGGCATTCTGCTTTTGTCCATTTCAATAATAGGTTACATCTTCATTTTAATGAAGGTTGTGTTTAGAAAATGGTTAATAGAATTCATTCTACTCATTGAAATGGAAATGTTGCATGTCCTCCAAATACTAAAACCTGGATCTGTTTTATCTGTTTGTTTTCCTGCTTGAATTCTTAAAACTATTGTTACCCAAGGACATTTCGTCCAACAACATTCAACACTTGCTTTGGATTTGTTCCTTAAGTATTATAACTTCCATACCTTATACAAGATGTGACATATGTGGTTGCTTGCATGTGTTCTGTTTTCATTCGACAGGGTCATATTTGTGAATGATCTATCACATAGAAGGAGGAAACAAGCCTGCAAAAATGGGCATCAGAGATTGCAGTGATTGGGACATTGTCAGCTCCTCTAAATTCTGGAGGTGCTGGCGGTATTTCTGTCCCTTTTCTAGTTATTGGTAACAAGGCTGACATGATTGCAAAGAAGGGTGCAAGAGGAAGTAGTGGAAATCTTGTGGATGTTGCTCATCAGTGAGTTGAGAAGCAGGGTTTGCTCCAATCTAGTCAGGAGCTGCCACTGACAGAGAGTTTCCCTTGTGGTGGAGGCCTTATTGTAGTAAGCCTCTAAAATTGTCATTGACAATAGGATAATGCAGTTTACTCTTTTTAAATAAAATCATCTGAGTTTTGAATATTCTTTTATAATAGGAGCTGGTACTTTTTTTTTTAAACCCAAAATCACCATTTGGCAAAAGTACTTAAAACTTACAACACCTTGTGACTTTAAGGAATTCATAATATTTAATCTGAAACATATTAAATTCTGAAATTTATTTGGTGTGGAAATAGTCATAAAAATAAGGTTATATGTTCGTGAAAAAGACAATAATTACATTAATTTTACTTCTTTATACATTAAACATACTTTTGTGAACCAGTCAGTCTATTAAAGACAGGCTGCCAAAGATGCTAGATATGATAAGGAGGGTGTAATAAAATGTAAGGTCAGGATTCTCATTCAATACATTGCTTCATGTTTTATAGTGGCTTTATTGCTATTCTTGCAAGTTGCAAATTATCTAGCTTTCTTTTCACCACATTTTTTCAGTTGAGACCTAGAAGATAGTTTTCGGATAACTCTCCTGCAGCAACTATATGGCTATCCAGTTCTCCAGTTCAGAGATCAAGCCAGTCATTTGATGAGAATATACTTAAGGAGGTTTATCTTTACAGGAATACATGGTATTTCATACTGACAAGTCATCCTTGGTTTGCTCCCCTTACTTTTGGCTTGTTAGGAAGATTGGTTCTGGTTTTGGTAATCTCTGGTGTTGTTGAGATGTTTTCGATTTACTCCATGGAGTACTACTATTTGATACTTAAGGACCTTTCTGGCTTGGGGTTTAAGTTTGAGATTATTATTATATTATGATGCTATGACTTCCAATTTGACATTGATATACTCTGCCCGGGTCCTCATTCAATTTACCGCTCCTTGCACATTTAATGTTTCATTTTAGAAATATTATGAACAAACTTTTCTGGTGGACTGCTAGTGATGTTTACAAGTACAACAAACTTTCTCGTCTGCCTGCTCAACGCAATCTTACCCTACCTCCCACGCTTTACCCTCAGCCGCCAGTTGCTGTAACTGAGAGTTAAAGCTTCCCAAGATTTTCACTGGCTGGTTTGTAGGAAATAAGCAGTACTGTCAGATTAAAAGGCTTAGAATAAAACATCTGGTGAGCTTCTTATGTTGTGCTTCGCTGCTAGAATTAATGAGCATTTCCTTGCATGATTGGATTTTCTCACGTTGCACATGAATTGGACCAATTGTCTTCTTCTGGCACATAAACTGAGCCATCAGTCCTTGTTTGCACATGTTGCTATTTTCTTGCAAGGAGCTTTCTGAGTTGCAGTTTGGCTGCACTCTCCACAACAGTTACTGGTACCTCCTTAGAAACTGGAATCCTATTCTTTCTGGCTTCTGTGTCAGTATTCTTCACTTTAAAGTTTGGATTTATTGCTTACATTTGAAGCACCAAAAAGCAGACAAGAAAAAAAGAAAAGAGAAAGGACGGAGGAGCTAAAAAAACCAAAATAAGTAATAAACTCGGAAGGTGTTAATTATAGAATTTCTCAGCCTCTCAACTTAGTAAGGGCTTGGTCTCCAGTTATTGTCCGCCTTCCATCTGGTGACGTGACAGGCTTGCCATTTTCACTTGCCTACTTTTCTTCCTTATGCTTCTACTCGTAATTGCCTCGGTAATTGTTTAACCTATCTGCTCAAGTACCAAACAGAAACATGTTTATATATATTTTCATATGCCGTGCCTATGGTTAACCATTCATTGATTCAAAACAAAGGAAAAGATCAGATAGAATATAATTCTTTTCCCAGTACATATTGACAATTTTTAATTTATGGTCTAAATTTAATTATTTTTAATAGTTGATTTGTGAGTTAGGTCCAATTTCACACTATTTTAAGATTTAATTATTTTAAATAACATAACATTATTTTATTTAAAAAAGTTACATTTCGGTTAAGTTTAAGCTTGAGGATTCGGATTTAATTAAAAAATATTAATCTATATTTATAATTTTAAAAAATATTTTAAAAGCCTCAAAAAAAGAGCTTTCCCCGGGGCATTGCCATGGATGAGCCTGACTCGTGCACGTAAATTTTCCTTTATACGGTCAAAATTGGACTCGAATTTGCTCACGATCCACTCGAGAAATTGGTGCCATTTGCACATAAAACAGTAGCAAGGAAAATTACAAGCACAGAAAAAGACATACACGTGTAGAAGTCACAGCCGCAGACAGTCACCAATAAAAAAACTTTAGAAGGCCATTATTTGTAGAGCTTCACTCCCACACGGAATCTAGAAGTGTGGCCTTATAGAGTAAAACAACAGTACCTTTGAGTTAAATTTATTTCCAGAGTGGGTATTCCATTTTTTCCGGATAATTAAAGAGGTTATGATGAATTGGTAATGGATTATATGTCTACTTTTCATTTACAAGTTGTTTCTGTGATGAATAGGTTCACAATCATTTTATACCAACTAATATTCCACACGTATCGAACTCCTTCTTTGATGTAGCTAGTCCTTGGGATTTCAATCCACCAAATTTATATTTATCATCCTATGATTGACCATTGTTTATATTTTCATCTAAAAATTGACCTTAGTGTTTAACGGATGAACCACACAATGTGTCGCTCAAGGAAGACCAAAGTCACTACTGTACCAAACAAAAATATTTTGGTCTTTCAATTGCGTGTCCCGCGTAAATTGCCCGCAAAAAGAAAAGCAAGAAAAAGAAAGGACCAAAATACCGAGCGCGAAAAAGGCTTCACTCAGCTACGGCCGATATCATAAGGAAATCAGAGAAACCGACAGTGTCTTCTCGCCCAAGTCAAAACAAAAGTCAAAATTTGTTATGTTGGCCACTCCACCAGAGGGTTCTTATGATAACGAGCCAGCTGATGATTGGGCTTTCCACAGAAATAAAAATTATATAGAAAACGTGTCCGGGGGAGTGGTTAAATCGTAAATATAAAGGGAAAGAAGAGATGTAAATAAAGTGAAAGTGAAAATACTAAATTATAAAGAGAGAACACAGAATTTTCTCGACGAGGACGGGGAATTTCCCTCTAAATGTTCCTTTCTTCGTCAGATCGCACACTTCCGCTCGAGTTTTCTCGCGATCCAGACACTTTCTGAAGAAATAATGTTGTCGCTGCCGAGCAACGATCCCCGCCTGCAGCGTCGCCAATTTCAGTACCAACCGCCGTACAATGGCGACAATCGAGCCGATGAAGCGACGTCGTCTTCTTCTGTGACGTCTTTGTTGCTAGGTTTGCATGCCGATTTGGCTTCTGCTGGTAGTGTCTCTTCTTCATCTTCCGCTAATTACAAGCTCCCTCACCGTTTGGACTCTCGTGAAGGTTCTATTTTCGTTCTCCATGTATCAAACTTAGGTTTTTATTTTCGATGTGTATGATTTAGGGTTTTGATTGAACGTGGCTTTTACGATGATATGTGGCTTGAATTTCTTGCGGAGTCTTTTGATTTTACATATTAGCGTATTTCACTGTATTGGTACTTATCGATCTTCAATATGTTGTAGTTGATGAAGATACGCTTATGGGCCTTGCTCATCAGAAATACAAAGCTGGAAATTATAAGCAGGCATTAGACCATACTACTGCTGTTTATGAGAGAAATCCGAGGCGTACTGATAATCTGCTTCTAATGGGTGCCATATATTATCAGGTAGTTCGAATATATGTATTAGTAGTGTAGATTTTCTGGAGTCTTTGCCTTCCTACTAGTTAGTCTTGCTTCATTCAGTGCACCTTATACTGAATGAATGCTTTGTTTTAGCTTCACAATTATGACATGTGCATTGCAAAGAACGAAGAAGCTCTTCGCATCGATCCACACTTTGCTGAATGCTATGGGAACCTGGCAAATGCTTGGAAGGTAAGCTCTAATGCTTTCTGTAGATTCAAATTTTAGTTTGCTTCCTCATGGCGTAAAATTCATTAAAATGGGTCATCTTTCTTATAATACTGCAGGAGAAAGGCAATATTGATGCTGCAATTCGTTATTATCTCATTGCTATAGAGGTTAGTATGTAGCTATAAACCTGGTCATTTCTCTTGTACATACAATTGAATTTTCTGTGGAGCGATTTTCTTCCTTTTCCCTCCTTATTTTACATGTAAAAATCTTGTTTGATCTGAATTTGCTGAAAACTAAAGAGAGTTGACGTAGGATGGGTAGGTTTAGTGGTCAGTGCTAAATGGAAATTGGAATTAGGGTTGGACTTCCTGTGGTTTTTCAAAATCAGGGTTATGCAATTCTGAAGTTTCTAAAATCTTGTTTGATCTGAATTCGCTGAAAATTAAAGAGAGTTGATGTAGGATGGGTAGGTTTTGTGGTCAGTGCTATCTGGAAATTGGAATTAGGGTTGGACTTCCTGTGGTTTAGAAAATCACGCTTATGCAATTCTGAAGTTTCTTTTGTTAATTTTAACAAGTTGAGGCAGAATTCAAAAGTAGGACAAAAGAGCTAATGGTCTCACACAATTGGATCCTACAAATTACTTCTAGGGTTTTAGGAATCATTCGTAGGTTTAAGAATTGCTCTTAGGATAATGAAAGCTTCACACTATCAAACCTGGAAGACTGAATTCTGCTAAAATAATGTTGCTTCAATAGTGGTCGTCTATTCTCCATCAGGTGAAACCATTGAAACATTAATACCTCTTTACAATTGTCAGTCTTTGCAGTTTCAGCTCCTAGTTGATACCTTTGGTACCATAAGAACGTTTCTTTTGTCTTTTCTGGTTTCTTTCACTAATCAAGCTAGTTATTTGTACTACATCTTTTGTATTTACTGGCCTCTTTCTCATGAATTATTTACCCTCGAGCTGTTTTGTTTATACAGCTTCGTCCTAATTTTGCTGATGCATGGTCAAACTTGGCAAGTGCATATATGAGGAAGGGGCGCCTTAATGAGGCATCGCAGTGTTGTCGACAGGCACTTGTACTGAATCCTCGATTGGTATATGCTTGTATCTCATTTCTTTGTTTACAATTATAGACATTCACTGTATCCTCAATCGCTAGATTCTTGTATCCTATTTCTTTGCTTACAATGATTAACATTGACCAGACTATGTACATGCCTACTGAATCTGTTCACTGGTGCAGGTTGATGCTCACAGTAACCTGGGGAATTTGATGAAAATGCAAGGTTTGGTACAGGAGGTAGAGTATTGAATTTCTTGCATATTTTGTTTTCCATATCTTAGTAACTGTTGTTTGGTGGTTTAAATTGGTGGAGGATTTTAGATAAGTTGCACTGGACAATTTCCAGGAAAATTGTTGACTCTTAAATCATTACGTTGATAGTTGATATAGCTATGAGAGTTATGAGGAACTGACCATAAAGTATTCAAGTTCCTCGATTCAGATCTATGCTTAATCCTACCTATGACACGAAGGTCATGGGAAAAGGCTTCACAAGTACCAAAACGCTTGTTAACTTTCTTTGGATCCTTTTGTGCTTTGATCCATTTACCTTATTGAGTAATTTTTCACGTTGTCAAGTTTTCTGTGGTATTGAAATCTATTTGATTGCCCATTTTATGGTCTTGTGGCCTTTATACTACCAGTCAGATGATTTTGTTATTATGGTTTCCAGGCATACAATTGCTATCTTGAGGCTCTCCAAATACAACCAAACTTTGCAATTGCATGGTCAAATCTTGCTGGACTTTTTATGGAGGCTGGTGATCTTAATAGGGCACTTCAATATTATAAGGTAGATGATTCATGTCCCTTTCAGTCTTTTTGGATGCCTTTTATGGATATTTTTGGGTGCATCTTTTGTTAATGATTCAATGCATGTATACCATAAGTAGTAGATATTATTCAAGCACACAGTCAGTAACTATAGATACAGAGTTGGGCTGTATTGAACTTTGACTATGGATTTGTATTGAGATTTCATGTTGAAGGTTCCTCTGTTACCTCATTTGCCTCTCATTCTGACTAGATGTTTAATCTTCAGGAAGCTATAAAGCTTAAACCAATGTTCTTTGATGCCTACTTAAACCTCGGAAATGTTTACAAGGTAAGCTGTAGTGCCCTGTGCTAGTATGGTCGGCTAGCTGCAAATGCTAGGTTGGGTTGCAAAAACAAGATCTTTCTTTTACCTTTTCCAGGCTGTGGGAATGCCTCAAGAGGCGATTGTGTGCTACCAGCATGCTCTTCAGGCGCGACCAGACAGTGCTATGGCTTACGGTAAGTTCTGTTACAAGCAATGGTTCCAAGATTGCTTTTGAATTTTTAATGTCAACTCTTCTGAACTTGCACTTTTAACTGAGATGTCTTAGATTGGAATGATAATTCTAGAACAGTTTCTGACCTCTTTGGTTCAATTCATTCGTGATAGATGGTTTTTCCTTGGGGAAAAAAAAACTAATAAATGACGTAGCTTGAGTAAAAGATAATTGTATTAAAATGGTGCAGCCAAATGCATTCCTTTGAAGGCAAGCTTAATTTTGGTCCTAACATCTACCATTTTTGCAAGAATTTGTTGCTAACCTTCCTTAGTTTTCATAAGCTTAGGTTTATAGGTTGAAGAAGTCCATTATTGCATCAAGCACATTCTGCATAGTAATATAGTTTAAAGTTGTGTGTTACATCTTGATTCAGTATAATGGCCTGACATGAAATGCTCTCCTGTAGGCAGTTTGGCCAGTATGTACTATGAGCAACGGAACCTGGACATGGCAATCTTCAATTATAAGAGAGCTATTTCTTTTGACTCAGGGTTCTTGGAGGCCTACAATAATTTGGTTTGTTTTCTTTGTATTTGTTTGCTTGGGACACTCTGATGACTTTATTGTCCTTGTAGATATTTTATATTCTCACACATTTAATTCAAATGTCAGGGTAATGCATTGAAAGATGCTGGAAAGGTTGAGGAAGCAATTCAGTGCTACCGTGTAGGTTCTAGCAGATTATGCTTATCTGATGTATTTTTCAGTATTTACTGTATTGGTGTTTCTCAACACATTTGATGATCATATTTTTTTTAATCTATGAAGCAATGCCTTACCCTGCAACCAAGCCATCCTCAAGCACTCACTAACCTTGGTAACATATACATGGAATGGTATAATAAGTTCACAAGCCATTGTTATCTTTTTGAGTGTTTTTTGAGTATTCTGAGCAGTTAAATTCACAGTAAGAGTATTTTTAGGAACATGACAAGTAATGCTGCTTCCTGCTACAAAGCAACACTGGCTGTAACAACAGGACTTTCTGCTCCTTTCAATAACCTAGCAATAATCTACAAACAGCAGGTAGGGCTCTCTTCCTACCTCTACTTGGTCTCACTACTGCAATAGCCGCTTATAGGTCCATATATGACCACACTTGTTTGTATTTATATAATTACATGTGTGTATTCTTAGATAGTTTGTATTTATATAATTACATGTGTGTATTCTTAGATACTTCAGAAGGATATAATACTGGCATATTTATAAACCAAATTACTGAAGGAATGGGTTATTGACTCAGGTTCTTTTCTTCTGCTTCTCAATTACAGGGTAACCATGCAGATGCAATTTCTTGCTACAATGAAGTTCTCCGAATTGATCCTTTGGCAGCTGATGCACTTGTCAATCGAGGCAACACATATAAGGAGGTTGGAAGAGTTAATGAAGCCATTCAAGATTACATACGAGCTATTAATGTTCGACCTACTATGGCTGAAGCTCATGCAAACTTGGCTTCTGCTTACAAAGATAGGTAAATTTGTTAGTCACATAGAAAAATTCCATTCTCTCCACGATTCTCTGCTTTTTGAAGCCTTTTAAACCAGCTCAGCTTTAATTTTTTTTATTTTCAGTGCACATGTTGAAGCTGCTGTTAAAAGTTATAAACAGGCACTGATATTGCGCCCAGACTTTCCTGAAGCAACTTGCAACCTCTTGCATACACTAATGGTATGTGAAAGTGACTCTCACTTCATAAATGTTTATCCATTGTCCCGTCCTGAAGTAATATTTGGATGTTTTCTTGCCATGCATGAATTTTTAGTTGTGCTGTTAACGATGCCTATGAAAGGGAGTGCATTCATTTGAAACAGGAGAAATGTTAAATGAAGCTCTAACTATAAAATTCCTGGATCAAACTATATGTTTCTTTTTTTTAGATTCTTCGTTAGCTTCAGATCTTTTTTCTAGTTTTGAAAATCCATGCAACTTGTTTAGTGGGAGCTGGACTTTTGAGAATATACTTATTTTCCTTCTCATGTTTTAGTCCATGTCTAGTGAATAGATTGATGAGGAAGATGAGCAGGTCCAGATTCCATTTAATCGCAGTTGTTTTGTTTTTGTGGACCTGTACAAGGCAATGATAAATAATCCCCCTCACCCTTTTTGACTATGATCCATGACCTTAAGGTCAGAGAGCAGTCGGTGGGGCCAAGTACTAGAAATTTCAGTACAACGGAAAAAAAGTTTATTCATAGAGATATGATTAGATTAGATATTTGGACCTCAAGTTATGTGTAGCCAAGCTTTGACTTGTTCCTTATTTTGCTTTTGTTCAAGAAAGGGACTGAAATGTGTTTTAAATCAATACAAATGTTATCTAGAACAATGTATCCTTACATTAGACGGAAGTTGACAAACTTTAGCATGTTCCATCGCCAGATTAACTTAGTCTAGTTCAATTCATCGTGGCAATTGAGCAACTAACACAGATACTGTATTTTTCTAGAATTTTGTTTGGCTAAGTGCAATTCATTGTGGCAATTGAACAATTAGCAGATACCATTTTTTGCTAGAATTTTGTTTGGCTAACACAGGATTCTCAGAAGTACTTGTCAATTTGCAGTTTTTTAAATTATCTCATTTGGCTTTTGTGGTGGGAATGATAATGGACTGGATTTGGAAGATATTGAAAAGAAACTTGATAAGCAGTAGGTTGGGATGTGAGCATTAAATTTTCTTTCATTAAAATTTAGGCTGCCCTTTTCCATTTTAGTTCTTAATGCATGCTAGATTGACATGCACCCTTTCCTTCAGTTCAATGCTATGCAGTGTTTCTTCTCTGATTATATGCTTCTGTATTCCAGTGTGTCTGTGAATGGGAGGATCGTGATAATAAGTTTGCTGAAGTTGAGGGCATAATCAGGAGACAGATAAAGGTTTGAAGTTTATCCAACTAGTCATTGGAATCCTATACATGTGCTATGCAACTTCTAGACTAAATCCAAAATTTTGATGGATTGCTTTTTTTCTGTAGATGTCAGTTATCCCAAGTGTGCAACCTTTTCATGCCATTGCCTATCCCATTGACCCAGTGCTTGCACTTGATATCAGGTATACAATAGGCAAACTTGAGACTTTTGTTGCATGCATGTTTCTAACATGCTTGGCTTCTTTGGTGTAGTCGTAAATATGCTGCTCATTGCTCTCTAATTGCGTCCCGTTACTCTCTTCCTGCTTTCAATCACCCTGCACGCGTACCCATAAGGAGTGAGGGTAGGAATGGACGGCTAAGAATTGGGTATGTCTGGATACTTTCCTCCCTCCTGTATAAACTTGTTCTCACATCTCTTGTCTGCGTGTGTTTGTTAGGTAGTATGTGTGCTCATCTATCACTGCATACTCTTAAAATTCTTAGTTTGGCTTTTCAGATACGTGAGCAGTGATTTTGGTAATCATCCTCTGTCTCATCTAATGGGCTCAGTATTCGGCATGCATAACAGAGAAAACGTTGAGGTATGAGATCCAGGACAGTCTGATTTGAATTGAGAATCTAAGCCATCAATTGCTTATATGCAGTTCTAGTGGATAAATGAGCTAGAGATTTGTCTGTAGGTGTTCTGCTATGCATTGAGTCCCAATGATGGCACTGAGTGGAGATTGCGCATTCAGTCAGAAGCAGAGCATTTTGTTGATGTGTCTTCCATGTCATCTGATATGATTGCAAGGCTGATTAATGAAGATAAAATACAAATCCTTGTCAATCTTAATGGTTATACAAAGGTAACGGCTGTAGATTTTGTTTCACATATAAGGAAATTGCAACAGTGAATAATATTTATTATTGTATAAAATAGCCATCATGGTTATTAATCTGCTTGTGAGAGCTAGTAACTTAGATATTTATGTATATTTCTAAAATGTGTATTTGAATTATTCTTGAATTATAATCTCTTACTCTGTAGGGGGCAAGAAATGAAATATTTGCCATGCAGCCTGCTCCAATTCAAATCTCATACATGGGTTTTCCTGGAACCACGGGGGCATCTTATATACATTATCTGGTCACTGATGAGGTACAGTTCTATAATATGTTACTTTAGATCATAATTCAACTCTCTCTTGTTCTCCTCCTCTGACTCCCTAATATGTTACTTTAGATCATAATTCAACTCTCTCTTGTTCTCCTCTGACTCCCTAATTCTCCCTTTCACTTCATTCTTTCTCTTGCTCTTCCTAGCTTTCCTTGCTCTAGTTTTCTTTCATCTGTTTAAATAACTGTCCTTTTTTTGAATGCAGTTTGTGTCACCTTCTTGCTTCTCTCATATATATTCAGAGAAGCTTGTTCATCTTCCACATTGTTACTTTGTGAATGATTATAAACAGGTGTGGTCATAATCCTTTTAGTCATATTACTGGAACAAAATGTTTTCTGTGGGTCCTTTTAATACTTCTACCAATGACATTTGTTCTTCAGAAAAATCGGGATGTATTGGATCCCAACTGTCAATCCAAGAGGGGTGATTACGGATTGCCAGAGGACAAATTTATATTTGCTTGTTTCAACCAGCTTTACAAAATGGATCCCGACATCTTCAAGACTTGGTTAGTTCATGAAATATTTACATTGTAAATTGCATTAAGATTCTGTATTCTCTTCTGATTTGAATTTAGTTACCGAGATCCTATGGTGATTAAGGAAACAAGCTCAGTTTTCCACTTCTTGAGTTTTTACATGCTTATGAAGAATAAATTTGGCCAATAATATGAAAATATGTTGGATTGCAATGTGATGCTGGTAATTCCTTAAAACTATACCGTAAAATGTTGACACAAAGGTTTGTTTTGGTAAATATCTTACAATAGGACCTGCAAAGCTAAATTCAAACAAGTAGATTATCAAAAAATAGCAAAATCATCAGGTTTTTACTGCAATTGACCTGAATTGGACAATGCTTGAGATTTGCAACTTTGCTAAGTGTTCATCTCTGACTGTTTTTTTCAGGTGCAACATTCTTAAGCGTGTTCCAAATAGTGCACTTTGGCTTCTCAGATTTCCAGCTGCCGGGGAGATGAGACTTCGGACATGTATGATATACATTTAATCACTGAGTATATGCTACTTGTCTATTTTGAGCATGTTGAGTTTGTCAACTGATACTGCTATAAGAATTAGAAACTGATAGCATAACCGTTAACGATTTTGACATGTCTAGATGCTGCTCAACAAGGTGTGCTACCAGATCAAATTATATTCACTGATGTTGCCATGAAAGGCGAACACATTCGACGCAGTTCTCTGGCTGATCTATTCCTTGATACGTAAGCACCTCACCAAAATTATAGATTGACACATTTAATTCCTACACATCCACTCAACTCAACCCTCATATATGTGCTTACATATGTTTTTAAGTCTCTTTTATTGTTCCTTTGGAGGCGCTTATAAGGCAGAGACAGATTTTTAGCTCTAGTTGCTGTAATGACATTTAATTTTGGGTTGGAGCAGACCATTATGCAATGGGCATACAACGGGCACGGACATTCTCTGGGCTGGTCTTCCAATGGTGACCCTTCCTCTTGAGAAAATGGCAACTAGAGTTGCTGGCTCATTGTGTCTGGCCACAGGACTTGGAGAAGAGATGATTGTTAGCAGGTAGGCTCTATGTTAAATTACAAACTGAAATTGTGATGGTACAACATCAGATAACAAAACGGATCGAGGAAATCCTTTGAGAGTTTCCTCATTGCACCATCACTGAACGATGATTTGTATGCTTTCCCTTCTATAGGTTATTTTTCTTCAATTTCCTAATCTAAATCCACTAACTTGTCTTTAATTGCCTTCGAAATTCACAAAGCTTGAAAGAATACGAAGAGAGAGCTGTGACACTTGCTCTTGATCGTGCAAAGCTCCAAGACCTAACCAACAGACTGAAAGCAACTCGTTTGACTTGCCCTTTATTTGACACGGCACGCTGGGTGAGTAGATGAAGTAACTTTTAATCTGTTGAAGAGTTACATTGTCTTGGCTCTTTAAATATTTATAGATACTGGTGACTTGTGTGGTGAAGCACGTTATTTGATGTTATTGTGACTAATAATGCATTGTGTATAAATATGCTTCTGATACTCGGAACAAATTGCAGGTGAGGAATCTTGAGAGAGCTTATTTCAAGATGTGGAATCTATACTGTTCGGGCCATCATCCTCAGCACTTCAAGGTTACTGAGAACGACTCTGAGTTCCCCTATGATAAGTAGGTATAGTAATTGATGTTACAATATATATATATAGAGAGAGAGAGAGAGGGAGAAACCAGAAACAGGGAATGTAGATAGCAAACAAACAGGTTATTGAGTTGAGGCTTGGCCTCATGTAGAAATCTCTTGCTGACAAATCTATGGCTGATTCTTACTATTTGTATTGTAACTTTAGCTGTTTGACTGGCATTAAATTCATTCAGCAGAATGAGTTGAACACTGGGGCCAATGAATGTCTCGTTATGAACTCAACTCAGAATATATGTATGTTATATAATCACGCAAGCGAAGCCTAGCCTAGCCTGACTAAGTCTGATGTAAACATAATTAGGAGAGAATTAGGCCGCCCAGTTCTCGTTTCGTTGGATATTTGCTGACGAGTTTCCCTAATAGTCTCAGTTAACATTTCTGCCCAATTCTCATTTCGATGGATATTGCCGATTGGTTTCCCTAACAGTCTCGTTTAGCATGTCTGTTCAATTGATAGGAAAGCATTTACATAAGGATTACGCAGACACGGTATTTATGATAGGCACCACGTGGACGTTAGGACTAGGAGTAATCAGCTTCGCTATCTGTGAGCTTTCTTTTTTTAATTGTTCGTCTTTATGAAAATTAAAGAAAAACGAAACAACTACTAACCAAATAATTTACGTTACTACGTAGGTTAATCATAATAGGAAAACGATTTACATTCGAGTAAAATGTTTTCATTATGTCATTTATTGAACTCTTTTCAAACACTGACCAAACAGTTTTTATAGATTTCTACTCATAAATTTGAAATGATGTATGGTTATGGCTGATCATCTTTTTTGTTGTTTACAATCAAATAAAGAGGGAGCAAAGAAATAATTTCTTTACCTGAGCTTAAAGAATAACATGCAGAACCAGAACCTGTAGCAGATGAACAAGGATGATAGATCAAGTTCTTGGTTTCACAAAACTCTGATGTTTCAAATTCTAACCATCACATATTTTGGAGAGAGGATAATAGTTGTAGCTCCACGCCGTGCGTTAAGCTTAAGGCGTCCCTTTTATTCAATTTTCTTATTCATAATCAGAGAGGTCAAAACTTAAAAGCCTCATATTAACATCAAAAGCCTTACCCCAACGCACTCCACATGGGCCAAAAAGACAAGGACAAGAACAGAAACAAAAAGCTTATATAATGGGTGAGCATCATCAGGTGTTCTCGTCTGTGTCTGAGTTAATTATATCAACTTCCTGATCCTTAAATCTGCAGAAGCTTCAAAGTGAAGCAACTCCTTAGATTTAAGCCACGGCTTCACCACCACTATCGAATCAAATATCCTAATCTCTCTGTTTCTCTCCGTCGCCTCTATTTTCAGATAATACTTGATCCCCGAAACCACCTGCCTCTCCGCTTCCACCACCTCCGAGAACGCCAGTTCTCCTAATTCTCCGAGGCGGCCTCTGTTAAACTCCTTCACCGAGAATCTCCCCAGCTCCTGCACCTCTTCATTTCCAGCCACGTCCCTCACCACGGTTCTACCTCCCACAAATCGTCCTCTGTAGCCACTCACCGCAACTACGAGAGCCAAAACGATCGACAAAAGTAATGTTCTAGAAGCACTCGCCATTTTCATCACTCTCTCTTTCTTTCTCTATGTGTGTTCCACTTTGGTTTTGATATTTTAAGAAAAAGAAAGGGTCAGGGAGTTTATATAAGAGGGGAAGAGGCACCGACGACGTGCCGCGTATTGTAAACATGTTTCTTAAACGACAAGGCGCATTGAGTGACGCAATAATATAGATGAGAAAAAAAAGGTACTGATAATACGGATGATTTGATGGGTTTATTCTTTCTATTTTGTTTGCTCCAGAAATCTGATCCTTTCCGAGATTCTTTTGTGTGGGGTATCTGCTTTCTGTTTCTGTTCTATCTCTCTCTCTTCTTGTGTTGCTCTTCATGAATGACATAAGATGATAACAAGCGATTATTTGCTTCCAAGTCTTAAATAGGTGAATACTTAAGTTCTCATTCATATTTTATTTGGATGACTAGTAGATAATTGGTACAAAATCAGAGTTAAGAGAAGTGGAAGAAGAGGACAGGAAAGCTTATCAGGGTTCTTATCCGTCTGGTGTAATGGATTTTGTAGTTATGTAATTGTTTTAGGGGAAGAGGGTATGTACGTACGTACGCGCTCATGCAGCAGGACAAATGCCTCTTATTTGGTGCGGCAGGCACCCTTTCATTTCTATCTTCTTCCTTGCCAACCAAAACAATGTTATATGTACTACTGCTACTATATTATACCAAATAAATCGCATCTAAAAACAAATTAGCAGTGGCTTACTCTGGTGAGGTTTTTGGCTTTTGGGTACATTAGAACTTATCTTGAGTTAAGCTTAGGATGGATTGGAGTGGCAGCCTGGCGGGGAATGGTTGAGGAATGAGATCAGCAAAACAACAAAAAGACAAGAAAATTTGTGTATATGGGCACAAACTAGTTATGGGCGTTCTTCCACTCTGCTATAGATGGCAAGCTGACACCGACTCACCGTCGCAGCAATGCCACGACAACAAAGAGGTGATGCGGTGTCACTCCCACACACAGCCCGCAGCTTCACAAATGTGTTGGTGTTCTAAAACTCTCGTGAATGCCACCAACTTGTTTTGGCATATACAAAACCACCCTCGGGTTCAAGCCCCAATGAAGAGAAACAGAAAACAATTATCATCAACAGTTTTCAAGATTATGTTACCGACTCTGAGATGGCGACAAATTGGGCATAGGTAAATGAAGCAATGGGCTAAAGAGCCGTCTCTTTCATATTAAAATCCGTGCAATAGCCGTAAATAATGATATTAAACTTATTTTTATTTTTAATTATTTTATTATGCATATCTACTTTTAATATCTTCGCATCACATTACATTTGGCTCTATTTTTCTTTTTATTAAATAGAAGTAAAGCTATTAAACATTTTTAGAACTTGTGTTTATGCAAGATTTTAAGAGGGTACTGGTGATGACGAAGAGGAGCTAACTTCAAATTTATGTAAAATACATATCAATTGTAGGAATCACTTGGAAATTCCTTATGGCCATTTTGGTAAGTAAATGCAATGTTCCAAACCTAAAAAAGAGTATAACTATATTTTTCATCCTCTAATTTTAATTTTTTAGTATAAAAATTTGTATTATAATTTTTCATTTCAATATTTTAATTTAGTTAAATATTTTTGTCAAGTTTTGTTCATGAAAAGATACACCTAAAATGATATAAATTAAAATGATAAAAACTAAATTATATGTTTTAAAATTATATTGGACTCATTTAAATATATAAATTAAAATGATAAAAACTAAATTATATGTTTTAAAATTTGAAATGTAAAAATTTTAATTAACTTAAAAAACTAATACAATAACAACTTAATGAAGATTAACTAATATGCGACGTTTGAAAAAATCTAGTAGAACGCAACCTTACCCTCAATTCATAAAAGATTAAAAAAAAGTGAAATTCATAAAAAAAGAGGAATAAAAATTGGCTAAAATTATAATATGCAATTGTGAAATAATGCCAATAATAAATTTTTTGGACAAAGACAAATTCCTTTTATTAAAAAAAAGAAGGTTTTTGCAGCTAACTTTTTTTAAAAAAACTATTAAGCTCAAGACGGGTAGCTTTTGATGTCTAAAAGTAACTTACGACACCCTTCATCTTTGCTAAATTTAAAGCCACCTACCGCATTCCAAGCTACTTCACAAAAAAGGTCTCTTTTCAGTTTGTAACCAACTTGTTCCTAATGTTACAATCCATCTCATGTGCCCACTTGTTGCAACTGTCCCTATTATTTTTTTTTTTTGCTTAAAGGGATAAGAACACCGAAATTAAATGAGTTCTAAAGTCTTGACATTACATAGACTTTAATATCTTACAATATATGATAGCATGCAATTTTGTAACAAAGAAAATAAAATGAATAATAAACGAGAGTTATCAATAAAATAAACTTTGATTTATAGTTGCTTCTACCTTTTGAATCTAAAATTGATCATTATCTTAAAATATTTATTTCATCAATCATGTATTTAATGTGATAGTAATATCTGTCTTTCCTTATGATTAATTGAGCGAAAACATGTGATTCAATTAATCCTTATTATTTAGCAACCTTAGATATGATCTAAAATTTAATTAAATAGTAGCTTTAAGAAAAGAACACCATTGAAGCAAGAGAACACAATATCTTATTGCATTTAATTTAGTTGAATGTTTTTTTTTCTAAAAGTAATAATTTTTAATGCAACAAAGCAAAACTTCTAGTTGTTACAAATGATTAAAAGTTGGAATTCTACATATTCAAACTTTAATCTAGCAAATAATCATTTCAATTAATAGACTAATCGTGTGTATTAGAAATCAATAAAAAATAGTCATAAATAGAAGCATATAAAATCAATCCAATACATGAATAAATGAAACAGTCCACACTAAGACCTAATTGCCTCCCAATCTTCAAGGCTCCAAAAGGCTTTCCCTTCCTTTAACCAAGATAAAGAAAATTAGCCAATGGTAGCTATAACTACTACCAATATCTAATAAAGAAAGATTATTCTATCCTCTAGTAAAGAGAGGAAAAAGGACTTTGTAAAAGGCCAGAAATTGTAGCTAGAAAACTAGATTTTTTGCTTCTTAACCTTAACCTTATTTATGGCCACTTAAATCTTATGTGAAAATCTTTTTATTATGATTCGTTAGATACAATAAATCATAAATTAATTGATTTTCACCCATATTTGGCTAAGATAAGATTCTAACAAATTTAAACACATTTTTATTTTTCATAATCAAAGTCCAAAAATTGCACTTTCTAGTAAATGTGCCTATGCCTAAGATAACTCCAGCCTGTTTTTCAAATTTCAATTTAATTCCAATAATTTGATCCAATCTGCAAAATAAAACTTTTGTCTTTCCAAATCTTCTTGATTTCCTTTTGATTAGTGGTGATATTACTCCTTTATTTTCAATTAAGGACTTGTCATTTTCTTAAAAATATTGAGTTTGAACACATTAAGATAAGATTATGGAGGATTTGAATGCTAAAAATTAGCTAAGATTATGACACATCAAATTCCTCTATACTTAATCCTTGCTTGTCCTTAAAATATGAAAATTAAAAAAATAAGATGGTCAAATAATTTTTACCAAACCACTTCTCATGAGATTGAATCATGCATACTTCGTAAGACTTGAGACTAAAAAAGAGTTGAGCACAAACACACTTTAAAGATGATTTTCACCAGAAGTATGAACAAAAATAATTAAAGATAATCTTAATCAAAAGTATACACAAAGCCTTAGCGAATTTCCTTATGGCGTTCCCTCTTTCACACAAGTGTTTATGCTTAAATGTTTATTCTCAAACTCTTGTCACAAGGAACACAATACTATAAACTTACACATACACCAAATATCTTTCATCGTGAATAAAAGAAGGCATGAATTAAAAGGACTTATATTAAATAGTTGTAATGAGGCTTGGGTTAAAAAGAGCGAATTATAGGCTAAACTACACATATTTAATAACGCATTTGAAAAATTTAGGTGTTAAGAATAGAATGTGACTAAGTACTCATCTGTCAATGCAGATATGCTATGTCTACAAATTTTCTCTCTTTTATTCTTATATATATAATACTATTTTCTATAAAAATAAACCATAAATAGGCAGCCATCATACAAAATTAAACAAAATAGAAAATAAGTAGCTTTGAAAAAAATTTAAAGGAAAGTTACTTTCATCCCCTAAATAACATAAAAATAAATATATGATAGGTTAAGTTTATGATGTGAGTTTAACATAAAAAGAAAAGGATTTGAATTGGCTTAAAGGGGGTTGAACTAAGGATAATTAAGGTGGCTTTTTAAGTTAAATGACTAAAACAAGGAGTGCCTTTATCATATTCAAGTCTCATGCAATCACAACAATTGAAGTTAATTCAATGCAAGTTCTAGAGGTCTTCAAATGACAGAGAACACAAACCAAAGGAAAATGGATAGAATTAAGATGTTTATATTTTTTAAATGCTCATAGGTTTCATACAAATTCTCCTAATCCTCCTCGTACAATACTTCATTAATCAATCGTCTCGCTTTGTCTAAGTGCATATCCTAGCCATTTCAACTTATCATTATGTTTAGTCTCATTTGCTCACACAGTCCAATTCATTCAAAACAATTTAACAAAAATTTCTTTGGAAAATCCTATTTCGTCAACTTCCAAAAGCATTAGGTAAAAACAAGAAATTAAAAAATGTGTTAAAACAACCTAAAAATGTTCAATGTACCATAAAATCATTAATTATAGTACTCTTAACTATATAAAAATGATTATCCAAAGTAGTTTATAAAAAAAATGATACAATTTACAAAAAATAAGATAAAATCATATTGGAGACTGGAGACTAGAGATTGGAGATGGTATATATTGGAGACTGGAGACTAGAGACTGGAGATGGTATAGACTAGATATACTAAGAGATTAGCTAATCGTTGTAGTTAGAATCATCAATGGTTTGCATCACTTCATTTGTATGTTCAAAGATTATATTTAGTAATGTAATATTAAAATTAAAGGCATATTAAGGACATGGTAATAATTAAAAATAATTAAATATATTTTCATCTGCAAATATTTTATCAAAATAATGTCCACTTGATCAATGAGTATAACTAGTCACCTACGTATTAATCCCTGTGGTTATATTAATATAAAAATTAAAAAGACAATATTAAGTAAGATAATATAAAAAATAGATGAAATTGATATACCAAAAGGAAAAGGATTTAACCTCAATATTTTCGTCATCTAACCAATTTTTGGCATACATAAGGGCTTCCACGGTACAAGGATGAAGTCAAGGACGATGAGAATTAATAGCCTAACTACTAGTGCTAAAAACAAACTTCGAAGCAATGGTTGATGATGGAATTGCTAATAAGTCTCGTGCAATTACTTACACGATCGAAAATTATTTATGTAACTCTTCTACTATAATAATATATCAAACTACACTCCTTCAACTTTGGCTACACAATCTTTTTTCAAATATTTATTTAATTACGTCATATTTATTTATTTGAAAGTGAGCAAAATGCTCTTAAAAGATGAGCCCAAACTTGAAACTGAAACGAGAGTTGAATAGCCTAAACTACTGTGATCCCGATAATGAATTTTGTCCATTATGAGTTGATAATCATTAAACAATTCATACCACAATTGTTTAATGACATCTACATGCTCTTAGGCTCGATCACCATATAACACATTATATATAAAAATAACCCCCTCCATCTTATATCTTGGGTCTAGTACAAATAAGACTGTAACAATATGTTTAACCATAGACTAATAAGAATTTAGTTTTTGCATCATCTGCTCTCTAATAACTCGAATAAGCTCATTATAATCAAACACCTAATTAGATATCTCACACATTGTGTTAAAGAAATAGTGCAAAGTTGGATATTTTGTTCCTAACAACAATTCAGTCGCATTATAAAATAATTCCAACTTCGCACAAAGTTCTCTAGCCAACTCCTATTGCCCTTCTATAGACATGCAAGTGTACTAAGAATCTCTTTGTCTCAGCCTAGTAAACACATCAACATATTGGACTGCTGACTCCAACATCTTAAAAGTTGAGCTCCATCTAGTTAGACAATCTAAAACTAATATTTTTATACTTAGAATGCATAGATATTATGTAATTTCTTCAAATTTCTCAACTCTTTTACATATTGCACTCAAATATACTACTCTATTTCGAATTGAGTCTATTCCTTCCTTCATGATATCTAATCTATCTTTTACAATCAAGTTCAGAATATGCACAAAACAATGCATATGGAATAACTTTCCACCAACTAACAAGCTCCAAACTTGTATCTTATTCTTCAACTTTTCATTCATAACATCATTTGTGCTACAATTATTGACTATTATGGTGGATAATTTAATGTTAATATTAAAATCCATCAAATAGTCTTCCAACACGGTTGCCAAACTTTCACTTGTATATGGTGTCGACACATAAATGAAACTATCATGTACAAAAATTACCAACATCAATCATAACGAAATGAAAAAGTAAATGATAACAATATTAAAGAATATAAATTACCTTAAAAGTTTATTACGTAATCATTGTCAACATAATGTGCCTTCACCTCTATACACCCTTCTTTTAATTATCAGCTATCCACATATCTGTTGTAATGGCAATCCATCCTTCATTACTCGATAATGTTCTTAAAATTTTTCTTCTTATCCTTGTATATCTTCATAATGTCCTTCTTTAGTGTATTCCGACTTGGAACCTTAAAGCTTAGTTTTAGTGAGTTATAAAACATCCTAAATCTTTTGATATCAACCATAAATAGTGGATGTTCATCACCAATTACCATATAAGCCATCAAAAACCTTGATTTGTTGCTATCATAAGAATTTGACCTTTTAATACCATATTCCTTCTACTACACGAATCCACATGTTCCTTTAAATGAGAGGTTCTATCTTTTGAACTCCTAGCCAACATCTTCAAACAATATTTACATTCGGTTTTTTCTACTCCATCCATCGATCTAGTCTTATTAAAGGGATTCCAAACTTCTCTTTTCAATTGACTTTGAGTTGAACTTCTATCTTCACTTGGTACGGGATTAGAAGTTTCCACTTCTATCGTATTACAACTATATACTGAAGGAATATGCTTATCCATATAAAAAATCAACATATTAATAAATATATATTATTAATAATCATAATTGAATAACATTATAATTAATATATATTTACTGTTTTTTTAAAAATTCATTCCACTTTACTTTTAACATTAATGGTCATATGTTTGCCTAATGTAAATAATAAAGTTAAACTAATAAATTACTAATCTCAAATAATATTGGTATTCACATTCAACATTTAACACGATGTTGCTCTGTTCACAGGGAATGATCCCCACCAAGTACTAGCAAAGCCACAATTATAGAGGTAAATTCACCTACAACAATCTATCGGTAAAGTGTGTGAAAAGTTGTATGTCTAAAAAGGTTTTGGCTTTTAATTCAAGAACTTATGCAGTAAAACTAAATGATTGAATGAAAATGAAGCAGCTGATGGAGTTTCCATGAACTAAACCAAAGAGAATATACATAATTGATGACTATAAGCAACTTAACTTAGGAATTTTTCTTTGTGCTCATCTCTTTTGAGTTTTATCTGTAAGCAGGTAATTAGTTGTAATTTATTCATCTTATTTGTGTAACTATTTATTAATTTTTCTATTAACTAAAAATTCATTAGAATGTAGAATTATTCCCAAAAAAGTGGTTTACAAGTTGATTTAATAGGGTTTTGCCAGGTAATATCCATAGACTACTACAAGGAAACCCATTATAAGCCTCTCTGTTAGTTTTACAATGTTCTCTTTGACCCTTATATACATCATCTGGTACCTAATGGCCTATAATGAAGGGGGAAAGATTTGAACTAAAAAAAATCCCTACGATGACATATCAAATGCTATACCCAACAAAAGCAAATAACTTATGAAACTTTGCGGCATCTCAAATGCAGAAATGTTATATCCAATAAAAGCAAATAGCTTATAAAACTTTGTGATACCTCAAATGCTATACGCAACAAAAGTAAATTTGAGAAGAGAGTACCTTAATTCTAGGATTTAAAAGAATAGGCCATGAAATTATTTTGCTAATTAATCTTTTGTAGATAATCTGAAACAATGAAAGAATCCAGCGAAACTAAGTAAAAAAGTTGGCTAATTCATGTAAGGAATTAAACTAGATAAAACGTTAGAGATAGAGAATGATGAAATAATACACCAGTGCTGGCAGAAGAGCATATGGGCGGTTACTGTGATTGGAGGGGCAAAACGTAGGTCGGGTGGAGACTGGTGACTGGCATGACAAAGGGATAGCATATGCGGTGGTGATTAGTGTGTGAGAGAGAGATAGACAATAGACACAGATTAAAGAACAAGCAGGAAGCAGTAGTGATCAATGGTGAGAGACAGTAGGTAAGGTAAAGAGGAAGAAATAAACATAAAATAAAACGAAATTATTTTGCTTAGTAAGAAAGAGCAATTCAAAATGACGTCATTTAGTTTTAGAAATAAACTGACATCGTTGTGTTTCATCTATTTAATTGTTTACTACTTAAAATGACATCATTTTGCTTCCAAACCAAATCAAAGTCGTTTTGTTCAGTTTAGACAATCAAGTTGGCCCAAGCCTAAGCCTGACTCGAGGCTAGACATTTTATAAGGCAATAGGCACAAGGCTTGATCAACCTGAACCTTGCCTGTTGAATAATAGGTAGGGTCAGGTCGAGCCATTTTTTCCATCCCTAGCTCCAAGAAACACGACCGTGTCCTTTTTTACATGGACGTGTCTAGTCTCCACATAGATGTGTCTAGGCGAAAACATCATTCGTCAATCTCCATACGTTTCTAGATAGTTACACAATCCAGGGGGCATGATTATGTCTAGTGCTTCCACAGTGATGTCAAATTCCAAACAAGCGTATATATTAAGAATAACTCAAAATCCTTATTTTCTTCCTTGATTCCACCCAATTTCTACTATTTTTTAATTCATGAAAAGATTTAAGACCTAAAAAAATCTACACGTGAATTACATTAAAATGAAATTAAAATAAACTTAGCATGCCTCCTAATAGTGCTTTTGTTTAACGTCATTAGCTTAATGATGCAATCATTCATCTGCTAGGATCATTTTCCTCTAGTTCATAAACATCTTGTGCTAATGAATCAATGAAATTAGTTGAAAACATAGGACAATCCACATTAGGAGATTTCATCACATCATGAATAAAAATTACAATATATCCTCATTAAACTCTATTATTAAAGCTCTATTATGCACATCAATTTTCATCCTTGTCGTTTTTATAAATGACCTCCCTAATAAAATTGGGGATTTTGTATCGCCATTTTCTATGTCTAAAACATAAAACTCAATAGGAAATATCAATCATTCATTAACCTGTTTAAGAACATCCTCCACTAACCTTTTAGGATATGCATTAGATCAGTCAACTAACTGAATCATTATCCCTCTTAAATTAAGGGATGAATAAACATAATAAGACATTATATTTATTAAAGCATCCAAATTCAACATTGTTTTTTCTTTCCTAATACCACCAATAATGCAGGGGATGAACATATCTGGGTCTTTACACTTCTCTAAAAGATGAGTTTTCTTTTCTTTTCTAAAAATTACTTCTTCATTTCATTCTAAGTAGTGATAGTAGCTAGTGGCAAGTAATATAACTAGTATTAGGCATTATTGTTTAAAAAGAATAGAAATGCCCTCAATTTGATTTGATCTTCAATAACGTCATTAGGCTTCATTCTCGTACACACGACATGGAACTCTTGAAGATGCTTGTATGGATCCTTACTTATAGTGCCACAAAAATTTGGCAACAAATGAATTAAATCAAATTTTAATTCAAAATTAGCATTTGCATCAAACTTTTAAAAAATTATGCAGTGATGTTGTTGGTTTAAATATGGTTTAATGAGTTCTTGTAGCGTTTGATTGTTCACTATAGTTTTGGTTGTTTTACCAATTGTAATGTTGTGTTATTTCCGAATCTTTGTTTCTTTCATTAGCTTTTTTGTAGTCTTTTTAATCTTTGGATTATATTGTAAATTAACTTCCTTAAAAAATCTCCTAACAAACAAACAAATTTAGAATTCCTCGATAATGGCACCAAAATTTGGTGGAATTGTCATATGTACCTCAAATTAATTTCTAAATTCTTGCAATCAATAAACATAAAGTAGGAGTTAATCCAATGAGAAATTATAGTTTTTTTAAATTAAAGAAATTATATTACCAAATCTGAAAACTAGAATTTACAATCCTATTACAAGGATAATTACAAAAATATACAACCACAACTATTCCACTACAATTAATCCACCCAAACCATATAAATCATCTAAATATACCAGATCCTTCTAAGCTCCTGCCTAATGATGTCCTACTTCCCATTCACTATGATCACCTCTCTGATCAAGTTAACTATACTAGCAGCAAGCTCGTACTTGTGTTGTTCCACTTGCTTAAATAAGTGTCTATTACTCTCCCTCCATAAGTGATATAGCACCATGTGGAACGAGGTCCTGATGATGAGACCATCTTGCCTCCCAAGTCTTGTGTACCTGATAACATCATTCAACACCTCATTCCATTCATAGGAGAAATTCTGAATCCCTATGATATGTAAAATTCTGCTTCACATCGCTTTGGTATATTCACATTCAAAAAACAAGTAATTGATACTCTCATTAACATGTTTACACAACACACAAATGGGATCATAGATACCAAACCATCTGTCCTTAGTTCTCAATCGATTTTTAATAGCCAACCACAAGAAAAAAGCAGATTTGGGACTTAATACTTGCTTCCATACCAAAGCAGCCCATGGTACCTCTTCCTGTAGCTCTCTTTGTAACAGCCCAAACTACCCGCCCACAAATATTGTCCGCTTTGGGCTTTAAGCCCCTCACGGTTTTGCACTTTCCACCCTTAAGAAAACGTGTCTTTCAGGGTTTTGTTCCTCCCGCACACTCGCTCGGGAGAACGTATCTTTCAGAGTTGGGTTGACAACTAGTACCACCACCCACTCTTTATCCAAACATATTGGGTCATTACTCATCAACCTAAGCAACAATTAAAGTTCACTTTAAGTAAACATGAAAGCATTTTTCAATGCATACCATTATAAAGCCTTAAATCCTAAGCCAAGTTCACTTAGGCATTGTAACAAATTCCTTATGTGCATGACTTTCAACTTACATTTTTAAGACTATCTTAGTAATTCATGCTCCTATCTTTTTATATAGTAAACACTCCCATTCAATAACACATTCCACCAATCCATTCAAACCAACTCCTTTCATTTAAGCTACATTTATCAATTACACAAC
>JANZLC010000005.1:9030889-9057050 GCA_026413385.1 Erythroxylum gracilipes | reverse complement strand
TGCTTATGTGCGCATGATTTGTTTGACATGATGATTGCATTCATGATTTGCACGATTTATGAATCGATTGACAACTTGAGAATTTTGAGAAATAAATGTTTTGTGATTTTTAATACTGAATGACGATGTTTATGAAAAGGTTTCATGACTATGAGTTTTATAAAGGGTTTTGCTTGTTCCTTTATTATAAACCTGTTACCCACGAGCTCCCAAGCTCACCCCCCTTTCCTCCCACCTTCAGGTATCTGAGCAAGAGATGGAGTGGAAGCGAGTCAAGGCTTCACCCCAATTTGTTTGTGTTGTCTTTCAAGGTGTATTACAAGAATTAGTCGCATGTTAAGAATTATTAGTTCAAGTGATTCATGTATTTTGAGACATTGATGTATTATGGCTCGGAGTGCCATTAGGATTTGTTAATCCTATTCGTTGATGTTTATGACTTATGTATGTTATGATTATGATCGGAACTAAGATTTGTGTATGCATGAGTATTAGACTTTTAGTGTCGTAATTTCATTGGATTGTATTCACGGGCATGACAAGTATTATCACGCACACGTTTATGGCACAAGGGATTGGGCTCCGGAAACGGGCCCAACATGTTTTTATATCAGAGAAGAAGAGATTACAAGGAACCACACACGTGTACGATGGCATGTTTGTCAAGAGGTTGGATTTCGAAAACGGGATCCAACAAACACTATGCCAAATGTTTCTCCAAATGAAACTTTTCTTGTTGTAGAGACTTTGAAAAGTTACTTGCTTTAAAATAAGAAGAATGTGCCGAATGTAGTTTATGCCTTTCAAAAAGTTAAAGATGAAATTGAATTCAGTTTGCATGAAAAGAAGAATCAATTGACTATAGATACATATTTTAGAAAAGTATAAAATTTGAAATAAAAATTGTTTAGGAAGTGCTTTATTTTTTGAATTATATATGTAATTTTCATACTTATTTAATGAATTATTATTTTATTTTTTCAGTAGATCTTAAGGAATTTTTTTTAAAAACTATTATCTTATGCATTTAGCGAGGTTATTATTTTATCCCATTGGCCAAAGTCGGGACCGAAAAAAATTATTATTTAATCGAGATTATTAATTTATCGAATATTCATTTATCGAGGTTTTACTGTAGTAATAAAAAAAGCATGTGAATGAAGAGAAATAGCTGCAAATATGTAAATGCTGAATAAATTACCAAATTCAAATAATTAAACATTTAAAATATAGTGCAGGTTTTTTTGGAACAAATTCAACAATATATTATCATAAGTTTAATGTCATACAAACTTTATTATGAAATCAAACAAAAGCTCATCAAATACAGTCAGTATCTTTGGATATATAACATATTTGATAAGTAAATATTGATTTTTTATTATGCTTATTAGTTATAAAGTATTAATTTATCTTTGGTAATGTCTAAAATTCTGTCAACTCATAAATATCATTTATCTATATCACTAATTCAATAATAAGCATCGATATTTTTATGAATAAATGACTTTACACACGACAAAATTTCACTTAATTAGTTTTATTATTTTAGTGAGTATCAAATGATCTTTTTTATAATCTATATTTACTACATAACATATAATTTTAAAGTTTTCAATAATAATGCACATAAATCTGTTGTGTTTTCCATTTTTTTAAGTTATATGTCCAGTACATCAATAATAAAATAGTATCAAATTTTTTTGTATCTGTTATTTTGTTCTAATTTTATTTTCGCCTTCAAAATGACATCATTTAATGTGTAAATAGACATAAAATAATATTATTTTAAAATAAAAATATAATTAAAATAGAATAAGGGGCATAAAAAATCATTAAAACTAGTCGACAGAGGTAATTATCTGAGGCATTTTCGTTGTTTAAAGCAAAGGATAATATGAAAAGCCAATATTCTATTCTCTCCAGATTTATAATATTCAATCATAACGGACAAACAAGTATGAATTGGAGAGGAGTTGATTTGACTTCAAAAATAACGTGTGGCCGTCAACATTTAAAATCTTAAAGAAAATAGATATAATATCTAATGATATAACCATGGAAAATCAAATGGCCCACAACACTTTAAAAGGAGTCGCCCACGATTGTTATTTGATTTGACCTGAAACTAATATATATATTTTAAATATATCATTATTAATATATTTAAAATACAAACACTAATTGGATCACACTTTTACCAGAGAATGATTAAGATCCCACCTAGCTCTCCAATCTTCTATCAAAGTCGCTCCTCTGTCAGTTGTGCTTTTTGTTAACAACTCCCATCTCTTCTTAAATCTATTTTTATTTTTTATCGTAATTTTTAGTTTTTAGTTTTTATTTTTAATTTTTTTAAATAAAAATAAAAAACTTATTTAGATGTTAATATTAATGTAGTTATATTTTTATCAACGATAACAATTACATATTAGATAAAACTTAAAGATAAATTATTTTTAAACAAATAAATTTATTTAATCTCTTATATAATATTTATTAACAAATTATTAATAAAATTATGTTATTTTAATAACAAATATTTTAAAATTTTAAAATTTATTTATAAATTAATCTTTATTTGAAATATAATTTAATTATTATATCAAAATTTATTTTAATATTTTAATATTTTAAATTTAATTATATTTATTAATAATTATTAAAATTTAATTACATATAATTTAATTATAAAATAAAATAAAATTAGTCATAATTTTTATTGATCATTAATTTTAATTTATTAAATATATAATCTTGAATTAAATTATTCATAATTTTTATTAATAATTAAATAATATATATTTAAATGATACTAAATTAGACTATGAAAAAAACAGAAACAAAAAACAAAAATCACTTTGTATAATTTTCATAATATTTGAAAATTAAAAAAACCAAAATTAAATATAAAGTAAAAACTCAAACAATACCAAAATTAAAAAAGGAAAAAAAATACAAACAAACCACCTTAATGATAGCCGCAATATCACAGTATTCAGCTGACCTGGCAACTGGTTCCTGGTGGGACCCACTAAAACAATCAAAATTCGAACCGTCACAGCACTTCGTCAACTCAATACCGAAACCATCGTACTCTACACCGCACGCGGCGATGCCAGGCTCGCCGCAGCCGCGTTGCAACACCGTAAATGATGTTCGATCCAGTCCTTAAAACTTCATTTCACACATATGATTCCACTCTCCAATGCCCTTGTGGACTCTGCCAAAATCCGCCGCTCTCACCAAATTCTCCCCAGATTACAAGAGAAAAACGCGTTCGTCAGGGCTTCCCTGCATAGCTCAATCGGTCATTAACCTTGCTTCTCAAGGCCAACTCTCGCAGGCTGTCTCGTCACTTGAGCTTTTATCGCGTAAAGGCATAGTCTTGCCCAGTCGTATACTAGCTTTCCTCGTCAAGCAATGTGCAACAATCAGGTCTCTCAAATTGGGCAAATGGGTACATCTCCATTTGAAGATTATTGGTCGGATAAGACGACCGAATACGTCTCTGGCGAACAGTTTGATCCATATGTACTTTCAATGCAATGATTATAGAAGCGCTTGGAAGGTGTTTGATGAGTTGCGTGTGAGGAATTTGTACACGTGGAATTATATGCTTAATGGGTATGTCAAATTGGGCATGATAAAGCCGGCTCGGAGGCTGTTTGATAAAATGCCTGAGAAAGATGTTGTGTCGTGGAATACGATGATAATTGCTCATGCGCAGAATGGGGGTTGTGGACAGTCGTTAAAGTTTTATAGGGAGTTGAGAAGGTCTGGTATAGGGTACAATGCGTATAGTTTTGCTGGTTTGTTGACTGTCTGTGTCAATTTAAAAGGGTTGGGACTCAGTAGGCAGGCTCATGGGCAAGTTCTGGTTGCTGGGTTTTTGTCAAATTTGGTGATATCGAGCTCAATCGTTGATGCTTATTCAAAATGTTGGGAGATGGATGGTGCAAGGAAGCTGTTTAATGAGATGAATGTTAAGGATGTTCTAGCTTGGACAACAATGGTCTCGGGGTATGTCCAATCTGGAAACATAGAAGCAGCTAGTGAAATATTTGATTTGATGCCAGAGAAGAATCCAATTTCATGGACAGCTCTGATTTCTGGATATGTTAGACATGGACTAGTGCACAAGGCACTTGATTTGTTCACCAAGATGATGACATTTCGCATCCCACCAGATCAATTTACATTTAGTAGTTGTCTTTGTGCTTGTGCTACTATATCTTCCCTACGGCATGGCAAACAATTACATGGTTATTTATTGCGAATGAACTTCAGGCCCAATACAATAGTTGTGAGCTCTCTTATTGACATGTACTCAAAATGTGGCTGTCTAAATGTCGGTAGGTTGGTTTTTGATTGCACGGGAAATAAGCTAGACGTTATCTTGTGGCATACTATGATATCTGCTTTGGCTCAGCACGGTCATGGTAAAGAGGCTATTCAGATGTTTGATGACATGTTGAGGTCCGACTTGAAGCCAGATAAAACAACATTAGTTGTCATCCTCAATGCATGTAGTTATTCAGGTCTTGTGCAGGAAGGCCTCAGTTTATTCGAGACCATGACTCAAAAAATTGGCCTCATTCCCAATCAGGAACATTATGCATGCTTGATTGATCTCCTCAGTCGAGCAGGATGTTCTGAGGAGTTGATGAACCAACTAGAGAAGATGCCATGTGAACCACACAGTCGAATTGGGTATGCTTTAATTGGTGTTAGTAGATTTCATGGCAATATAGAGTTAGGAGGAAAAGCAGCAGAACATCTAATAGAGATGGAGCCTCAATGCTCCGGACCCTCGAATGTATACGCCTCACTTGGGAAGTGGGAATTGGTTGAGAAGGTGAGACATCTTATGAATGAAAGACAAGCCCTTAGTTGGATAGAAATTGACAATAAGATGCATGTTTTCACAGTGTCAGATCTGCTAGATCCCATGAAAGAACCGCTGTATACACTATTGAAAATTTTAGCTAGCCAGATGGAAGAGGTTTCATCACCTAAAGCTGAATTTTAGAACTTTTCTAATTTTATTTTTGCTGATGATTGAAAGGCACCGAGTAGAATTATATTTCTGATTCAATTTTCCTTGTAACAATTTTGTTTTGTCAAAGGAACAAGACTGACTTTGTTGAAGTTTGTACTTTTAAGTTTCATAGAATTGAATCTCCAAATTTTTAGAGTCGCTTGTGTTTTATTTTGTTTCTTTCGGTAACAATATCCACTTCTTGTACTCTCTCATTTTATAAGTATTTATATAAAAAAATTTGACCTTTACAAATAATTTCTATTAAATTAATTCAACTAAAATTTAATAAAATATTTTTAAAATTTTAATATTATAACATATTTCTAAATAATAAATAGTAAACTTTAATGTAAATAAAATTTAAATTTATTCTTCTTCTTCTAGATCTGGAGTTTAAAATTTGACGCTAATTTGGACCCTTATAACTTTAAGGTTTATGGCCCGTACTGCAGCTTTCTGTTTATTTGTGAAATAACAGCTAGTGGGCCTCAACCGTTCTGGACTTGGCATTCGCTTGTTCAATGATGGGTTCTACATGTATCCTTTAGATTAAATGATATAGATTTCTTCTATAATTTAAAAAATTTTAGAAAAAATAAATAATATTTAAAATTCTAGCAAAAAAGGTTTTCTAATTTTTAACTAATTTTTTTAAGGTTTCGGTAAAAAAATTATAAAACACAAGTAATATGAGCATCATATGTAAATTAACCAAATATTACTAATATGATAATCAAACTCAACTCTTAAACTTAACTCGAATCAATTAAATTCAACTCAATCTAATAATTATAGCAAATTATTAGTTTAAGTCAAATTAATCAATTTGGTTCGAGTTTAAGAAATAAGTTAAATTGTTATATAAATAATATTTGATTAGTTTATATATGATATTTATTACGTATTTTTTAACTAAAGTCTAAAAGTAGGAATTTTTCTCAAAAACTAAAAATTAAAAAGAGTTTGTTTAAAGATAAGAGTGTAATCAATCCTAAAGTACTCTTTTTATTTAAAATTCAATTTCAATGCTTAATCTTTTAAATTTTTTAATTGAATGATTGTCCTTTTTAAAACATCAACATTTAAACTCAAAACATTAGTTTCATTAGTAATTTGTTGATTTGGTTAACATAATCCTTACTATTCATGATATGTAAATGTTTACTTGAAAAAGTAGTATGATTAGAGTGGAGTGGGGACAATTTTTTTTTTAATGGATACACATATTTCATTAATAACAAAGATGTTGTCAATTAAATCAGTAAATTATTAACATAATTATTATTTTAAGCCGAACTGTTAAGCTTTAAAAGGTTAGTTTAAAGCTAAGGTATTTTATTGAAAAAATTCTAAGTGGATGAGTATTTTAAGATTAATTATCCCATGAGAGTAATTTGTGAATTTCTTGAAAAAAAGGTTGATTTTCTATTACTTTATCTAATTTAAAGCATTTTTTTATTAAAAGGAAGAAATACTATACAATTACATGAGCAGTCTTTTTAAAGGCAGTAGTTGAGACTTTTGTAGCTTTTCCACTTATTAGAAGATAGATTCCAATTAACAATAAGATATCAGTGACAACTTCGTGTAACTAGCAATGTAGTTTGTTCTCTTCCTTGTTAAAGGCTCCTATTACTTTTGCTTTATACTTCAGATGACCTCTTTTCCAGATAAAGATCGCCTGTCAAAGCACGGGCTTTGCACGTCAGTTCTTAAAGCTCATATTCAGTAGTGTCACAGATGTTAAACCTTAAGGAAGTATGTGATATTTGGATTTTCATGTTAAAAACTTTAAAACTACCTGTATAACTGTATTTTCTTAGTCTTCACATTTACTTGGATATCAAATCAAAACCACAGATAAACATTAGCATTAATGAAGATTACTTGCCACGTGAAATTTGACTAACGTTAAAAAGTCTTATGTAATGAATACCCTACGGACATTCATACTAAATTTAATTTTGGTATTGTATTATATTAATATCGATTACTGTTTTGAATAAAATTTTAAATTTATAAAATAATCTTCATTTTATATATTTATAAAATAATCTCTCAACATATTTTTCTTACGTAATTTATAATTTTATATTAATAATGTCTTCAAAAATTATAATAATAAGAATTTTAAATAACAACAATCTATTTATTTTTGTTAATATTATTTTTCAAATATTTTATATATAAATAATCGGGGACGGATGCACATTGGGGGCAAGTGAGGGTAGGTCAAAAAGTTTCATATAAAAATATTATTATTTTAAGTTTTGATCCCATAAAATAAAATAAAATTTTGCCACCAATTAATTTAATTCAATAATATGAGTACTTAAAAATTTTTTATCCCCACTCAAAAAATTTCTGGATTCGTCCATGTAAATAATAGTTACAATTAATATAAAAAAGATCGTTTAATCACCATACAAATATAAAATTATGTACAATACAAAGTATTTAAAATGTTATAATTTTATCATATAATAAATAATAATTACATCAAAACATTAAATAAAAAGAATAATAAATAGTCACGACTCTTTAAGTATTACAATTTACAACAAGAGTTGTACCGAGAAAACAACAAACTAGAAGTGAAACCTGAAGTAAAAACATTTACCTTTGTATTTATATTACATATATAGATTTTAACACACACACACACAAATAATATATATAATATAAATGAAATTAAAAAAGAGAAGAAATGAAAATAAGTAAACTTTATTCAATTGAATATATATGCTCAAATCGCATTAATCTCAATTCAAATTTAGTACAAAATTCTCATTATTGAGAGTAGGGACGACAATGGGCTGATCGGAGCTTGACCCGATTTATTATTTTTTAAAAAATTTCAAAAACAATGTCATTTTATCGATTGGGCCTAGGGCTAGGCCAAACCTATGTAGCCCTGGCTCGAGCTCAGTCTGTGGCCGAGTTAGGCCAAGAAATCTCCTCTTGTGGCTTAGTCAACTCGGGCTAGGCCTATTGCCTTTGAGCCAGGCCAAGCCCTTGCCTTCCCTAATTAAAAGAAGCCTCATCATCGCTGTCATTCAAATTCATTATATGAAATGATATGTCAATACTTTCTCATCCAAGATTATCTTCCAAGTCACTCTCATCTATCGAAGTTAGTTCCTCAGAAACTCAGTCTCCCAAAAGATCGATATGATCAAGACAAATTAGACCCAAAGAGCTACTTGTTCTACTAAGAGTTCCTAGTAAAAAATAAAATAGAATAATTAAGAAATTATATCCAATTTATTAATAATAATAACATAACTTTTCTGAAGTTTCAAATTGTATCGAACAAAGACCAAGTTATTCAATCTTTTGTCCTCCAATCTATTCATTTTCTTGGAATGAATGAATTCAAATGTGCTCCAATTCTTTTTACACAATGTTGCACTCACAAATTGACTTAGAATTCGAATTGCAAACTTTTCCAATTCTGAAACACCACTTTCAAATTGATCCCACCAAGTAATTTTAAGATAATAGAAGTAACATTATAAACAAAGTAAAGTAAAGATTAATTTTTAACAAGTAACAAAAGTGAAAAAAATATATATACTATATTTAAGTTTATCTCTTTGACAAATAACAATAGGCATCCTAAAATCACTAGAAGCGTCTTTATAAATCTCTATTTGTGAGCTTGAGAGATCTTACATCGTCTTATAGGCAACAATACTTGTAATACTTAATAAAGTTCCCCTATTAACTTCAGTTTTCTTTGTAAAACTTGGCCTAAAATAAATACTGAGATTTGAAAATGCCTTAGCTGCAAACAACAGAAATTGAAGTTGTCTTTCCTATATTTTACTGATAACAACAAGATAAGATGTGTATAAAGAAGACCTATTTTTCATATTAGCCTTGATTACTTCCTTCACCCTGCTTATGGCATCATATAAATAACTCATTGTTGCTTTCTCATAACTATCAGCCAGACAAAGTGCTATTGTTAAAGGCTCACAAACTCAAATGACAAATTGACATTTGGATTAAAATCCATTATCTTTAAATATAATTATAGAAAATTTCAATCTAGCATTAGGCCTCGCATGTTGAAATGTAACTTACTTATCACTTGTAAATATTTCCCTCAACTCCTTTTTCATCAGATTAAAACACTAAAGTGATGAGAAGTTAGTTATAAATCTTGTAATAGCAGGACGACACAAATTCTTATCATTTGTGAAATCCTTTCTCATTAAATTCAAGACCCATACATGATCGTATATGAACTTGGTCACTTTTTATGATTTTTGTACAGTCTCATCAATAATAGAAAAATATCTAGCATGTCCTATATTGTTCAACATAAGTTGAATGTAATGTACAACATAAGGAATCTAATAAAAAGAATTATACTTACCTTTCAATTTTCTTCCAACTGCTTTATAAGCAAATCATAGTCAATAATGAACTGAACAATATTTTTTGGCCTAACTCTATTTACAATTTCATCAAATATCTAAAATAGAGTATCAACAATCCTAACACGGTTAGATGCATCAATAGACTTCAAAAATATTTTTCCCTTTATAGTATAACCTAAAATATTAATAATAAGTTCATGTCTTCTATTTGTTTAACTATCATACATGATTGAACATTCAAAAGTAGTCCAAGTCATTTTTCTTTCATTTAAATAACTTTTTATTTTATAAACAGTGTCACTCAGAAGTTTACCTCTGTAGTTATCAATTGAAGGAGTTTTGTACCCTAGATTGTAAGAGGCAATAACATCAACCATAGACTAATAATAATTGGTCTGAGTAGCATTTAATGCTATAACTGAATCATACTATCATCTAGCCATTACCATATCCACATTATGAGTCTCTATATTATAAGGCACTACAGATTGAAGGCTGAGCTGTAGGAGTTGTTTTAAATACAAAAAAATTAGACACTTGTCTTCTTCTTTTCCTAACATTAGGTATAACATATCCTTCTTACTGAATAGAAATACTACCACCTTCAATATCCCCACTATCATTCTGACCATCAAAAAAAGAACTTACACTACTAATTTTGTAATTTAATTTTTGCTTTCTTTCTTTCTCATACTGATACTCGTCATTTGTTATTCACTTCATGGTTCAGTTTTTTACAAGGTTCTACAACACCTTTAACCACACTAAATACTTATTTAATCTATTGATTCTTCCACCTTTTAAATGCTTATTATAATACAGACAAATGGTATGGTTCTTCATTCCAAAAACCAATTCATCATGAACCCAATTTGGATTGCTGAATCTTCCTAAAGTGGCTAAATTATTAGGAGTAATTGAACTTCCTTCTATTTATCTGTAAAAATAAATGAAGACATATATCAACATTTACATAACTTCATATCAAAATAAAGTAGTGTAAAAAAATTGAAAAAAATATATCAATAATAGTTTCTTTAAAACTGTTTTTTTTTTGAAGAAGTTCTTAGAAACTATTGTTTCTTTATAAACTCAAATATCAAATATATACATTGATTGATGCACTTTCACAACTATGAATCATTTTGTGTGATTACATAATTCAAACATAAGATCACAATTATAAACTATTTCATGTAATTATATAATTAAAAAATAAACTCACAACTATAACCTATTTTGTATGCTTATATAATTTAATCATAAACTCAAAAGTCACAACTATAACTCATTTTGTGTTATTACATAATTCAACTATGAACTCACATTTGTAATTCAATTTGTATAACCACATAATTAAACCATAAAATTACAAATACAACTCATTTTGTGTGATTATATAATTTAAACATAAAACATAAACTCACAATTATAATCTATTTTGTATAATTATGTGATATAATCATAAACTCTTAACTATAACTTATTTTATATGATTATTGATTAGTTGATTAAACAATCCAATTATAGACATAAATTTATAACTATAACTCAATTTGTACAGTTACCAATCACATAATTCAACCATAAATTAACTAATCTATTTTGATGATTACAAAATTCAATTTATATTATATAACCTAATTTATAATAAAGACTAACATTTCATTAAAATTTTAATGTATTTCAATCTTAAAGTTCATACAAGAATAACCTCAAATTTATAATCCAATTATAAATTTCAGACAACAAATGTATAACTTCAAATTCATAATCCAATTTAAAATTCCAATTCCCAATGAATAAGATCTTATCTTGTCATATTATTTGATATTATCTCCTTTATTTTGAATTTATTTTGGTGCTTAAATATTAAAATTAATGTTTATTTTATTTTAGGAGATAAAAAATAGAGATTGTATCAAATTGGGACACCACTGGTGATAATTGCAAAATTTGGATAAAGTGAAGAGATTGTTGTAGTAGATAAGACTGATCATTTGAAGAGTTTAACTAGAAAACTTCATTCTAGCCTTATTATATAGGAATTTAAATTTGTTTTATATAGACATCTTTACAAGTTGGAGTTAAATTAGGATTTAATCAGAAAACTCTATAAAAGGGACGTTCATCACAACATAAAAAAGGTTCTCTCTTCTTATGTTTTTTGCAATTCTTTATCTTTCTTTGATTTTTGTTGTTGGAACAAAAGTCATATGTGGCTAAACTTAATTGTTCTGATTCAAGGGTAGTTGTAACTTTGTGAGGTTTTGTGTTCTAAACCTTTTATCTGCGTTTCAATTCAAATATTTCTTATTTTGAGTTTCAATATTTGATGAATGATTAATATTTGATTAATTTGACAATTTAATTTAATATTAATTATTCTATCGCTATCCATGAATGCAATGATCCGTAATTGTCATGAAGGATTGGTACAAGTAGCAAATAGATTATTTATGAAATTGCATATTTAACTTATGATAAATAAGAAAACTAAGTTGAATAATTTCAGTTATCTCGATTATTTAATTTAAGGTTAGTCCTTTTCACTAAGCTTATTGCTATCATTTATTTGATATGGAATGCCATCATACCCAGTTAATGGATGATAAGTTTTAGTTTGGATGCTGGGTTTGAACCAATTAATTTGAAAAAAATTTGAGACTTATTGCAACTATCTTAATATGTTTTGGACTAACTGCTTGAATTGTGAAAATATTCTTTTTAAACCAATGATCAATGTTATAATTAGATGAGATCTTTCCCTTGAATTGTAGTTTGGTAATCTTGACTTTCTCACTTTTATATTCAGTTGATTTAATTTGATTTCTTATTAATTTTAATTAACCCAAAATCCCCCATTTTATTTTATTACTTGAAATTAAGAAACTAGTGTTTAGCTCTCTAGGGATTCAACCTCGTTCCACGACTACTACAAGAAGTTTAGAGAATCAAAATTATTTTGAGGACTTCAACAACTTGACCAAAAATTTGGATTTGAAAAAAAGAATATCACTAAAAGTCATTAAATATGCTGTTAGCTTCCAAACAACGCTGAATATGCTATTAATTTTTATGAATGACACAAATTCAAACTTCCACTTTGCTATTTCACAATTATAAATTCACAATTTACAAGCCATACATGGTGATACACCACAAAGTTCACAAGCATACAACACAGGCAATCATATTATCAATTTCTCAATTATTACACATACATACACACAAAGTTCCATTTTAATTGAATTTTTGCTTGCAAAATACAGTCTTGGCTTAAACTCACAAGTCACAACACTGCAATTTTACAATATAACAAAACGCAAGAGGGAGATGTGATGTGATGGTGGATGGTGACCAGCAATGTTGTGAGCAACTAACTATGGTGATTAGTGATGATAGTACGACCGATGATGATTAAGGCTGTCATTAACGTTAGACGACTGGAGTTTGGACTGGAGAGATGAGGTCATGAGGGAGAGGAGCGACGACGAGGGGAATAGGAATTGGTAAAAATGATAGATTTTGTCATTTTTAAGGTTGAACTTTTTTTTTGGCATTTTAGTCCTCAAAATTTTTAAAATTTATGATATTGACCGTTATTTGATTGATACTTCAAACATTGGTCGATACCTCCGGCTGATACGATATGCTTAAATTTTGTACCATTTTTTGGCCAGTACGATACAAAATTCACAACTTTCTATCTACTCAATTGTTTTATTTTTCAAATTTCAAATTCTAGAAAAGAAAAAGGAAAACAAGTGTTAGGGTGGTTTTTTAAAGTTTATGTTTATTGAAGTCCAAAAATTGAAGAATATCAAAAGAAATTTGTTTGAAATAATTTTTTAGAGAGTACTCTCAATTTTTTGTTAGTTGTTGAAAGCTTTTGAGAAAATTGACAATGTTCTTAAACTTTAACTGATAAAAATATTAAATTAAATATCATTGTAAATATTTTGATAAGATAAGAAATTATATCTCGGTGGAAAGGTTTGGTTTTTATTTCTGGGTTTGTTTTTCACTGTCAATGCGAATATGCTGTTGCATGATTCTTTTGTTCTTACTCAATTCTGAAGTGGGTTATTCGTTAGTTCCATGATGTTTAATGGATTTCAAGTTTCCAACTTTAGTCCGTCAATGAGTATATTTTTTTTGCTTTTTTCTCTTTCAAGTTCTTCGTTCAAAAGGTTTTGTAGTTGCGACTTTTCTTTTTGATTTTTCCTTTCGATTGTTAGGTGATTTTGAGTTAGCATTTCATAACAACAAATGGGCACTTGATGTGCATTTTGGGTTAACGGTCCTTTTTTCTCAACTGGTCACTGACAAAAGAGTTCTTTCTGATCTTTTATTCTTTCTTGTTTCATTGACGTTCTTGGATTGGTTATTTTTATCATAATAACTCAGAAGGAAAGTACTCTTTGCTCTTCAATTTCTCCCTTCAGATTACGGGTGTTCTTCTGAATGTAATAATCATTCAGTAGGAATGTTATATTCGCGTAAATTTAGACTGAGTTTTTGATCATCTTGGTCCCTGAGATTTTAAACTTTTGAGTTTATCTATAAGTTGGAGAAAGAGAGAGCTTGAACGTTAAAAGGTGGGTGTGGGTGGTCCTATTTGTATGGCGTGTTGAGAGGCTAAATGGAGGAGGATGTTTATGACAGTTGTGATATAAGTCTTCGTGTCCTGTGATGTTATCTTACATATATATATATCCATATTGTGACTGGTTGTGATCTCTAGAATACAAGATGGAGTTCCCACAATAGAGGGTCTTGGCCAGGTATGTGCCTCTTCGTTTCTGAAACTAAATATCTAATATTAATGTTTCCATATCGAGCCTCAGGCGTAGACCAGATTCATTCGTCGTGGCATCAAGGTCACAGTGGGTTTTCCACGACCATCGACCCAGGTATGTCTTTACTCATTCTCCAGCTATTCTCTGTGGTCTTTTAAATAAGGATACACTCACTAGTGGATCCTTATCGTATGTGAAGGTAAGGGTGGCACCTTTTCCTAATTTTTGGTATTTTAGTATCTTTTGATTATCTGTTATTATTACAGTTTGTTTGGTTGTTAAATTATCTTTCCCATGTCTTTTTACCTATAAAATTATTTCTAAAACTTTAGTGTATTTTCAAAATTACACTATTATTATTTTTCCTAGATTATGGTCACCATCAGGTTTTTAAATGTCTTACTAATCTTTCTGTATTTATTTTACCTTTGTGTATTTATTCCTTGTACCATACTTCTCTATTATTATGTCACATATGCATATGGGCCTACTAGAAATAGCCTCTCTACAATGTAGGGATAAGGCTGCGTACTATCTGGCTCCCCCAGACCCTGCTTCAGTGCGGGATTTCGGGGTATGATGATGATGTATAAATAAATTATATTTTCAATTTTATTGACCACTTAGCATTTATTTATATACATTCCTTACTATTTGATTTTTATTAACAATTATTGTCAAATATAGACCTTTTGAAGAGTTTAAAATCATTACGTATATAATTGATTATTTAAAATTTTTGTTCATTTTAAGATGAATTATCTATTATTGTGTGGGTATTGATTATGTTGGTAGAATGTTAACATCACAAGCTCACTCTTCTACACCACAGCAGATACAACACCTAATAGACAGGACACACCCAACAGACAAGACACACCCGCATACCTATGTACCTCAACAGACGAGACACACCCCATACCTTTGTAAATATTTTACTATAGAAACCATTAGCTGCTTTTGTGTATATATATATATATATATGTAGTTTGTACAGTGTTTTTCTTAGCAACATATGAAAACGCAAATTGGTCCTCTCTCTCTCTCACTTCATTCATCAGTTAACGATGAAGGCATCAACTTAAAACTTTACAGATTATCTATTTTTATATCTTTTTTTTAATCTGTATATGTGCTTTGTAGGTTTTATGTCTTTTCCTAAAATTCTAACCAAAAAAAAAGTGAAAATGGAAAAGAAAAGTATTAAAAAGCTCTTCTATACAATTGTCACGTGTCTTATGCCTACATCTTTACTATTTCGGCATAAATAATCAGTAGGATGACAGGATTTTTCAATAGTCCTTATCTAAATTAGATATTACACAAATGATATAGATAGGCAAAGTTTAATTTTGCTAAAAAATACTCAACTCATTAATCAGTTGAAGTTTTTAGAAACAATAAAATATGGTTGAGAAGTTGACAAATCAATGTGCTTAAAGTTAGACCTACTGTAATTAATTATAACTTTAATTATTTTGGGGGAATATTATCAATATCGTGTCTAAAGATAAGCCACTATCTGACTTATACATTGCATACTACTTGATTAAAAGTAGGATTAGAAAAATGTAAGATCAATGATAACTTCTTTCTTCAATTCTTTTTTTTCCCCTTCCAATTTTCACACTTACTTATTATTTTATTAATAAAAATGACAAATCATATGTAATTTTATCTAAAAAAGAAAATAAACAATATAATCAAGTCAAATCTTTATCTTTCTTCTTATAAAGATTTTTTTAATAATTTAAATTTTTTAAAATCAATTAAACTATAAGAGAATTTTGTATCTTTCACCCTAATTTTAATAAAAAATATAAAAATCTTTTAAAAATAAACTATGAAATTTTAAAAGAAAATTCAACAGTCTTATCTAACCGAGGGATCATTGACTTGTACTCACCAAATGCAATATTTTTAATTCCATGTACTTCCAAATCAATCACAATCACAAAGAGCGGTAAATTACAAGCTGGCATGGTCCATATCCTTGCAATTCTAAATATGAGTTCTGATTATATGTCAAATGTCTATGCAGGACAGCTATCTTCAATTAATTAAATATAAGCCATGATTGTGCATTTCAATCATGGACATGATGATAATATGTTAGGTGGTTGAACCATAATTTGTAGGGACCCATATGAATATGATTGTCATTGTATTGGTGACCATGTGTATTAGATGGACATAAGCTCCATGGCCTCTTGGTAAAGATATTTATATTCATAATGTAGAGCCAACAAACCTGTAAGGCAAATTTGGACAGCCATACCACTGGACTAACAGAAGAGAGACATTGATTCTATCTCTCAACCAATACTTCATTGTCTCTAAGGTAACATGTCCTTTTCGTCATCCACATATGCAAACCTAATCACTACTCAAAAATCTTTACGAGTTAAAAAACAAAAAACATGATCTTGTTACCATAAGAAACAGTGTGTCTTCAGCCTAAGAACTATAACCGTACGGTAAAACCATCCAATGAAGTTGCAACGCCTTATATTAAAACCCCATAAACTTGAATATTTGTATACAGCGTTTCATAGTCATTGCAGGAACAGGAAATCGAAGAAGTGGGGCAAAGAAAGGAGGGTTCAACACCATTACCCTTTTCTTGTTCTTGAGCCTTAATTCAGGAGATAATAATGGGTTCTATGGTGTCTAAGCAGGTGGAGAAACGTAAGGAAATCTCAACGGAGAAGAAAGCTTTATGTGATCTTCTTGATGGCTGTGGAGAGACGTTTCCAGGTTCTGATTATCGTCCTGAGGACAGAAAGAATTGGATGGCTGGTCTCAACCCTGAAAAGCTCCACATCAACCAGATTGTGTGGCCTGGAACTCATGATTCGGCTACAAACAAGATTGGTATTCCATGTGTTTCTCGACCTTTCGCTCAATGCCAATCTTTGTCCATCTATCGCCAGCTTTGTCTAGGAGCAAGAGTTCTAGACATTCGTGTTCAGGAGGATCGTCGTGTTTGTCATGGAATCTTAAAGACATATAGTATTGATGTTGTTATTAATGATGTCAAGAAGTTCTTGGCCGAGACTCAGTCTGAGATCATAATTCTTGAAATCCGAACTGAGTTTGGTCATGAAGATCCTCCCGACTTTGATAAGTACCTGGAGGAAAAGCTTGGAGAGTATCTGATTTATCAGGATGATCATGTCTTTGGTAAGACAATTGCAGAGCTGTTGCCCAAGAGAGTTATCTGTGTATGGAAGCCTAGAAAATCCCCCCAGTCAAAACCTGGAAGTTCCCTGTGGAATTCAGGGCATTTGAAGGACAATTGGATTGACACAGATTTGCCATCAACCAAGTTTGAGAATAACATGAAGCATTTGAGCGAGCAACCTCCGGTTTCTTCAAGGAAGTACTTTTACAGGGTGGAGAATACGGCCACACCAAAGGCAGATAATCCAATTGTTTGTGTGAAGCCAGTGACCCGTCGGATTCATGGATATGCTAGACTGTTCATTAATCAGTGCTATGCCAAAGGCTGTGTGGATCGGTTGCAGATCTTCTCTACAGACTTTATTGATGAGGACTTTGTTGATGCATGTGTTGCACTTACTAATGCAAGGATTGAGGGCAAGGCTTAATGAATCAAAATCCAGCAGTCCATTTGTTAAGCGTGAGATTCTCTTTCCCGTAAATCTGTCCTGTTTCTATTCGTTTCCTCCTTCACTGTTTTCTATTGTAATTAGCTACTACTTTGGAGAAACTCCTGTATCATAGTGCAGGGTGCAACTCTTTTATTGGTTCTCTGTAATTAAAGTGTTTGTCATATGTATTATATTATAGAGATGTTTGTGGATAGGAGAGGATTACGTAAGGATGGATCTCTTCCCTTCTTCAAGTTCCAACCCTGAAATTTGCTTTCAACCAGAACTCGATCTGGCAATTTGTATAGGCATAAATAGTAGTAAACATCTAGTGTCAAGCAAGGATAACTCGCTAATGTGACAAAACATCAACTCATCAATTCAAGTTGCCACATACAACAAAAACGCGACTTGACTGAACAGAGAAGGAATTGCCATTCACCGGCGGCTATCTGGTATAAAGTACATGCAATCTTGCGAATTTAGTACATGGCTAAATCAAACTAATATTAACGGGGTTTAGCCTTTGTCTTGCAAAATTTACTAGTCAAATATTCCTCCATTTGTTGAACTATTGAAGAGAATAGTCCTGCAAAAAGAGTCAGAGAACCTAATAAGCCATCTACTAGCAGGAACCCATCATAACAATTGGTAGATCAGAAATAACTTCAGCATTTTTTGGTATTCACAACAGATCGTCAAGATATTGCCAATCAGTTGTTTCCATAATGCTTAAGAAATAAGGTCACAATGTTTAAAACCTTATCAGCTGAAGGCCATTAATAGAAAACTTAGGAAGTAGATTTTACGACGAGTATAGCATGAAGAAGAATTACTATGCTGGCTTATTTACCTGAAAGAGGGCCATCTCTATGCTGTAATGATGCTTTCACCAAAAGGGTTCCTGGGATTTGCTGAAAAACCTGTAAAAGCTAATGTTGTCAAAGAAGATTCTAACAGTATAACTAAAAATAGATCATGCCAGGCTAGAAGTCAACATACCGAAATCCGAAAGCACAATAAGTCACCAACTGAACTGTTGAATGTGTGTTCCAAAGGTTTGGAACTGGCTTTACTATGACATTGTGCTTCATTCTTAACAATACTGTCACACTGATCGTTCGATGCCTTGATCTATTCAGAGGAGATAGTACATCATGTCAGGACACACAGATATCATATCCTGCAAATTAGGTGTTTTAAAAGTTAAAAGAGTGATGGTTCTTACATCCACAGTAAATGAGGAGGTATTTAATCTACAAGATGCACCACAAGTCAGGAAAAAGGACTCGACTGATAGTAATAAATCCATGGCACTAGATTGGTGCTGAAGTCCCTATACAAAAACAAATTTCCACAATATGACGCATTATGATAAATCCAGAGTAAACGATAATATTATGGCTCCAATACAAAGTGCTATAGGCTATTCAAGCCTAATATAATTTATGAAAGCCTGGATAAGCACGTTCCACTGCTGTTGTTCAGGGCAATGATAATTATGCCAAACCAAAAGCTGCAGAAGATGGGATCTTGAGTTCAACTACATGATTTAATAAGCTTGAACAAAACAATAAACAAAAAGGAAAGAGATGCGCGTGTGATGTCTTTGTTGAGGCATAATCCCTTCATGGTTAGATATATGTGGATTTAAGTTTGTTGAAACTTGGAAGCATGAAAAACTACATTTAGAGGCAGACAGATTGACCTCAAGCATAAAGGAAAGAATGCTCTTCTCAGCCACTGGTGGTGATATTATCTTCCGGGCAGGATGTACAAACGACCAAGCAAGCCCCCACCGACATGTTTGTCCTTGAATAAATTCAGTTGTCTTTACTATGGTGACCCCTACCTCACGAAGCTTTGAGGTTAGGAACTTGAGATTTGTCTTCCTCCCTACCATAGATGTGTACCACCTAGGGAGGAAATGTAATTACTTCCTACTACAGTATGAGCCAACTTTGACATATGCATAACTATTACAAATGCTTAGACAAGAACATTACCGAAATGACTCCTTCAACATAACACTATCTTCAATAAGTTGATTAATAAATGCCTTCTCTCCACCAGGACAAACCATCTCTACAGGTGTACCACCACAGGAAGTTTTCGGGTTCAGTCCAGCTTCCTCCATCGACTCAAAAAAAGGAGGGTTACTCATGCAGAAGTCAAACTTCTCATAATCTCTAACTACACCAAGCAGTATAGGTGGTCCACTGTAATTCGTATGCATATCAGTTGGCAGAGCAAATGAAGGTGAGGATAAAGGTTCTTCCCTGTATTTAATCAAATTACAGCTCACATCCAGTTTGCTGTCACTCATAGCAGACTCACCATTTTGTTCAACAGAGTTTGGGGCTTGCTTACTTGACACCTTCCTAATTTCAATTAGTTCTGAAATCTGTGGATTATCTTTAACATTTCTCTCTGCCCATTCTAACGCTACATCAGTTATATCTGCAACAAAGTTCAACAACAATCTAATGGTATCATAGTCAGAAACATTAGAAACAGTAGGCTTTAAAAAGTTTTTGCATAGATAAAAGAATTAAAAGCTACCCGAGCCAACAAAGCTCCATCCCAAAAGAGAAGCACCAAGGAGTGGGTAAATGCAGTTTGCTCCTGTGCCTATATCAAAACCTCTTACAACATTTCCATTGACATTATTCTTTGGAATGATATCGGAGGAAAGAAGATCTTCAATCCAGTGAATGTAGTTCGATCTATTTGGAACTGTGGGGCAAAGCTGCCCATCAGGAATCCACCTAGAAAAATTAAGAGAACATATAAAAATCAGGCCAGCAACACAACTGAACAATAATCGATAGGATAACACAACAAAGTGAAAAGCAACTTATATGCATAATGGACCAAAGTTAAGGATCAGATAAATTCTGTTGCCAAAGGTATAGCAACTCATCTGAAACAGAACTACCGGGAAGGCTATTTTCACGAGCCTTACCCTAAAACAGTTTATTTTTCAGATTATTGAAATTTCGTTTATCTAAAAGCACTTAGCAATTTCCGCATACACAATAACATTTTACATGAGATGCAAACAAAAAGGCAATCTAGTTACCAAACATAGAGCAACTAAAGAACAAGTAGACAATTCTATAGGTAGTTGAGAAACTCCAATCAAACAGTTAAGTATTTCTTTCCCTCAACACGTAAACTCTGCAACTGCTCATCAACTAGGCTACCACCTCAGAAGGTTGAGAACCAATTGAATAACCTAAATTTGAAACGTTTACAGTCATGACAAGCACCATCTTGAAGCAAAATCAGAATAAAAGTAACAAACGGGTAAAGTACAAAATGACTACTCATATAAGCTTTAGAAGTCAAGTACTTATCTTGCTTCTAAACAATTGAACTCATCATCTGTAACACAACATTCAACATCACGATCACCTTTTCAACACCAAAAACAAACCGCAAACCACACGAAAGAGAAGAAAACAAAGTAACTAATGAAGAACGGTATAGGGTCGAAAGTACCAATTAAGGTCGTGGTCGTGGAGGAGGAGTACACGAGTAAGCTCGCGTGTGGCGTTGAAGTCCGTCCAGTCGATTCTGGGTCGACCGTCACGAGAATAGAAAACAAAAGGCTTAAAAGAAGGGTAGAGAGAAGCCAAGAGAGCGAAGTCCGGAGGGTTCTCAGCGTATTTGTTCCTGGGGTGAATCGTCGGTCTAAGCTCCGGTCGCTTTCTCTTGTTTTTCTTGCTGGGCATTGTTCTTTGGTTGACCGGAGAACAGAAGCCTAAAGAAGAGGAGCAGTAATATTTGGATCCAACTTGAACGAGAAGAGTTTTAATTACGGTGTGGTTGGATGTTTATTTATTTTTATTTTTTTTTGGATTTCAACGAAGAAGAAAACGAGACAAATTAAATTACATGACTCTACGATGGAAGCTAGTCTCATCCGTATCGTCAAGAAGGAGTGAGGCGCGCCTATAGGTGCATTATCAAAAGTGATAATTTCGAGTCTAAAATTAACAGCAAAGTTGGCGAGCCAATCAATTTTTTTCTCTGTAGGTATAGCGAGAAAGAACGACCCAGTTTCGGGTAAATAACTTGTTGATGCCCAAGACAAGGGGGTTGAGCGACATTGTCCGATTAGTTGCGTTGGACAAGATGTTCTTGACCACGAGAAAATCCAGCTCTAGTTTCACGTGCCGATAGCCAAGGTCTCAAGCTAAGTTTAGACCTGAAAAAACTCCCTAGAGTTCCATCGCAACCGAGGAGCACCAACCGATATTCTGTACAAAGCCACCAAGCCAGGCACCGGAGCTATCCCGAATAAGTCCACCTGCTGTGGCCGAAAAGTTTGCGCTTTTGCACGCTCTATATGTATTCAGTTTCACCCACCTAGAATTAGGCGGACACCAACCAATAAGTTGCTCGCATCGAGGTCTAGAATCAAGATAGGCCCTGTCGTGCCAGACTGAAGCCTGGTGGATCTGGTGAACATAGGTTAGGACAAGAGATTCAGGAGAAATCGGCCACGACAATTGGTTATCAAAGAGGACCATATTTCTCCATGACTATAGAAGTTAACAAGCGGTACCAAAGATAACTGACCAATCAAGGCCAGAAACCAACCGATGCTGTTGAAGATTTAGAGTGAGCCAATCATGAGTGGTTAGAGTAAAAAAGTCACGAGAGATGACTTGTAGGTGGAAAGTAAGCCAGAGGCTACGCACTTTGGGGCAATCACGTACAACATGTAGCGAGGATTCTTCTGTATGGCAATGATAGCAGTCCACACACGTAGTAAGGTGTTTGCGAATGCGTTATTGATTAGAGAGTAGATGATATTGCACGAGGAGCCAAAGGAATGAGCGAATACGTTGAGGGTTGGGCCAGTGCCATATGGGCTTCCAAAGGCCACTGGAATAACAGTTGGTGTGCTCCATAATTATAGAGTACGTCGAGGCAATAGTGAATTGACCAGTATTCGATAGTACCCAGATCAGCTTGTCAGTCCCTAGGTAGGGCTTAGGAGAGAAGGTTCCCGCAATGGACCAACAAATGGAGGGAGGGAGTAGAGTTTGGAACGCATCCTAAATCCAATTACCTGTTGTATCCACGTACTGGTGAACGTGCAGATCAAATTCAAATTGGAGAATGAGAGTATTTGCATGGGGTAAAAGTGGTCCCACATTCGCAACGTAATGATCAAGCCAAAAACGAGCCGTGGAACTGTCACAGATCAACCATTTCATGCCTTGTATCACGTTGGGCCAAATAGCTTTGATACTCTTCCAAACCATTGAGCCTCCAGTAGTATTAATAGAGTAAAGGATGTTGGTGGCATCAAAGTTATACTTAGCAGATAGAATTTGCACCCATAAAGCTTAGGTTTAGAAATCAGCGCCCATCCTAACTTTGTAAGTAAGGCATCATTGGTAGCTCTAATGTTGCGAATACCAAGACCACCCAGTTCTTTTAGTTGGCAAACTTTGTCTTAGTGTACGAGGTGAATCTTTCGAGTGCCAGGAGAGGAGCCCCACAAGAAGTTTCGTATAATTTTCTCCAATTCATCTCACAGACTCCGAGGAAGACGGACCGTCTGCATTGTAAAAGTAGGAAGAGCAGAAATAACTTACTGGATTAAGGTGATGCATCCTGCAAACGACAAAAGATTGACCTGCCATCCTGAAAGGCATTGATGCACTTTGTCAAGTATATATTGGTAACGTTTGTTTATTAACTCCCTCATGCAACAGAGGCACTCCAAGATAGCGTCTTAAATCTGTTGTCTACTTGAAGCCCAATTCTCTGCTCAAAAGCCGCGTTACTAAATGGTGGATATTCTTGGAGTAGAAGCAGCGAGATTTGTGATTTGTCATGACTAATCCGTTGCCCCGAGGCTGTGCAAAACCTACTCAAGGTGCCGCAAATAACAGAAACTTGATTTATAGAAGCTTCGGAAAACAAGATGAGATCATCGGCGAAAAACAAGTGCAATAAAGGGGGGCCTTTGCAGCTTAATTTGATAGGCTTCCAGCTAGCTTGTGATACAGAAGTATTGATGAGGTGAACCAGGCGTTCCATACACAGGACGAAAAGATAAGGCAAAAACGGGTCCCCTGGTCGAATACCTCTAGTAGGGGTAAACTCGTCACTAAATGTCCCATCCCAATTTACTTGCATTGACACCGTGGAAACACACTTTTTGATAAGTTTTAGCAAAGAGTCTGGAAGCCCAATGTCTATGAGTGTGTCTTGGATAAAATCTCAAGAAAGTCGATCGTAGGCTTTCTCTAAATCTACCTTGATAATAAGAATCCTGGTCTTTCCTGATTTCCTTCTCATAGTATGGATGATCGCTTGGGTAATAATAATATTGTCAACAATTATCCTTCCGGGAATAAAGCTGCATTGATTCGGGGCTATAAGGTCATCTAGATAAGGCTTCAGTCGGTTAACGACAATTTTGGTAACAACTTTGTAAATCACTGGACATAGGGCTATAGGCTTGAATTGCGTGATCGACTTTGGGGATGGGATCTTTGGTATAAGAACCAAAATAGTACGATTCAATGCCTACTCGCAGACTTCGTGTCTATTTTTTTTGGAATAAAGTGAATGATAGTAGGCCTGATGTGGTCCCATTGGGATTGGAAGAATAAAGCAGTAAATCCATCAATTCCCGGTGCTTTGTTAGGAGCCATATCAAAGAAGGTCGTTTTGACTTCTTCGGGAAAGATTGGGCCTTCCAGATCGTTAGTAGCTCGGGGAGAGAGAGATGGAAAAAGACTGGTGGGCAGAAGTTGTGTCGGGGTTGAAAGATAGGCCGTGTAAAGTTTTTCAAGGAAGGTCCGAGCTATTTGTCTGATACAGTACGTGCTGGACTCGAACTTTCGCAGCCATTTTCATCTTGTAGGGAGATACAACACATTTTCCGTCTTCGACCTGTAGTGACCGCATGGTAGTATTTTGTGTTCCAGTCTCCCTATACTATCCATTGACATCTGGATTTTTGATGCCAAAATAGTTCCTCTTGATAGAGGACTTGTTCAAGCTCCTGTTGTAGATGCGTCTCCAGGTCTCGTAGAGAAGTAGAGTCCTCTTCTTCCAGTGCTGTTTGAATGCCATTTAGACGTGCCATGAGTCTCTTTTTGCGATTGGTTGGATGTTAATTAATGAAATAGAATCAAACAGAACAAAATGGGGAATATAATGGAATGAAACATAATTGAACAGTTTACGGGGAATATAATGGAATGAAACATAATTGAACGGTTTATAATAAAATGGAATGTAATGTAATGAAAAGTTGTTTGGGAGGGATGGAGAAGATAAATGAAATAGAATGTAATATATAATAAATGATTATTATACCCATGATATTAAAATGGTTGTTACAGGAAGTTTAACGCTATGATTTTTAAATAAAAATCATGTCCAATTAAAAAATCACGGCTCAAATGACTTTTTAAAATAATAAAAGTTTTATTATTAAAATAATAATTTTATTATTAATTATTAATTATATAAGAATTTTATTATTAATTATTTAATAAATTTTATTTTATTCTATCATATGTGATTTATATTTAAAAAAATTTATCTATATTTTTATTTATATAGAAATATATACAAACAATTAAAGAATTATTTTTTTAATATTTTTTCTATTTTAATGAATAAAAATTTCATTAATTTTTTTTATTTTATTATTAATTTTATACAATTTATTATTAATAATATAAAAATATTATTATTAGGGTAAGAAGAAATAATATAAAATATTATTAATTATAGATAATTTTTGTAGACCATAATAAATGAGTATGAGGAAAAGAGGGTTAGGGTTAGAAGAAATAATTGGTATTAAGAAAAATTATTGAGGGTATATTAGGTAGTATGTATTTATTAGTTTATGAAAAACCGAAGGGGGTAGTCGTTTCGCAAACTTTCCAATTTTACCGCGGACGTCTCTAGCACAAACGAAACCAAAAAACAATCAAAAACAAAATAACAAATAACACCACAAATTTGGTAACGCAGTTCGACACACCTTGCCTATGTCTACGGGGCCCTCACCCAGCTTAATAACTTTCACCGAAGTACAATAGATTTACCCAAGGCTTTACCGAGTCAACACCACTCAACCTTTGATACTATCTCTCAACCTCACTTCCCGTGAAAAAACTTCAAATCCAATAACACGACCGACATGTGTTAACCTCAACAGAGGATTTTCTCAACACTCTTTGATAATAAAGATACGAAATAAACAACTCAAGTGATCAATCAACTAAGAACAAAACAATAATACACTTGAGATAAAAGAGAAGA
>JANZLC010000005.1:9012047-9022482 GCA_026413385.1 Erythroxylum gracilipes | reverse complement strand
ATAATAATAATAATAACAACAACAACAACAACAACAATAATAATAATGATGATAATAATAATAATAATAATAAAAAAAATAATAAAAATAAAAATAATAATAAGCACAAAATTAAAAACAATAATAATAACAAAAAAAATAATAATAATAATAATAATAATAATAATAATAATAATAATAATAATAATAATAATAATAATAATAATAAGCACAAAATTAATAACAATAATAATTACAAAATTAATAATAATAATAATAATAATAATAATAATAATAATAAGTATAAAATTTATAACAATAATAATGATGATGATGATGATGATGATGACAGCAACCAAACACTGCGTGAGAGTCTTATGGATGGTGTTTAACCTTACGAGGAGTTCATGGAGGAAGAGTTAGCATCCCTCATGCATGAGCATAAAGTATGATTACTTTTTGGTCTTGCATTAAAATTTCTCATAAAACACAGCTTATATCACCGTAATATTTTGAGGTCAAACCTTGATCTCAAACGAGTTCAAATGAGCTAAAACAATACCGAAATTTCTATGATTTGGATGAAAGGGAGGTGTTGTTAGAAAAAATTCAGGGTTTAAGAAGTCAATTGCAGCACTATATAGGTTGTTCTTCCTCTTCTGCTTTAGAAAGGAAATTTTTACTGAAGTTTCCATCTTTGTGTGAGCCAAATTCAGCTCTTTATCTCAGTACAATTCTTGAATTGACTGCAGAGAGTTCTGAAGAGAAACTTGAATAGGAGAGAATGCGGTGGACAGAGACGACAAACCACAAAAAAAGCCATAAATGCAAAATACCGAAGATGAAGATTTTTTAGGGGATTCCCCATACGGTTGTTTTGTCACTAAGTGATGACATTATTCCAATTAAGACTTACTAAAAAATAATAATGCAATTAGAAATGCTCCTTCCGTGAGAGCAACTGGATTTCTTCTGCTAAAGAATTAAGGACAGAACTCAGCACTAGCAGGGAACTGGTTGGGAAATTAAAGCAGGTAGTAGCTACAGAGAAGTGCAGAAGACTTTAAGGAAGCATTGCAAATGGACATGGAGGGACAAACACACTTTCTTGAACAGTATGCATATTTGGAGGAAAATCATATTCAATTATTTGCAAGGCATAGGATGATCCGAGAAGGAATAGAAGATGCCAAGAAAGTTGTTGCTGACAAAATTTGAAGGACTGATTGACATACATTAGTTTATGCACACTAACCTTAGTACAAAAAAATAAATTTGTGCGGATGTATTAAATCCCATGATTTATAGGATACTTTATCCTAATTTTATAGACATAATTAGTACTAGATTTTATATACATAATCATATAAATTACACTTTCCCACACTCCCCTTTAAGTTGGTGAATAGCCATTGTCCATTCCTAGTTTAAATATAATGCTTTGCATTATAGGACTGCTTAGCCCTTTGGTAAGTATGTCTTCAAGTTGATTATGTGAATACACATAAGGTGTACAAATCAATCCACTCTCTAACTTCTCCTTGACAAAGTGTTTGTCAATTTCGATGTGCATTGTTCTATCATGTTGTACTAGGTTATGAGCTATATTGATGACAGACTTATTGTTACAGTAGAGTTTGATTCGGCGATCCCACTTGATCTTTAAATCTTCTAGAATAATCTTCAACTAAATTAGTTCACAAACACCTTGAATCATTGTCCAAACTTTAGCATCTACATTAGATCACCACATTTTGTTCTTTACTTTTCCATGTCACAAGGTTTCCACCAAGAAAGGTGCAATATCTGGTGGTTTACCTTCTATCAACAATTGATCCAATATAATCAACATCTTGTATATCTCAAGTTCTAAACCTCCATTCCTTTTGAATATAACATCTTTACTTAGTGTTCCCTTAAGATACTGTAGCACTCACCTCTTCTTATTTTTCTTATATGGATTTATATATATAGTATCATTCTATTTTCCCAACTTCTTCTGAGTCTTTTTTTATGAACAAGTAAGCTTAAGTGTGCCATCAGGTTTATACTTGACTTCTAGAAAAGCTCACGCAAAGCTAAGCGAAAAGCCTTATTATCCACACCGCAAAAATTCCATGACATGATCTTCCAATTTGAGGAAAAAAAAAAGAAGAAGAAAAAGAGACAGAAGTAAATAATAAAAAGATTCAATTCATTCGTGGACAAGGCTGTAACTTTTCTATTTTACATTCTAAACTCTTTCAGTGCGACAATCCACTTGAATTGGTGTTATCTTTCTCCCTTAGAATAGTGTGATTTATGCTAGAAATGTGGTGAGCTGCTTGCAAATAGACTTCCTTTGGATTATGCATGAATTGGATAATCACACTAACTACTATGTTATATCTAATTGTGTGTGAGATAAATAAATAAGTTTTCCTACTAGGCATTGATATGCTCCCTTGTCCACTATAGTATCTTCCTCTGCTATTACAAGTTTAATATTTGAATCTATTAGAATACTTGTTGTTTTGCATGTTGTTTTACCCGCTTCCTTGAGAAGATCTGTGATGTATTTCTATTAGGAGATAAAAATACCTTGCTTAGAGTGATCAACCTCAATCTTGAGAAAATATTTTAACCCCCTAGTACCTTAATCTTAATATACACCAAGAGAATTGTGACTCCCCCTATAGATGAGTGTTTATTATTTACGTCCGTACAAGGCTTTCTTCAATTTACAGATAGTACGAGCAGCCAATTTCTTTCCATAACTTGGCGAAATCTTCATATAATTTTTTTTTCTAGTTCTCCATATAAAAATGCATTTTTCACATCGAATTGTTGTAATTCCCAACTATATTTAGCTACAAGTGATATCAAAACTTAAAAGTATTCAGCTTTGCAATTAGAGCAAAAGTCTCTAGATAATTAATTCCATAGATTTGAGTATATCCCTTGGCTACCAACGTTGCCTTCTATCTTTCTATTGATTCATCTACTCTGTATTTAACTGTGGACACCAATTTATACCCTATTGGTTTCTTCCTAACCTGCAAGTTCACCAACTCCCAAGTTTTATTTTTCTCCAATGCTTCCATCTCCATATTTATAGCATGTTTTTGTTTCTCATTAGACAAAGCCTCAGATTAGGAGGTAAGGATGGTAATGGTATTTAGACTAATAAGAAAGGCTCTATAGGATGGTGAACAATTTTTAAAAGACAAAAAATAAGTAAGAAGATATAAACGTCTTTTTTTGCACTCTCTCATTCCTTTTAAATAGAAATAAGAAAATCATAGTTATCATCACTCACCTGAAATTCAGTTTGATTCTATAATAAAGGATTAGAAATTATTACCTCATTCTCAAGATTTGGGTTAGACTCTTGAACTTGCATAAATTCTTGAGCAACCTTTTTCTTCCTTGCAAACACCTATCTTTTTCCAAATTTAACATTTTCAAAAGAAAAACATGTTCTTGAGGATTTGCAATTATAGGTGCAGGTTCAGGTTATCTTACTTCTTCAACTACAAGTGTAGGTTCAGGTGGTGTATATTTAGTTGGTGTAGGTTTAGGTGCAGGTTTAGGTGTAGATATAGGAATAGTTAGATGCTCATTTTCTACCGTAAAAAGGTGACAAGTCAAGTAAGAATTCTTTATCCTTTGCTTCCATTGTTGAATTCTCCCCTTAAAAAGAAGGATTTTTGAAGTAAGATTCCTGATTATGAAAAGCGATATCATTTTATAAAGGATGGTAACACTTGTACCCTATTTGAGTAAATGAATATCCCACAAATACACATTTTATTGCCCTTAGATCTAGTTTCTCTCAGTTTTGACTATGGACATGGACAAATGATATGCACCCAAATACTCTAGGAACAAGATTATTAGTAGTGTGTCATACGAGGTAAGTGGTTGAGAGTTTTTACATAGGACTGTTGAATCCTAAGATCCTATAAGGAAAACGATTTATGAGATGAGTTGTTGTAAGAATGATTGCCCCTGAAAAAGATTTAAGCATATTGTTTTGAAAAGTGAAGGCTTAGGTTATTTTAAGGAGGTGATAGTTTTTTTTCCTTCTGCTACCCTATTTTATCATGGGACATTGACACAAGAGAACTCGTAGACTATCCCTTTCTTTTGAAAGTATGGAGTTAGGATTTAATTAAAATAATCCCTGGCATTGTCTAACTGAAACCTTTTTACTGTGGACTTAAAATTGGTTTTCAACTATGGATTAAAAATTTGGAAGAATAGTACTAACCTCAAATTTTTGTTTAACAAAGAAAAGCCAAGTGACATGAGTATAATCATCAATGAATAAGACAAACCATCTTACCCCAAAGAAATTAGGAATATGAGAAGGACACCAAATATCACTATGAATACTATAGAAAAGGAGTAGAGCTTCCTTTATTACTAACTGAAAAAGGGTATATGTTTATGTTTACCAAGTTTACATACTTCACAATAAAAAATTCAACATCTAAACCTTTAAACATAGAAGGAAATATAATTTTAATAACCCTAAAAGATGGATGTTCAAGTCAATGATGATAAAGCCAAATTTTTTCTTTATTAGATGAAATAAGTTTTGAAATAAAGGAATGAGATCATATGCCCTTAAAAATGTTTGGCTGATTCAATGCTTCAAATTAGTAGAGATAGTCCCATTGTTTAGCATATCTAATTATCTTCTTTGAATCCTTATCCTGAAATACATAATAAATTTGATAAAAAACCATATCACAACATAAATCTTGAGTGAGATTTTGTATAGAGATAAGGTTTGTGGATAATTTAGGGATATGAAGGACATTTCTTAAGGTAATGAAGGACTTATTTTAACATCTCCTATATCTACTATAGTTTTCAAAGAGCCATTAGTTGTACCTATTTTTCTACTACTACGATATAAGGAACAGGTGGAAAAATATTTGGTCAACAATTCATACGATCGGTAGCTTTGGAGTCCATATTCCAAGAGTTGACAAAGGTTGTACCTAAGATATTTAATCCAATAGAGAATGAAAACTCACCTGAATATGCTAAAGAACAGGTACCTGATGAGGTTTAAGGTTGCTAATTAGTGATCTTATCCTCTCAATCTCTTCTTGGCTAAGACTAATTGGCTCTTATAGTGCTATTCATTGTTTTATGCTGCAGTAATATGGACTTGGTCATCACTCTTTGACTACTCTCTTTTATGTTCGCATCCTTTACTTAAAGGCTTTCTATAAAGCTTCCATCACTTTTCACATGTATGGTATGCCTTATTGAAATAAGTGTACCACAAATTGCCACAATTTCTAGCCTTTGATTGACTAATCTTTCAAGTCTTAAAAGAGGATGATCTTTCCATGTTTATGGTTGATTTTATTGTTGTCACTAGCCATCATGGCTGAGTTGTTCATAACTTGTGTTTTAAGCATGAGTGTTCTTATACTTTTCTTACTTCATATTAGTGCCACAAACTCATCAAAACACGATACCTCTGGCTTACTAAAAATCTAGATCCTTACTTGATCAAATTCGAGATTGAGTCATACAAGAAAATCATAGACCCTATCTTATTTGATAAAGTCTTTTATGACAGATGCATCTTCAGGATATTTTGTTTTTACCACTTTGTAGTGATTAAGTTCTTACCACAAGGATTTCAATTGGTTGGCATATTTAGTGATTGTTTTGTTTCCTTATTTTGTAGCCATTGTCGTCACTTTAACTTCATATACTTGAGCTGCATCCCTAGCTTTAGAATAAGTTTGTTGAGTTGCATCCTAAATATCCAATTACATGCATGTGTCACTAATTTTAGGAATAATAGAATTCCACAATCATGTCAAAATCATGTAGGCTTTGTGATCCTATGCTTCAAATCAAGGATCTTCTAGCTTAGGTCTAATACCTATGATATAACCAATCTTCTCGTTTCTTTTAGCATTGTACGAACAATTTATGACCACTTTATGCAATTTTTTCCATTTAATCTATATGCAGCATGTATACTTTGGAGTTCTCCAGGTTGTTGAGACTGAACAACCTTCTCTAATTAGAACTGACATTTATAAGGAAAAAATAGTTAAACAATCTAAGATTTTAGTTCTAATAAAACCTACAGCACTAATATCATGACAGAATTTAAAGGTGGAATTTTTATTCATCTTTGACTAATAGACATACACTAGCTTTATACATACCAACCCTAGTATAAAATAGAAAATAAATTTGTACAGATTTATTAGATTTCTTGATTCACAGGATACTTTATCCTAATTTTATGAGCATAATGAACACCTGATTTTGTGGACATAATCATATATATTACATTTGTCCTCCAGCTATTTAAGTTGGATTAAGAGGTGCTAAATCTAGGCTTATAAATGCACTTATTACACAAGTTTCAACACTAAAAGCATAAAAAACAAAGGAAAGGTGCTACTTTAGGGAGGAAAATAGAGGCCCTCAGGTTTAATTAAGAGATACTGTTGAAGCTGTGCAAGTTGCTGTGAATTGCTTACGTGACTAACAAGATACAAAAAAAGAAGTTGTTGTTGTTGAGGTGAGTTTGAAATTGGTCTTGTTCTTTGATTATCTTGAAATCGTGATTGTGTTAGTATCATTGATCTACATATTGACTTTGGAATACATAAAGTTTGTAATGACTTAATTAAAAGTTCAATATAGTTTAGTATTCAATTAAAAACAGAGAGATCACATTGATATAAAAGGCTCAAAAGATCATAAAATAGATGTTCCTACATGTGATAATAGAGATTTTTCTTAGGTTATAGCCTAGATTGATCAAATATTTTGTCTAATGGTAAGTCAACCAATTATTCAGATTTCAAGGTACGTCAGGAAAAAAAAGGTGTTACTTCTAAACACTTCTAAACGAATGCTTTAACAGTTAATAATTGTACTTTTCATTGCCGATGTTACTTAGACTCTAGTATTGACATCCAATTTGAGTCTATGTTGAATTTACTAAGTAGCATCCTTTTCAACGGTTTATTATACATTAAGTTTGTAATGCTAAAAATTTTTTGTTTCAAAATGCCATGTTAATCAGGTTTTAAAGAATATTTATTAGAATTCAGATTCCCATAAGTTCCAATATGTTTGTCTTATCTCAACCCTTGAAAAGCTTTATAGTAGTTTTATGTAGGTGAAGGGTGTTAGACCTTTTTCCATTTAGTATTTGCCTATTTGTAAAATGTATGTAGACACCAAATTCTCCATAACAGTACTACGATCATTTTGCTCTACCTTTTATTGCATGACCATTCTCTTCTAATAAGATAATTAAGGCAAAGCTCTTGCTAAGACGATAAAGGGTTCAATATATCCATATAGGTGGGTTTGTGGAGGGATCTCAAGAAAGCTTTGGAACCATTCTACTTTTTTTACGTATAAAGATGTAACTGGAGACATTTCTTATGTTAAGGTATTACTTATTCTGCTCCATAATATAGCCTCAAATAAAGAGAAGTTTAATTTACGCATAAAGAAGGTCTAATTTTTAGATTAAGTTGGACCTAAGGTTGTATATTTTCTTCTTATGCCTCTTCATTTAGATTATTGTTTTGCATATTGACCTGGTAAAAAAGTCTTTTGTTGCTTTTAGGTCTAATTTTTTAGTATATTTACTATTTGAAATATAAATTAATGTTTACATTTACTCCAACAAATTGTTTGTATTACAAATAGAATTGGAAAAGGGAATAATTTTTCTCTTATTTTTATACGTTTAATACAACCAAATATACATACTTTATCAAAATTACAAGTTTTAAGGACAAATGATCTTGAAATATTCTCTATTTATAGCCAAGATATTATCTTCATTCAATTAAGATATTATCTTCTATTTATAGTTAAGATACAATTTAGCTAAATTATAGTCTTAATTTTCTATCACTACACCTCAAGCTAGTAAGTGCATAGATGTCTTCCATTCTTGAATTCCTATAACATCTTGTGCATTTGCTAACCCATTAATTAACAAATCTACCATTTGTTTGCTAGAACATATAGAGTAAAATTAAGTTCACTTTTTAAATTTTCGTTTATGAAGTGCCAGCCAATTTCAATGTGTTTAGTTATATCATATTGAACTAGGTTATAAGCAATTCTAATAGTTAACTTGTTATCACAATAGAGCCTCATAGGTCCTTATCATTGACCTTTAAGGTCATACAAGATGATACATATACATAAAAGCTCACATATACCATGATTCATTACTCTAATGTGTTTAGCACTTGATTTAGCAATTGCGTATCGCTTCTTGCTTCTCCAAGTGATTAAGTTACCTAAGACCATAACACAATACTTAGTTGACCTTTTATCTATAATCGAGTCTACCCAATCTGCATTTGTATAAGCTTCAACTATCTTGCTCTCATTCTTCCTAAACATGATTCCTCTTCTAGGGGTAACTTTAAGATACCTCAATGCACTATACATAGTTTGAAGATGGAAATCTTTAGGATCATATATAAATTGCTAATTACATGTATTGCATATACTATATCTGGCCTAGTATATGACAAGTAAATCAGTCTTCCCATCAGCCTTTTGATACCTTTAGTTGTCAGCAAATTCATCATATATGCTTCCCTTAGTGTATGGTTTGGCTCAATAGGTGTATCAGTTGATTTGATCCCTATCATTTTATTTTCTTTTAGAAGGTCCAAAACATCCTTACATTGATATAGGAAAATCTTGTCCTTTGAACGGCCTTTTTCTATGCCCAAGAAGTATTTTAACTTCTCTAAATCTTTAATTTCAAACTTTTGTGCAAGTTTAAGGTTTAGGTGTTTATCTCTTCAAGATCATTGCCCATGACTCTAATGTTATTTATATAAATAATAATGGTTGTCATTTTGTAGAAAATTTAACAGATAAAATGTGATAGTAGCCTATGCTTGAACTTCATTCCCCATATCACCATTGTAAATCTCTCATACCATACCCAAGGAAATTGCTTAAGGTCATATAAAGCCTTTTTCAACCTACAAACTCAATTCCCAAACTTGTCTTCGAATCTAAGTGGAGATGCCATATAAAACACTTCATTCAAATTACCATGTAAAAACATATTTTCACATCAAATTGTTGCAAAGACCAATCAAAGTTAATATGCATATAGTATTCATTTTTTTTATCAGAGCAAAGGTTTCATGATACTCCACCCCATTAGTAAGGGTTATTCCTTAGCTACAAGAATTGTGTTATATCTTTCTTACATGCCATCTGCTTTCTATTTAAATGTGAACAATCATTTACATCCTATCTTGTCTTTTGATGAATCCACTATTTCTCATGTATGATTCTGAAATAGTGCATTCATTTTATCATCCATGACATTTTTCTAATTCTTATCCCCTAAGTGCCTCATCAAGTGTTTGTGATATGGAAATTGAATTTATTTTAGTAACAAAGCATTTATAGGTGAGGGAGCATTTCTTACAGGAAGTAAAGTGCAAAAATTGAGTCTTTAGTGCATGTTCATGTTTCCTTCCTAATAATTATAAGAATACTCAAATCATCATATTGAAGTTTCTGGATTTCAATATCTTATTCTAGATTAGATTCTTAAGCATGCTTTGGTATGGACTGCATTCCTTCGTGAGTAGAATAAAAGTGGCTTATTAATAGTAGATGTTGGTTTAAGAAAAACATATTCTTCTAAGGTGTTAGGGTAGGTAGTCTTTGACTCAATTTAGGCAGGATGTTCCATATAAGAAATAGGATTTTCAAAAGTATTAGGTTGGGCAGTGCCTGGCTCAGTCTGAGCAAATTTTTCATAGTTTCTAAGAAAGAGAAATCAAGCTTAGCACCCCCTGCTATAGCCTCTATCGTCTTGAAGATAAGTAGCACTAAAGAAAGGCTTATTATCATCAAAGGACACACCCCTAGAAATAAAAATTTTATGTGAGGAAGGATGATAGCACTTATAAGAATAACATATAAAGATGCACTTTAAGGCCAATGAATCAAGTTTTTCCTTATTGTAAGCATGAATATGAACAAAAATTACATACCTAGACACTTTTGAAGGTAAACTATTGTTTATGTTTAAGATGAGAAAGAAGCTACGAAGAACTTCCACTAGTCTTTTAAACCCCAAAGGTCTAGAAGGTAATATGTTTATTAAATGAGTTATGGTTAAAACAATTCCCTTTAATAGGCTTTTGGAACATTCATTTGATACAATAAGGTTCTAATCACTTCAAGTAATGTCAAGCCTTACATTCAAGTTGTTGGATCCCGTTTCCGGAACCCAACTACTTAATCCGAAACCACTTTGGAAACTTTAGACTGATCTGAAAATCCCGATAAAATTTTTTTTCATCTAAAAACCATTCAAAAACATCTTTATAAAGCTCTCAAATATTTACTTATATTCTTATCCTTATTCTTATTCCGACGTAACCCTATTTTCTCGAAAAGTCGGCAGCAT
>JANZLC010000005.1:9000463-9011947 GCA_026413385.1 Erythroxylum gracilipes | reverse complement strand
GGACTCTAGCCCAATTCTCATTCATTCTTATTCATTTATTAGCATCAAAAGATGACAAGGCCCAATTCTTTTTCATTATATACTAGAAAAATTCCAAGGCCTATCTTTATAAACTTTAAGCCTTCCAAAATAATTTAATCTCATTTCCAAATAATTGAAACATGCTTAAATAGGAATCGGGCCCCACACAAGTGCTATATTTTGTCGTGGGTTTCACCACAAGATGATTAATAAACAATTATTTCCTTTTGAAAGAGTGAAGATAAGGTCTCCATAACATTCTCGCTCCTTACCTCTTTTCTACTCATCCTAAACTGATCTTTTTTCCATCTAATAATATTAGGGAATATTTGACTGACTTTATATTTATTTTTTACTTATAATTACCCTTGTGCAATTATCAATAAAGGTGACAAACCTCTTAGCCCTAATACATTAGCTATCTTTTATGATCCTCATATATCATAATGAATTGAAGTGAAAGGTAATAAAGATTTATTGTTACTCAAATGAAAAGAAGATTGTCAACGTTTTGCAAACTCATAAACATCATAATGTAAGTTCTTTATATCACTATCTTTGAAAAATGCAGTGGTTATAAGATAATGATGAAGCCCAGTAATGTTATAGCAGAATTTGTATTTTAGGGCATGGAAGACAAGGAAGGCCGTTCGCTGTTGGCTCCAATCTTAGTTTCCAAAATGTAGAGTCCATCTCTTTCCTTAGTAAGCCCAATCATCTTCTTTATAAGTATAACCCGATCATGAAATACACATGAAGTGGAGTCAAATTTTGTAAGACAGTTTAATTTTTTATAATCATTTTAATAGACAAGAGATTAGCAGACAATCTCGAAACATATAGCACATTTTCCAAAAGGAGGAAAGTAAATAAAGGAATGACTCCTTAACTTGTAACAACAGTAAGTGATCCTTCTGCGACTTTAACTTTCTGGTTACTAGGACAAAAGTTATAAGAGATCAAAGATTTGATGGGAAGTAGTCATATGATCTATAGCTCTTGAATCTACTACCCAAGAACTATTAGGAGGAGCGAATGAGGCACTAGGAGCAAGGTACATATTCTATATGAGTATTATAACTCTTGTCCTAGTAAGGTTTCTTTGCTAAGTACTTTAATTTGAATCTGGTAAAAATCAACATTTGAGTCTAGCCAAAAACTCAAATTTTCTTTCCCTTTCTACATATTTCTGAAGTCTCAGACTGTTATCACTTTATTTCATATTAATATTCTAATAATGATCCAATTCAAGCCAAAAACCCTTCATCAGATTATAATACTCATTGAGAGAATATGTACCTTGCTTTGTGGACGATGTTCTAGTCTTAATCTCATAAATCAGAGACGCATAATTTACCTTAGAATATGACTGAGATACGACATCCCAGATTTTCTTGGCAGTTGATAGCAACATGTATATTCCTCTAATGTCTGACTCCATTGAGTTCCAAAGGCAAGACATGATCATGGAGTCTTTTTCGTCTCAAGAAACAAACTTGGGATCATCAACAACTGGAGCATTTCCTAATAGATGATTAAGCTTTCCTCCACCTTTGAGAAAAGTCTTAACATTCTATGACCATTGGAAGTAATCGTTACCGTTTAGTAGATAAGAGGAGAACAGGTTCTGTAGATCACTATTAGGCAGGAGTCTGGACTTTAGAACTATGTAGAAGCAGAAATTTCAGAGGACGACAACATATTAAAGCTTTTGATTTCTGTTGGAAAGAGTTTCTTCCTCTTGCCAATGAAGGACAAATAATTATCAGAAAAAAGAATGAGAATTTTAAGAGATAAAAGGCTTGAAACTCTGACCGCATGAAGAAGAAAATAATTCTCTTATTTTTAAGCAGCTATTCCCTATTTACAATCACGATATATTTGCAGCTAAGATACAATTTGGCTGAATCATACCTGTCATATTTATCAAGAACTTCCAAATTTTTAAGTTTGTGATCTTCTTTTTGACCTCGGCATCCCAAACTGATTATTTTGCATTCCTAAGAGAACATGAAGTTGTTACCTCCGGTAGTCTGCCCCTAAACTTTGTATCACTCAATTCAACTACAATATCAGCTGTTTCTGAAGTTAATCCGTCATTATTAAAGTTTTCCAGTAGCTCTGCATGTCTCCATTTTGTTCTTTTAACGTGGATCATAGTCCTAATTCACTTTATCCCGTGTAGTCGTCTGCTTGGAGAGTTACACATATTTGGACAAGCGTTTCCCAGGAAAATACTGCTTTATGCTCTGCCAGATAATATTATACCTCGAGTTGCTGTGAAGTGGTAATGGATTTAGACTTGTAGAGTAATACATTATAGTTTTCTGTTGAGCCCAGAATCTAGCAGTTACTGATTGCCATGGGGTACTACGATCGAAACATTTATTGTTTCTGGATTGCTGTTTCTATTAATAATTTGTGCAGAAGCGGGATGAAAAAGAAGCTGCGAAGGCAGTCAAAAAAGATTGAGAAGCTAAAGAGAAAACTTGGGAATGAGCTTATTGCTTTAAATGAGCTCCTTGCAGAGTCTCGTCTACCAAAGGACTTCTGTTATTGAATCCCTGTTTTTTTTGTGCTTAAAGTCTTTTCAGTCATTTATCGAATCCCTATTCTTCTGTGCCTAAAAATGAATGACTGATCCTCTTTCTTGAAAACAGAAGACAAAAGAGAAATAGAGATTGGAAAATAGAAGAACTATTCTCTCTGTCCCAAATCCTTGTTCCTCGGTACTTAAAGCCTTTTAGTCATCTAATTTATTGCAATGATAGGCTGAAAAGGTTCTGGGCGCTAGAACAGAAATTCGGAACTGATCCCTGCTTATAGTGATAGTCTAGTGGCTAAATATGATGTAGGGGAGCCTCTGACTGATGCTGACCAGCAATGGAAAGAAGAGTTTGCGCCCTTCTATAACGGTGAAGATGGTGACTTATCAAAACCTGCAGAGCCATCATCATGGTTCTCAGTTCTCTGGCAATGACCGCTGTAACATATAGAAAGGGACGCTTACCATCAAAACAATGTACGTGTTCTACTTCCCAACTTTTAATGTGCTGTAGCATTTAAATATGTATTCTTGTTTTCCATTTATTTTTGGCCCATGCCATTTCTTGAGGATCAAATCAAACTTTGTATTCCTATCGCTGTGATTCATAACAGTTGAATGAATGTATGAATGATTGGGTATATTTTCAAGTCCAAACCTAGTTGCAGCATTTCCTCTTCTTCCCTTTCGGCCATGGTCATAGCAACCAAATACGTCACGGACGCTGTGTTCAATTTTGGCGTTGTCCAGAATGTTTATGGATATATCTGTGGACCCATGCTGCAAAAGAGATACAATGGACCTTTAGATCATTTAGTTCTTCGGTTTTGGTGTCGGGAAGGTAGGGGCAATCTTGAAGTGGATCAACCCTTCAGAGAAGTGCATCCCCATACCGTGGCCCTCTTAGCGTTACATGGGAAGCAAAAGCAGACAGTCCACAAGTACATGGTTCGGCAGCGTCCTGTCTATTTTATCTCTTGGAGACCGTGAAACAAAAAGCTTGTGGCCTTGTCTTCTCTGACAGCCACATCTATCCATATTTGTGGACCACTTTCTTAAAAGAAAAACATAAAACAATTTACTGAGGCAGGAACAGCAGGTAGTGGATTTTAGAACAACTGGGGCTTTTCAAACCCTAGCCACGACTCCGTAACTAACATTTAATTGTTTGTTCTCTAAAAGAGAGAAAATGGGCAAATAGGTTTGAATGTGTCATTTAGATGTACACAGATCATTGAATTTGGAATACAAGTAAAAGAAGAGGCAAGCTTAGTTTTGGAAGACAAACTTGGTCACTTGGGAGAATGGAAATGCACGAAGAAGAATTGTTGTACTGAAAGGAAAAATGATATTTGTTTGGTGAAACAAAATGATAGTGCTTGATGGCTTTTGTTTCTACCTCCAATCAACAAGACCGAAGCTTTACCAATGCTCCTTGGACTTGGAGTGGACGAAAGAGACACAAAAGAGTGACAGCCTGGTAAGGTGAATGGACCACACCAAGTCTAATGATAATTAGTTATAATCTCTCTCTCTCTCTCTCAGTGTCTCCCCTAATCATACTTCTTCCCCATGGGCCTGGGGTCCATTTTATCGTCATTACCGGAGTTACTTGTGGAACTTCATCTCAAGTTGTTCTAGAATGCAATAAAGACGCACATACTTTCTGCGCCACAGTCATGTTTCTTCTTTTGTTAAAGCAAAACACTAACCTCAGCCTGCCTTGATTACCAGTCAAATTGGCTTACAACACTCTTTTACATGTCAGCCTGAGCTACACAGCATAGAGGGAATCTAATGATGCAATTAACTTCACCTAACGCCTTGGATTTACCATCACTTGCAGCATCAATATCCTTAATTTGAGATTTATGATAAGTTCAGGAAACCCCAAATAATAACTTCCTAAATGGTTTTAACCTTAAAATTTCAATATAAGCACTTTTTATTATACGAATAGTAATGCCTAACACCAGGGTTAATGTTAGGATGCTTGTTCCTTATTTGTCTAGGCAACTGTAATTGAAGGGTTTTATTGAATTAGGCACCTCAGTATTTCAAACTAGAATTCCTAATTGTCTGGTCCAAGGTGGTGGTCAATTAATGACTATGTGTGATGAGAATATTGATGTGATTTTGACTCAGAGGGCAGGAAAATATTGCATCAATTTGAATTTATAATAATTTGATTCGTTGTTGATGTTATATCAGATTTTATTGCATAATTTCCATAGACAACTGCTGTGATGTGAAACCTAAAATCAGGCAGATCCAACTGCTTTTTTGGTAGCAACTAATTAAAGATCATATCTTATTGGTTGCCAGAGAACGTTATTGTCCTAATAATTACATTCTTAAGAGCTGTATATAGTACATCTGACTTATCAACAAAAATATTCTTTCAAGATTAGTCTTTTCATTGCATTTTCAGTATTCTCAGAAAAAAGCTCTTATCTTCTAATTTGATGAACTGTAAAGAGTTAATGCCGTTCTTCAGAGTACTTTTGATAAATTTTCATTATATTCAACAAGTAGGCCTGCACTTTAAGCGTTGTTAAATTGCAAAAACTCCTAAATTTAGTCACAATCTGCTCCAAATCCAGTTTTAAGTGACTGCTAAGTTATCCCCACAAGTAGCTGTGAACCATCACAATCAAAAAAGCCAAACATGTATGTACTGCACGTTGTGCTATCTCACATCAACTGAATTTGCTTTGTTACCCAACAAAATGTCTTAATACAACTGAAGATAAAGTATGTGCTCATTGCTTCTGTCTCATTCTTGTTTGCAGAGAAGGTTCATTACTGTTCAATGTACTGATTACATTTTAGGGTTGAATACACCTCTACCTTACTGTTACTTGTTAGTCTCTAACCTTCAGCGCTTTCTACTGTGGACACCAGATGTCAGATCTTTTAATAAGAAAAAAGGTGATAACAGCAGATTTCTTTCCGCTGAGGGCTTGGAAATATTTGATTTTGTTGACAGCTTTTCAAGAAAGAGGCTGTCTTCTCTTCAAAAAGAGTATCTACGCACATCTGAACTCCACTACTTTATTCTTCCAACTTATCCACACACAGATATCATATCCTCCCCTTTCCACTGTGTAATTGTATATACAGATATGCATATATTTTTATTATTTCTGTTAAAGTCTACCAGATTGTAAAGCTCTCTGCTTTGATTCCTCAGCCAAGTCATAACCTCACCATTGCCAACCTGTTCTTTTGATGCCCTCACAGATTTTCAACTCAAGAAAGAAAATTGGAAGTAATGGCACCAAATTAAAGGAGACATTTTTAAACTTGTGTTCTTTAGGCTCCCATTTGGGACAACTTTTACCATAAATTGTAACACTTGATCTCAGTATTTTAGGACTATTAGTTACAGCTAGTCATCACTTACCAGTGATGAACAAATAACACATAGAGCTCAACTCACCAGACTGAGATGGAAAAGCTGAAAATGGAAAAAAGAAGATCAGAGTAGTGGACTCCAGACGAAAAATAGCCTAAAAAATCATTGTTAATCATAAGTCAGATTTAAGAGATATACATTTGTCCCCACTAACAGCTGGTAACGATTAAGAATCAATTTTCCCCACAAGACACGCGATTTTCCCTGAGGTTACACAATATCATCCCACTGAAGGCCCTACCTTCAATGTATTCCAGCTAAATTTGATAGCAATATCTGGAGCGTATCGTTTTCATGGTAACTGTTTCTAACTTTGACCCTTTTGTTTGCTTGTTAAGCCTCAGTACAATACGTTAGGAGGCTTGGAGTTTTGCGTATGCCAACTCAGTATTCTGAAGCGGGAGCACTTCATGAATAGTAAATATAACAAGGAGCAGTAAGTAAATTTAAATTGTAGTGCCCCCAAGAACTCGTGATAAGATGTTTATATTAATGTTAAGGTAAGATACAAAGGTTGGAGAAACAAAGATTATAGATATCATTCATCTTCAAAAAAAATTACAGAAAGTGAAACACTTGTCTCTGGAGTCTCCAACTCCTTCCCTTAAATGTTACAGAAGTAAATGAGGTCCTCTGTAGAACTGATTTTCACCACCAGTAACAATTAGTGCTAGATTTTACAATGCGGATTCCTTTTTCACTATTCTTCAAAGAATCAATTGCTTCAATCGCTGACAAATAATGAGGAAACGAAAGTAAGAAAATTTACTCTTTCTTCCAGCTAAAGACTGATACAAACTGGAACTTGGCTGTATTTACACAGGACTCTCTGTGACCAAAGGCACTTGTCTATGAACTTGACTGTAATTTCGAGAAACATCAATGGAGTAATCGGTTGTTTTAGCATCACAACTCAATTTTCATCTGAGCAGCGGGTAAAGAGTCTGCAACAAGAAACATGGACCTAAGTTCTGAACTGAAAGCCATCAACATTTCATTGAACATCAGAATTTTTCCGGGACTTTTTGTCTTACCTTGAAAGCTTTGCTGCTGATTCTGGCCATACCCCATCTGCACAATACTATGGAGCTCATCCTCCCAGAATGATGGAACCTGAAATGCAAATAAAGAAACAACGACGGTTTCATTAAATGAAGGCCAATCAAAATGCATAAGACTAGTTATCTTTTGTTCTGTTCAAAATACCTGACGAGAGTTATCGCCAAAGCCGTCAAGGGGAGGCAACTGCATACTTGGATTTCGCTTTGATGCAGCAGTCAAAGGGTTCATTGAAAACTGATATCCTGCATTAGTGGATAGACCACTCTGCAGGGGTAATCCTTGCTGTGACTGGTAGCCATAAGGAAATGCTTGTGTCGATGAATCTAATGGGTAAAGATTGTTCGACACGGATCCACGAGATTGAAAGATCTGAAACATGGAAGAAATTGAACATTCCTTCAGATAAAATGTTACGAATTTTTTAAGACTTATTCTGTGACAGGAATAAGCAATAAATGTCTGACTTACATCCTTAGACAAAAGGGCTTCCATCTTGAAGTCCATCCTAGGATTAACAGATGCCAACTTCATGGAGAGGAACTGCAAATGTTATCAATGGACACAGCCCAATATCAAATCAAGTACGCCATTTATACTTTTGAGGAAGAAACTTAAGCAAAGCTTAGAATTTACCTCAACTTGGCGTTGCAATGACTGCACATAGTTTATAATCTCATCAAGCATAACAGCTTTTCCGGTCACCTGCAGTTGAAATTTCAAGCCCATTTAGAGGATTTCATTTCTTCTTTTAGGTAGGTATCAGGAAAAGAAAACAGAAAAGCCAGAAAATGACAGTATGGTATTACACCTTATTACATCCCGGAACAAGATCTTGAAGAAACTTCATCCTTTCACTGATTTTCTCTCTCCGTACCTGACCAAGATAGAATGAGAGTTCAATGCAAAAATCTTGTGGCATCATAAAATATGGACAACAGGAAGTTGTCTTGATTCCTACTCTTTCAGCAAGGCTGTGGCTATCTGTAGCCTGACCCCTTCTTGCTCTGACATGAATGTAGTCCTTTGGTGGATCCGCTGGCTTGGAGCTGTCTTTGTTCTGTTTCTGATTTCCATTTTCTTGTTCTTCTTTGGCTTTTCCTGAATCCTTCTGTCGTTCATTGGCTTCATCTGATTTACTCCTTTTTCCACTGGATTCATCGTTATTCTCCGCCAGTACCTGCAGTGAAAATTGAAATCTCCGTTGGTTCTCCAAAAACCCAAAAAGCACCAAACTTGAACTGAAGTTATGTGTTACCTTAGCATCAGAAGAACAAGGAGATGGAGATGGAGTTTCTTTAGTCTTTCCTCTAGGAACTGATTTCCTTTTCCTGGAATTCAGTTCGTTCTGGCCTTTCATGCTCATTTCTCCACCTGGGATCTGCTCAGAAACTGAAGACTCCTCCTTTAAATCTCCAAAATCTGCATTCTCTTTCTTGCTGGAATTTGGATTCCCATCTTTTGGCGAGCTTTTATTGCTCTCCTGAACGATCGCTTGAGATCCAGCGACCTTCATAGAATTGCTACTCTGGACTCTGGAGATGTTACCAGGTTCAGCTCTGGGCATCAAACCGTGAGGCAATTCAGCTTGATTCAACCCTAATTGCCCACTTAAGCCTCCAAGATTCCTGTTTCCAAAACATGAATATCTTGCAGCCCTCTCTGCAAATCCAGGATCAGTAGGAAATGGAGCCAAATTTGGATGGTTGGCTAAACTGTTCCCGAGAATTGGAAAACTGCCTCTGATTTGCGAATCCTTCATTGAAAGATTCAATTTTGGAGGAGAATTCAATGGGGTACTGTAACATGAATTGTTAGAACTACTGTAATTATTGATGTTGTTATTGGTATTGTTAACATAAGATTCCGGCGAAATCTCGCCCGAGTTGCAGATACTTCCTAGTCTTCCAATAAGTTCTCTGATCATAACAGTGTCACCACTGCCACGATGAGAAGAAATGGCATTAGCACTTGATGCTACAGGAGATGAGACGATGGAGCTCAGAGCAGACTCAAAGGGATCGCTCTGATCCACTGAGTTCTCCCAGTTGGCATTGAAAAAGCAAGAATTCAGGTCATTTGATTGCATTTCAATCCCATAAGTGGAAGAATTCCACAAGGACGTCGCACTGTTTGCTGTTGCATTCATGAAAATTTTCTCCTTTTCCATGGATAGAAACCAGAAGTAAGTAAAATCTGCTACTACTAACAGGGCAGGAACTGAAGTGATTCAGAGAAAAGCTGAGGACCCAGATGAAGAATAAAAGTCAAACCCCATAAACCAATAAAGACTACCAGAGACTTAATCCTGTGAAAGTTTGCCAGGAAAATTTTGTCTTAAATAGGCAGCCTATTGTTCTAGGACAGGGAAAGAAAGCAAAGGTAAAAGTTTACCGAAGGGAAAGGACAAATAATGATGATAGACTTCTTGTATGTCACTCAATTCGGGAATAGAACCAAGATGGAAAAAAAAAATGGAGGTGAGAAGAAAGAGTGTGCACTGTGCAAGCTAGAAAAGCATAAAGAAAGAGAGAGAATATTAATGGGAAAGTGAAGAGGAAGCAAGAACGAAAAAAAGAAATGTCTATTTGACTTTACTTTAGTTGGCCTTTCTTATATTAAATCTTTGAATGTATATTATTATTGACAGTAATCTCTGCCTAAAACTGCGTAAAAAGACGGTGAAGTTTTGGTGACAATGGCTTAACTCCTAATGCCGGGCCTTATACGTCAAACCAGCTTAGTTCTTGTCCCTCTTCAGTACTGACTTCTCTTCTCCCACCAAGTTTGGATTTTTTTATTAAATGTGCTGCTTGTTTTTCTCTCTTATGTATGTATATGGTTGCTGTTGCTTTATAGTTGTGGATTGGGCTTTATTCTAAGGAACAAGAGGAGTTAAAAAGCACAGTGATTATGGTGGAGAGAAGCAGAAAAAGAAGAAGAAGAAGGTGGCTTCTTGTTGCTTCTGTTGGCACAAAACACTGACACTTCTGACTTCTTCTTTGTCATATGGTGCTTAAGCTTTTAACTAATCATCAATGATTAATGCACAGAAGAAAAAAGAGTTAAACAAGTACTGCATGATTAACTATGGTTAGTACACCCAATAACTTTGATATTTGCTTTGTAGTGGTTAAAGAGTCGTTGTGTCTACACTACACTCTCTATAGATCCAGAAATAATATATATAATTTGTTGTCCTTTTATATAATTTATTTCCCAATGAAGACAAGAACAAAGAAGCCAAAAAAATACTTACTTGACAAAATTCTACTGGCCTCAGATATTAAAAATTGTATCTTTCCAATGTTTGAGCTCAATTACATTTTGGCTGATGGATTGTCTGTTTCTTCATTCCAAATCATAATGAGTTTTATGTGTGGTGGAGTAAATTAGTTGTTAGGTCGTTTTCATCTCATAACTAAACACGAGCTCACTGTATTTTAGGTGGGATCATTGATTACTTGAAAAGTGAAAGCAGTAGAAAAGGAGGCTAAAGGCTTTGAGTTTTTACTTCCAAGGCCACACACCTTTCTCAGCCCAAATTTCTACTCCAAACCCTCTAAGTACACCATTGGCCCAAATGATTGTTTTAGAGGCTGGGGTTGCCATTGTTTCTAAGGTCAGTTGTTACCGCTTTCTCTTCTCTGGAGAACTAAAAGATATGGTTACAACTAATGCATGCAATCGTAATATGCTATCAAAAGAATAGTGTTAACGAATACTAGGCTATGTTCTGAACGTGTTTGTGTGTGTTTACATTATATATGCATGCATGAACTTGGATTTTATTATTGGTAAGCAATGAGTTTCGATCTGCTGCTTCTTAAACATGGTCAAAGACACCAACTTCCACTTTTTTATGCCGCCGCCCACCTTCTACACATTTACTAGTAAGATTTATGCCCATCTACGCACGAAACAGCCAACAGCTCTTTTCCTTGCTTGTCCAAATCTTTATCATAGACCTTTGAAAGTATTTGGTTTTCGGTGGAAGAAAATAATGTACATGTAAATATCGCCTAGGGTAAGACTGGGACGAGATCTGCTGTGCCACAACAGATCTTTTTCTGACTAATTGAAATTAATGAAATGTGATTAAGGATTTAAATCTCCTTAATTACCTCTTAATTAAATTCAATTCATCTTTTACTTAACACTTAATTGACTTTATTATTAAAATACATTATAAATCATAAAAATGTACTAAATTCCCAATGGGATGAAAACTACTCTTTTTTTTTTATTTTGAGGTTATCTTTATTTTAGTAAATTAGTATTGCACTTAAAGTTTTCCGTATGTCTAAGTAAACACATGCAGGTCTTATCTCTCTCTCTCTCTACGAGTGCAAGTGTTGGTCTTACCGTTCATGTGCAAGGTGAGGTCTAGGTATTATTTCTACGTTGGTCTCTCTTAGATTTTCGTTTTAGCTTCATGGAT
>JANZLC010000005.1:8973714-8994647 GCA_026413385.1 Erythroxylum gracilipes | reverse complement strand
CCATGAATGCATGCCAAGATCCAAATAGAAATCATAAAACGTACCAAATTTTTTTACTATTCTAACCCCTAAAATGGAGCGTTACACATGTAACCCAATATATGAACATTTTTTGAGATGGAGAATATTTAGAATTGGATATGGTTTATTGAGCAGTTAGTCATTGACTTAGAGCTTAAAGATGACGAAGGAATTAAAAAATACCAAATATGCAAAAGACATTATATCAAATAAACATAACTTTATACATATATTTGCTTATATGAACTCTTCCAACTTGTTTTAATTTTTATTTTGTAGGGACTCATAAGAGCCATGAATGTTGTATTGCCTTTTGGTGTACATAGGATGTGCAAATGGCATATATATCACAATTAGACAAGGAAATAGAAGGAAAAGGATCTTAGAAAAGTACTGTGAAATTGTGCTTGGCCAACATTTCCGCATGAATTTGGTTGTGTACATAATTTACTTGAATATCCCAAGGAAACATATAGTAAAACTTTCCAAAGTATTGAGTCCAAATGTCTAATTATGGACAAAAACATGATCGAGATATTCAGATTTTAGATTTTGGAGGCTAAAGATAGCCCTATTACCGGGATATTGGAGACTATTAAGACTATGTTATTAAAGAGTCACTCAGATCTTAAAGAACAAGCTAAAAGATTGAAGGGAGACATTGCACTTGAAATGATAAGGAAATTGAATAAGAATAAATTGAAATGTAATGAAATATAGAGTCATTTGGAATGAAGACAAGGAATATAAAGTGACTGATGGAGATGGTACACATATTTTCCAATTAGGAAGGGAGAACATATGCAATTGTAGGGTGTGAAAACTTTGTGTATCCTTGCAGACATGTCATTAGTGCCATATTACATATCAAGTAATAACCTGAGGTATATGTAAATGAGTATCACCATAAAGATAGGTTCACATGAAACTAATTAGAAGGTAAAAAATTTATCTACGAAATACACATGAAAGAGATTTATCCACCAACTAAAAGAGTTATACCTAGTAGGCGTAAGAAAAATAGGGTAAAAGATAAAGATGAACCAAAAAGACTGCAAACTCTTCATAAGCTATCACAAAATGGGAAACTCCAATTATGTGACAAATATGATGAGGCTGGTTATAATAAAAGAAGTTGTAAAAACCTAGAGAACACTCCATTTGCTTCTAGTAAAGTTGGAGATCATGTTAGTTTGACATTAATGTGTGTTTGCTATATGTGCTTATTACAGCAATACCCTATTCATATTATATGAGTATCGGATAGTCCATCACACTTATGGGAGATCCAACAAAAACAAATTATTCTCAACCCCATAGCTCAATTTCCAACATACAAGCTTATGAAGTAGGCAGAGGTGAGGTTTGATTAAAATTAATGTGTGTTTATCATATGTGTTTATAATTACATGAATACCTTGATGTTATTTTTTAATTATTAGACTATTACATAAATACCTTGATGTTATCTTTTAATGATTAGACTTCACTCATCTTTATTGACACTAATTATGAGGATGAAGGTCAGCTGATCCATATACTTTTAAACTTTCTTTCCAACCAATATACTAGAGTTGGAATCCCAAGTATTATATCATACCAATTGCAAGAGTGAACTTCAAAATGCAGATTTGTTAGAAAATTTAGTGAACAAGCTACTAGCACTAAAATTGGAAGTTAATAGAGTGTGAATGATAATTAGTTGTTATTTTGGTCAAATAAACTCTAGTTGTAATCTTCTTTTAGGGGTTTAATTGTTTGTAAGGAAACTTATTTTGGTTGCATTTTATTTTATGGGTAAATTGTCAAAAGGATATTGATTCTGGCTAAATCCATTCTATCCAAAATGAATGTAATTTATGGATTATAAACCTTTTTGTACGAGCTATCAACTTCTACTTTACAAATGTGTGAACGAGACTTTATTCTCACTTACTACTCATTAACTTCTACTTTATTATTCTCTAAATCTATTAGGCGTATCTTATTTATGGGCATTAATGATTGTCTCTTGCATGATAAGGTGTGAACGAAAGTCTTGGTACAACTCTTGATTATTAATTTATTCAAGCAGAGCTATTAACACTTTCTACTGTTATTAAGAGATGCTTTATACAAATGAAAATTTTGTAATTTGACTATATTTAATATTGCAAAGAGCACAATTTAGACATTTCTAATTTTCTGTTCCAGATTTTTTTAATAACTTATTGACATTGTCTTCATCAAATTAGAAAGACTTATAATTTTAGATTTTTAGTGGTTAAAATTAAATGTTCTTGTTAAAAAGATTACAACTAGGACTTTGCATGCACAAATTAAAAGATTCCTTTGTGAAATGCTGAAAATTTTGGGATTGTTATCATCGGGGGGTGTTTTTGCATCGTGTATGTGACCATATAAGTTACTGTGAATATGTAGACTTACTCGATCACATACACGCCAATGACTTACACTGTCAAATACATAAGCATGTATGTGTTTATGTAAGTCACTAATAAGTTATAATCAACAAAATCTATATATATATATATATATATAATATATAACCATGATTAGTAATTCATAAACATGAGAGAGAATAGGAGAACATAAATCATAATAGATGTAGATTTTGTTGATTGTATATATGTTGATTGTTTCAAATGAATGACATATTTCTTTAGTGGAGGGTTGTAATCTAGTACTGGAGACAGGAGTGGAAACTTCTAATCCTATACCTATGAGGATAAAAGTCCAGGTCAATTGAAAAGGGATGTTTGGAATCATTTCAATAAAAATAGATTAATTGGCAAAGTAGAAAAGGTTAAATGTAAGTATTGTCAGAAGATGTTGTCTAGGAGTTTAAAGGATGGAACCACTCATTTAAAGAGAGATATGGATTCATGTAGTAGAAAACTATGGTATTAGGAGGTCAAACAATTTTGACCTCTAACCTTATGAAAGGAAAGAGTGAAATGACTACAACATCTTATGACAACAACAAATCATGATTTTTGATTGCTTCTATAGTAATTGGTGATGAACATCCACTATTTATAGTTGATACCAAAAGCAACTGAACTTTAAGATTCCAACTCAGAATACATTAAAGAAGGACATTATGAAGATATACGAGGATAAAAAAAAGAAATTTTAAGAACATTGTCGACTATTAAAAGACAAATTACTATTACAACAGATATGTGGACAGTTGATAACCAAAAGAAGGGTTATATAGTGATGACGACACATTATGTTGTCATTGATTGGAATCTATATAATAAACTTTTAAGATAATTTATACTCTTTGATATTGTTATCATTTACTTTTTCATTATGTTATATTGATGTTGGTCATATTTGTACATGATAGGTTCATTTATATGCCAGCACCACATATAAACCAAAGGTTGACAATCCTGTAGGGAGACTATTTGATATATTGTAATATCACAACCAAATTATCCACCATAACAGTCGATAATTATAGAACAAACGATGTTATGATAAAAAATTAAAGAGTAAGATATAAGTTGAAAACTTGTTGGTTGGTGGAAGGTTATTTTATAAGCATTTTATTGTAAAAATTCTAAATTTAATTGTGAAGGATGAGTTGGATATGATAAAGGAAGCAATAAATTTGATTTGGAATAATGTAGTATATTAGAGTATAACACCTAAAAGAGTTGAAAATTTTGAAGAAACTACATGATAACAATTTTTTTTTAAACGAAGAAGTTGATTTTGGGTTGTCTAACTAGATAGAACTCAACCTTTAAAATGTTGGAGTCAATAAACCAATATATTGATGTGTTTATTAGAATGAGAAAAAGAGATTCTTTGTACACTTGTGCGCTTATAGAATACCAATGAGATTTAGCTAGAGAACTTTGTATGAAGTCGAAATTATTTTATACTGAGATTGAATTGTTCTTGGGAACAAAATATCCAACTTCACATTGTTGCTTCAGCACTATGTATGAAATAAAGAAATCTTTATCTGATTATGTGTTTGATGCCAATGAGGTTATTCATGTTATGACAAAGCAAATGATAAAGAAGCTAAATTCTTATTGGTATTTTGCTCGACATATTGTTGCAGTCTTATCTATGCTACACCTGGGATATAAGATAGAGGGAGTTCATTTTGTATATAATCTACTATGTAGTGTTCGAGCTCAAGAGCATGTAGATATCATCAAACAATTCTGGTATGATTTGTTAAATGATCATAAACTCATAATGGACAAAATTTAGGATGAAGATTACAGTAGTTCAGGTTGTTTAATTCTAGCTTCAATTTCAGGTTCGAGCTCATCTTTTAAGAGTAATCCCTAAAATTTCAAAAGCTAATGACAGAAAACAGAATAAACTCCAAAATGAAAGAAAAATCTTGGTGCTGGAAGGAAGGTAACTTCCCATTTGACACAACATTTTAACTCGCACATCAAAAAACAGAACTGTAAACTGATCATTAAGTGTCTTGGATTAACAAGATTCTAGCAAACAGTGTCATTCCCTTTAAGATCTTTTCTGCCTAAATAGCAAGCGACTCTTTTGTTTGACCTTATGCTTTTCAAAATTTTTAAACTGCAAATGACTACAATTTGGATAAGATTGAATCCTGAGAGTACTAGCTCCAGTTAAAACCACCCGCGCGGATACGTTCATCGCAATAGGTCGGTCAATATCCTATCTTGCATCAGAAATTAAGATGAACAATGATTTGTGTATATCCAAGTGAACTTAGAATTATATCTATAGGGCACATTCATTACATGCAATTCTGAATGAAAATAATTTTGATACAAGTAGAACATACCCTACCAATGAAGCCGGGAACTAGCAGCCTGCATAAGTGGGTGAGCAAAGTATGCCCCAAGTGTTAGTGCAGTAATAGATAAATATGGCAGCCGTATAAACTCTTTATAGTAATCTTGGGGTAATTTTTGACGACCATCCAAGATAGCTGCGAAAGGGACTATACTTGTTCGCTGTTTTACGGCTTCAAAAGCTTCTCCATATCGCGCTGCTAATCTTCGGTCTCCATTCCAAACACCAAATAAATGGTGTCCAATCAGGCCGACAGATGCTGCAACAGCTACAGAATTCCCAATCCAAAGTGTATGAGCTAAGCACCAAATCACCTGCCCAACCATCTGAAAAGAAAATTTCACTTTCACGGTACGTGCGTGTAAGAAATTAACAGAGGAGAAATGGGATGATAAACGAAAAGGTTGGAGAAAAGGCTGAGCTTGATTAAACCAAGAAGTAACATGATATCTCTTTTAGACAGTGCTTAAAACAAGCCTATTTCCAAAGGTATTGAAGTAATGCAAGTTATGACCACATTTGCAGATATTCTCAAGACTGAAATGAGATTTCTTCAGTAACACATGGCCATCCAATTCTTATTTTGATAAAATGTACAAGTATTTTAACTTATCAAACTAATACGTAGCACAGTATTGAATGACACTTCTGAATGACCTTAGATGCTAGGTTAGAATCAATTATGAGATTAATTCTAAAGAAATCATATTCTATTTTTCATGGATTAAGTAACAAGTTCCCTTCAATTGCAACAGTTATGTACTTTTGGGTGCATGGTGATTCCCACTGTTTCGCATGAAAATCAACTAACACAACAGGAAAGGCAGGCAAGAAGCTAAAAGACAAAAGCCTATTAGCTGACTTCTTACCTGTGGATGCCTAGTAATTCTCATAATTCCTGTTTCCCAAAGATGCATTTTAGGCTTGTCCACAGCCGCCACTTCTAATAGATTGAAGGTTGAAGGGTAGAGGAAAAAGAAGGAAATGAAATTTGAGATCCACAGCAGTTCATGTAATGCAGGAACACCTTGAAGCTGCCATAACTGCACCCCATCATATCTATGATTAATGAAGTACACCTGAATGAAGTCATTTTAAAAGTCAGTAAGACAAATGTAATAATCTACTCTTTATTCACGCATCAAGACAATGCTAACAGACAGTTGAAGTGGCTATAGTATAAACATATGGATTAGAAACTCACAACAGTGCTAACAGCCAATGGAAGAGAGACCCCAGCAAACAGCACACGGAATGCACGTTCTCCAATGAAGTTTTCACCCACATCTCTGAGACTGGCCAACCCGCTGTGGACGGTGGCGAAAATGAGAATCAATATCAACATTACAACCTGCAAACCTTGAAAGATCAGGCTTTTGTGATCAACCCTTGATACATGCATGCGTTGTGATGTATAGCTTCCAAGATAGACTGACCAATAAGAAGAGAGTAACAAACATTACTATGGTTGTCTTTGACAAACACCAATTCAAATGTTCACCGCCTGATCTTTCCTCATATTTGTGTGAACTTTTTTAACTTAAGAAATAATCGGGAACATGATTTTCATGCGCAAAACAAATTTTTTCTTGTCACAGCCTGATCTTTCCTCACATTTTAGTAAACTTTTTCAACTTAAGAAATACTCGGGAACTCAATTTTCATGTACACAACACTCATATCTTCTTCTTTAATTACCTAATTTCTATCTTATACAAAATACTAAAGACAATAAAACATCTTGAGCAACAAATAAAGTAAAATATCCGTTCAAGTAAATGCAGTGTAGCACAAAATGAGCAATCTCTCCCCAAGGGCTGCCGACTGTAGGTTCTGTAACCGACAATTGAGTTGTTGTGTAAAATTTTCAGTCTCCAGTAATATGGTGACCCGGGAAGAAAAGATATGTTCCAATTTATCATCAATCAATTGATAACTTAACTACGCACATGCTAAATCATCAATTACATCTTTTCAAAAAGAACTTGGATGGGAGAATTGAAGGACAAAATTCAGCCCATAGACCACATTAAACAAAATGACTAATGTATAGACAGCATCATGCCTGAAAAAGAATGTTAACATCAATTCTAGGTTGTTCAGCTTACGTCGATACATTTAAGGATGCCTTGTTCTACAGTAAAGGCTCTACAAATTTCACCTTTGGTTATAGAAACCGTATTAGTCAAGATAAAACACAGGCAATTACAATAAAAGTTGAATCTTTATGGTGGATTATGAGAATTTTACATATATAGTTAATTTGTTCCCGCTAAGATAAAATAACAAAAGAGGCTGCATAACAAAACCTCACCTCGGGGCTGTCTGAAAGAGCTGAAACGGCTTGGATAAATTCCTTCCCATAACCAGTAGAGTTGTCAATCCAAACCACGTTAAGTACAAACAAAACAACCCCCAAAATCACACTAAAATATATCCAAGAAGACAACTTCTGATTGCCCAAGTCAAACACCGCCGAGTCCTCTCCCACAAACTGCTTGTCAGAGCTGGAGTTAGTGGAGTCAGCATCTTTGATGGCTGTGCGAGTCAAAACTTTCCTGGACAAAACATGGGTCGGTTTCAGGGACTTAAAGTTTGAGCCTTTCCTAGGTCCTGGGATAGTGAAGGCGAAAACATTGACAACCCCGCCCTTGGGAGGTCGTTTCCTGTAACTGGGACGACTGGCAGAGAAGGGGCTTGAGAAAAGAAGAGAAGAGGACATTTCTTTGGCTACTCAGTGATTGGAGAATACAAGAGATACAGAGAAGGTTGTGAAGGCAAAAGACACAGACAATGTCACCCGCAAATATGGTAAGAAATTTAAGATAGGATGGGGGTTGGGGAAGCTAGAGTATCCCGTGGAAGTGATACTCGTGGTGGCAATGTTGGACGCTATTGGGAGAAGCGTTCAAGTGGAATCACTGATTGAATTAATTAAATATAGTCTATGTTGATTTAGTAAAAAAAGTCTACATATTTATTCACATGTTGATGATAAATTCTTGGTTCAAAAATAAATGAAAATACTCACGAGTAATAAACACGTTTCAAATCTTTTTAAATCTTCATAATATTATTATTACATAATTGATACTTTTTCTCTGGCTAACTTTTACGTGTCCACAAGACCTTAGCAGTGAGTGTTCAAGAAAATTCATGATCATGTGAACTAAACCTGAATTATATGAACCGAACTTGTAAATAAGGTTAACCGAATCTGAAAAATTAAGTTTATAATTCAAGTTCAGGTTTCTAACTTACGGTTTTAAGTTAATCGAACCTATAGTAGGCTAACTGAATCGAACCTGATTTATAGGTTTAGGTTTAAACCTAAATTTGAAACACCCAAAAAATTTATCATATATTTAGATATAATTTAAGAGGATATTAATAATAATAAATTCACAAGTATTTACTATATTAATTTTTGATTAAAAAAGAATAAAAGGAAAAAATAAACTACTTTAATTCTATTTAATCTTGAACATTGTATTACAAGTAACAACTAATACATAACACTCAATACTTCTACTTCAAATAGTAATTAATATGTGTTAAAATTATTGATCGAAGTATTAAACTATTAATAGAAAAAATTCATTGACTAAAATAATATAATTATTTAGAGAGATTAATTAAATAAATTAATAAGTATAAAACATATTTATTTAGAAATCTTACAATTTTAGTTTTGTAAGGTACATATATTAGCTTAAATATTTATGAGATATTATAAACATTAAACAAGCAAATAATACTGATTCTTAAAAATTTATAATATAGTTGCTAATAAATAATAAGCATATAATAATATTGTCTTTTACAAATACAAACATAGTTTTTTATATTAGAAAGGAATGAAAAATGAGTTGATTTAGTAATAGATTATGGGATTGTATTTTTTTATACGACTACACTTTTAATAATATAATGTTTGAAGTTTTAACTATGATATTAATTATATTTTCTACACTAAGTTGCAATTAAAAAAAAGATACTTTTTTGTGTTTATTAGTTTATTATTATTTTTTTATTTTTACATGATAAAATAAGATTTAATGATGTTAGAAGAATAGTTTTTTTTAATCAATAAGGTCTATTAGAGCGGTTCGTTCCCTCGTTGTTACATCTGAGTCGGCTTTTAGTACAGGAGGTCGAATGCTTGATTTATTTCGTAGCTCTCTTACTCCAAAAAATAGTAAAGGCTCTTGTTTGTGGACAAGATTGGTTGAGAAAATCACAAACTCCTCTTTACGTGAAAGAGAGACTTGAATAACTTGAGCAAATTGAATCAGATAATCTAATTTACTTTACCTTGTTTTAATATACAAATAAATAAAAAAATTCAATTAAAAAAGAAATAACGAGTTTAACTCTTTTTATTCTTTATTTTTTCAGATGTGACTTCATGTATAACAGTTGATCATCCTACCATCCAATTCAAATAATAATAATTTAATAATTTGTCTTTTTTTTCTAGTATGAATCTTTTATAATGCATTATTTGCCTTATTTTTATTTTGCTTGAGTTTACCATATTGAATTAATCTTTGATGGATTTAATATGCATACTTTTATGAATAATTTGTATTTGTTTTCACCAATTATTTTTATAATTTTTTGTCATATATATTGATATAAATAAGTTCTGGTTACCTTGAGAACCGAACTTGAAAATAGGTTAACCGATCTTATAGGTTCTTTAGATTCAGGTTCAGGTTTAGGTTCAAATTCGTGAAATTGTCGAACCTGACATTCAGGTTAAGCTTCAGATTCAGGTTATTTATGAATGGATTAGATTACCCTACCATAAACACCCCTAAACTTTGAGTAGAAACATGTTTGTTTGCACTTTCTACCCATACAAATTACGATAATGGGAATTATTCTAATACTTGCTACCCATACAAATTACGATAATGGGAATTACTCTAAGTGGACAGATCCCAATCCAACATCCAAACGGTCTTACACAATTGTAGGAAACTGACAATGACTTCGGACGCTTGTTGGATTGTTGTGTCCCAACCGCCACCTCTCATTCACCGTCGAATATTCTCAATCTTAGCTGTTACTTGTTCAACTGTTTTTGAGTGTCCATGTACCGAACCCATTTCAATGGGATTGCCATTTTGAAGAAGCATGTCAAAAGCCATTTCAACACCATTTTGACCACTCACCCTTTTGGTCAAGGACGACCATGTGGTAGATGCCTGTGTCATCGTTATCGCGTGTCACTTGAACTAAACCCAACTATTTGTCACCTTTTGCTACCACTCTGGCACTCTCCCGGTGCTTCGTGCACTCGTTCTGTCTCTTCTTCTGTTGAAACCGGTTCTGTTTAAGGTAAATGGAATTCTCTCTTATCTGGGAGATTTTCTTTGGGCTTCTTTTTACAGGAATTGGGATTGTTTCTTCGTCCTTTCTTTCTTGCTTTCTCCATTATCTTGGTCGGGGTTGGAAGAAGCAAGGTGAATTGGTAGTTCTGATATGTGGTTTGGAGCTGAATAAGCGTTTTCAGCACTTCTTGGCTTTGGAAAGCAATTAGTCTTTTGGGTTTGGAAAAAAGTGAAGGGCTTTTGAGTTGCTTCATTTCTCTTAGTTTTCAGTTTCTCCAACCAAGTGAAAAGCACAAGTTTGGAATTCGATTATCAAATGCATCAAGATTCTATTTCTTTTGTTTTGTAGGAATTTTTTGGATTCCATCAGTTCTTTATACAAGCTTTTAAGCTCTTAAATACTTGGTGCTCTGACTTGTGGAATCGTATTGAATATTTGACGATATATTCCTTAAAAACTGATCCTTGTAAGCGTGAGCTCAATTACTTTGATGCTATACTCATATACCATGCATTGGATTTTCATCTTTGCTCTTACTTGTCGCAGGTACCATATGCATGAAAGTTTCACCATCAAAAAAATTTTGCAGGATACTTATCTAATTTCCGTTGATTTGTGACATAAAGGCTAACTTTGGATTTTTGGGGAGATGACTTGTTACGGGAATGTTTCTGTACTGAATTTAAGCTGGCATAGCAGAGTATTGGGTGTTAGGAATTCACAAGCTACTTCTGGCTGTCGCTATCCTAATTGTTCAGTGCAAAACGATGCACTGGCCTTTTCACGTAGTGAATCATTGGGCCACTCTTTGAGAATACGATTTGGAAATGCAACTAGAGCAAGAACGAGAACTGACATCCGTCCTTTGCAGGTTCCCTTTCCCTGAAATCTGAATGTTTTCTTTTTTCCTTGCCTTTTCACTCTGATTTGGTTTCTGAAAGTACATTAGTTGTTGATGATGATTCAGGTTGTGTGTGTTGATTACCCAAGGCCTGACCTTGATACCACAGTGAATTTTTTGGAAGCTGCATACTTATCATCATCATTTCGAACTTCTCCTCGTCCAGCAAAGCCATTGAAGATTGTTATCGCTGGTGCAGGTAATCAAATTTTATATCTTTCATAATGATATGTCATTCTATCATCTTCTTTTGCTTTCTGGTTCCCAAATTCTTGAATTTGTTGAATTGTGCTTGAGGTGGCTCATCACATCAACTTTGTGAATGCAGGATTGTTTGGTAGTGATTAAAATTTACAAATTATTGCAGGTTTGGCTGGTTTGTCTACTGCAAAGTATTTGGCAGATGCTGGTCACAAGCCAGTACTCCTAGAAGCTAGAGATGTTCTAGGAGGAAAGGTGAAGAGCTACTCCTAATTAGCTCTTTGTAATATGTTAACTATGAAAGCCTATGGTCTTTAGCTGATATTCTGAAGTAATAGGTCTGCTTTAGACCTTAACCTGTCATGGTGAAATTTCATTTTCCTTGAACTGACAAACTATTGAATTCACTTAACAACATGTGCAAGATCAGTTGCTTGTGCTATCGCTTGTTCGTCGTGCTATGTGATTGTCTTTCTTCAATTTAACAATAATGTGGTTCTCGTAGGTGGCTGCGTGGAAAGATGATGATGGAGATTGGTATGAGACAGGCTTGCATATCTTCTGTAAGCTTTGATGCTCCTTTTTCTTTTAGCTCTTGTTCCTTTTTGTCTTAGGTGGTGAAATTATTACATTGTTAGTTTGTTTATTCCATATTAATGCTCATGATTTATGCTCCACTCTCTTTCTGTATTAACAGTTGTTTTTTTTTTGGGATTTTCCATTTTTTTTTCTTGATCAGCTACGAATATGCTTGTGTGAAATTTTGAGTAACTTGTCAATGTTGTAAATTTTTGATGTTCCTCGTTTGGCTATAGTAATCCATGTTACTTGGTGTAAAATGTTAGATGGATATTTTTTATATGGTATTTCCTTTTTTAACTTCGTTATCTGATTGAAGTTTTCCCTCTCTTTTTTTAACCAGTTGGGGCCTATCCAAATGTGCAAAACCTGTTTGGAGAACTTGGTATAAATGACAGGTTGCAGTGGAAAGAGCACTCTATGATATTTGCAATGCCAAACAAGCCTGGGGAATTCAGCCGATTTGATTTTCTTGATGCTCTCCCTGCACCATTAAATGGTAAGCTACTAGTTTCACTATGTGTACGAGCATTTTAAAATTGATTTTGTGGCAACATACAGTTATAAGGAAGGAAGGAAGACTCAAATAGAATTCTATAACTGGCCGTTGGCATATAAGAAACTATGAAGAATTGACATGCTTTTAACAATGCCAAAAATTGTAATAACTTATGTTTCAGGAATCTGAGGTCAATAGCATTTTGGAGTTGAGTTATTTCACATGTTACTATGGAATGAAATCTGAGGATTATCACCCTCCTTATTCCATGTTCCTTTTTTTTTTTGGTTTTTTTGAATGTAATGGTCTCTTTTTGCAATTTTTGTGCTTTACCCAGAGGCTGTCTATGAATGTAAAATGTGTCTAAGCATAAACAATAATATTCATTCACCTTCTCATTTTGATGTACATGCTTCTCTATCATCAAAAGGATTGCTATAGTTAATAAAACCATCCTGTCTACTTGATGTTGTTGTCTGTATCACAGATGCTATGATAATATGTATAAAAGGAAGTCTAATTCCTCGTGCCTGTTACTTGAATTATCTAGTACAAATGTAGAAGCTGCCTTTTTGTATCGTGAATGCTCATACCTTCCAATGTTCCTGAAGCCATGAATAAGACTTAACGAGGGGACAAACTCTTGTATGCCAGCTGTACAAAATTATCTCAGCTTAGAATCAGATGCACTCCATTTGGAAAAGGTTTTAGAATAGGCTTTTAAACATCCATGTGCATATGTAGTGAATGTTTTCCGAATTTAATGAGCTTAAATAAATTCTGGATGGTATTCTAAGTTCTTCATGAAAATATTTGCTCACTGTTGGGACTGTTTCCTAGAAGTGTTCTTAAAATATGATAAAAAAATATGTTTTATTCTTACTCTTTTGTGCTCTTGCTTTGATATATTTGTTAGTGGTAGTGCCTAGTAGATGGTTTTTGTGTAAGCTTTGATTGAGCTATTGTGGGTGAAGTATCTTGCTATCATATTTTCTAATATTCTCTCCAACGTATCCATATTTCTGTGTATGTTTGCGTGTTGAATTCTTCTACTGTGTTAACATTTTCCTGATGTACTATGCTGCAAATGGGATCAACAGGGATATGGGCCATTTTAAAGAACAACGAAATGCTCACTTGGCCAGAGAAAGTAAAATTTGCAATCGGGCTCCTGCCAGCGATGGTTGGTGGGCAAGCATATGTTGAGGCCCAAGATGGATTAAGCGTCCAGGAGTGGATGAGAAAGCAGGTGATCTTTAACAGCAAAAAATCAATACCATTAAACAAGTTAGCTGCGAGGCATAGCATGTTATCTAATTTGTGACTGTTTCTGAGTTTACTTAAGAGATGATCTTGCTGGGCATTCAAATTAGACGAGGATTATTAAGACTTGAAAATGAAACTAAAACCTCCTTTCCATATAAAATTAACTTTAAGATTCTTAAAGATTTTTTATTATGTCCACCGGAACAAACAATGTCCCATTCTCTGGCTTTTTGTTCTCTATTTTAATCGTGTTGACCATGGATATTCAATCCTGTTAAAGTTGGCTACTTAAGCTTTTCCCTTTCTATTTGTTAGGGTGTACCCGATCGAGTGACTACTGAGGTGTTCATTGCCATGTCAAAGGCACTCAATTTCATTAATCCTGATGAACTCTCTATGCAGTGCATATTGATAGCTTTGAACAGATTTCTTCAGGTAACATAATTGTCTTTCCCTAAACTTACCCACTGTTTATATATGAAAACTTCATTCATCTATAGGAATATAGTTTAGTAATGGAGTTATTTAGAGTTTTTATTACACTGAAGTAGACTTGATTTCTTACCTCTTTATACATTTGAATTATCACATGAAAAAATTTCAGAGAATTGAGCTGCCAGGTATCATGTTGCTTGCTTAAATTCATTGTTGCTAGATTTTCTGTTAGTGTTTCAGAGTCTATTTGTCCCCTTTTTCATATTTTGGTTTTATGTTAGTTGCATATGTGCTATAAAATGTATCTGCGCAGCTATCAATCTAATTCTGGTTTTATTTCAACCTCAAAAGTATCCTGCATATGTAAGCAATAAATCAAAATTTCAAGTTGTTTGTCATTCTGAGCTGTTTATGCCTTTCTACTAACAGAATCATCTGGTTATGGTGCGTACCATTTTTATCTATAATTCATTTATATGTACTAGATATTTTTCCACACGTTTGTACTTTTCTATGTGCTTTTTTACCAGATTACTTGTTTTGAGCTGACAGGAAGCATGCATCACGTTTTCTTGTATTTCTTGTATGTCAACTTAGAATTACAATATTTACAGTTTGGAATGGTGTCAACAAATGTAGTTGAATTGTAGTTAAACATGAGTATTGTTATTTACTGTCGTGTGCTACTCAGGTCAATTTGGATGCACACATTTTTCATATCAAATTGCTTACTCAAAATTATAACTAGTAGCTACATTTGGTTGGATTAAATATATATCTCTAATTGCTTCACATAGGATTGTCTAGACCATGTTTACCTTGACTTGAAATAACTGGATAAGAATGGGTCATCGACAGGAAAAACATGGTTCAAAAATGGCATTTTTGGATGGCAATCCGCCAGAGAGGCTCTGCATGCCAATCGTCGATCATATTCAGTCACTGGGTGGTGAAGTCCGGCTTAATTCACGTATAAAGAAAATAGAGCTTAATAATGATGGAACAGTTAGGAGTTTTGCATTAAGTAGTGGTGATAGTATTGAAGGAGATGTATATGTGTTTGCCACTCCAGGTATATCTAATAGTTTTCAGTTCATTGTCTTTTCTTTTTTTGATCACCCTTTCTCTTATATTGTTGATTTTACATGCTTCAATCAGTTGATATCCTGAAGCTTCTTTTGCCTGATGACTGGAAAGAGATTCCCTACTTCAACAAATTGGAGAAATTGGTTGGAGTTCCTGTTATTAATGTTCATATATGGTTAGTTATGGATTCTGTCATCATTAGTTATTAAAAAAAAAGGCCTCCTTTCCTCTCTCTTTCTCTATCTCTCCATAACAATAACCACGTTGATTTGGAAGATTTGTTTGTCAACATTATTGCTAGGAATTTATTGCACTCAACAGAATGGTTTTGCTAACAATTTAAAGCATGTATGTTGTATTTCCATCAATCTAGTTTAATCAGTTTCTCTGCACTTTCAAATCTAACCATGATTTGCATTAACTTTAATTTGGGTTTTGTAGTCATCTGATATTATGTAACTTCCACTGAGAGTTTAATGTTTTTCGAGTGCCTACTGATGCAATTCATCCTTATAACAGGTTTGATAGGAAGCTGAAGAATGCATATGATCATCTACTTTTTAGCAGGTGTTGCTTCCGTAATCATTGCTGTTTAAATTTCCAAAACAATCCAACATTTTTTGTTTCCTTACCTATTTAGGACCAACAAGTTATCATTTTCTAAGTTAGTTTTGTGATTTTATGTGGAATAATTAACCTGAGATTTCCAAAGGAAGTTATCCTTCATTCAGTACTGGTAAAAAATTGAGTTTGTATTTAGCTTTTAGGTCCATGGTAATGAGATGATTGACTGTGAGGAAAAGACTGGCAGATTGGGAAAACTGATTGTTCCAGTTGCTAACAACTTGCAGTTATGACCACAGAATGAAGTGTACAATTGTGTTTTGCTTAGGTGGACTTTCTCACCTCTAATAATGGATTACTCTGTAAAAATGAAATGGAAGTCCTCTCTGGAAATTGTTATCAAAGGATTCTTTGGACATGGAGTTACAAATATTCGTTTTCCTCATCTTTTCTTGGTCTAGCTGAAAATTTTCATCTCCATCTATTGTAGTTGCTTCATCTTATGATATTGTAATGTTCTGTTTTTATGATGTGCAGAAGTCCTCTTCTTAGCGTGTACGCTGACATGTCTGTAACATGTAAGGTAATTTCCAATTCAATCATGACTTTACTGTAAACATACACATTATGCTCATTTAGTTCATGTCCTTCAGAGATCATGCTTCATGTTGGTTGTCACCATCTAGATATTCCCTTGATATATAGGATTCTGAAGTTCATTTAAATTAATTATCCACATGATAGGTTGAACAGATTTTGTTAGGGATTATATGAGGTCATCCTTCGGCTTTTTTGATGATACAACTGTTGATTTATTATCATGTAAAATACAACAACACATTTTATTGTATTTGCTGCCATGATTTCCAGGTAGGACGTTGTGTTTTACAGTTGAAATTAGGATCCTTACACATTCATAATTGTGGAGATCTAATGTCCGTCCATGGAAAGATTTACAGAAATTGATCATAGTCCCTACCTCACTCATCTCTGTATAATGCAGGAATATTATAATCCAAACCAGTCTATGTTGGAATTAGTTTTTGCTCCTGCAGAAGAATGGATCTCATGCAGTGATGCAGAGATTATTGATGCTACAATGAAGGAATTGGCAAAGCTCTTTCCTGATGAAATAGCTGCAGATCAGAGCAAAGCAAAAATTCTCAAGTACCATGTTGTTAAGACACCAAGGTCAGTCTAAAAACGATCCACATAGAAACTATTGGTTTAGAATACTTGAGCTTTAATGGACACCTAAGAACCTTATTCAAGTGTCTCTCTCCGTCTATCACTTACACATACACATACGAGAAAAGTAACCTTTTAGCTTGTGAAGTATGTTACTTGGAGAAAGGGAGGTACTAATTGATTTGTTTATGAAGTAAAGAATTGTGAAATGTGTGTCAGTAGATTTGTTTAAATGGTAGAATAATTTGGAAGGTAAAGACCTACTTATAACTTGACATATGACTTGAAAATAGAATAGTTTCAGATAGTAAAATGTCAATTTGCATTTTCTCATTAATTATAACGTTAACTTTGTCTGTTTCTTTGTTTTGTGGTTGTCCTAACCTCTAACAAATGTATCAGATCTGTTTACAAGACTGTTCCAAATTGTGAACCGTGCCGTCCTGTTCAAAGATCTCCTGTACAGGGCTTCTACTTAGCCGGTGATTATACAAAACAAAAGTACTTGGCTTCAATGGAAGGTGCTGTGTTATCGGGAAAGTTATGTGCACAAGCAATTATACAGGTATTTGCTGTCTGCACTTAATTATCTGTCCGTTATGCCAGTAACTAGGGAATTAATAACATTACATAGCTTGTATCTGAAATTTTGCGAATCATTATATTATAATCAATGCAAAAGGTTGGCAATAAGAAAAATTGTAAGTCTTGAAGCATAATATGTTCGTTGATGCAGGATTATGACAGCCTTATTTCTCGGGAACAAAGAAAGTTGGCGGAGGCAACTATCAGTTGAAGGCTAGTTTTAAAAGTTAATGTGATTTTTGAAAGGAATATGGGGTCTAAGAAAGTTCAATACAAGGAGTAAATCTCTCTCTATTAAAGTATTCCTTGTTAACCCTTTTTCTTTAAATCCATATATAATCATCATTTGATCAGTATAGTAGCAAAAGGACCTCTTGGTCTTGGAGTTGAAAGACATCTACTTTTGGATTGATAGGAAATATGGTTCATTATTAGCCATTTCCATCTTATCAAACGAATCCCAACTTTGAAAAGCACCTCAGGAACGAATACCAACTTTGAGAATGACGTGGGATCTCAACTTTAAGAAGTGAGATATACCTGAATCTCGAGTAGTGTTCATTGCTTCTCCGACTATATATGAGCTTCTACTCTGCCTTTTTTTCTCTCTACTATATGATTTTCCCCGACGGTAAACTAGACACAATAAAAGGATGTCAGTAGTATTCACTTTGAAGATGTTGCTCCAAAGTTTAAAAACAGCTGAAGTCATTCAGTTCAGTGGTTCATTTGAGTTTCTTTTAGATCCCAAATTTCAATCATACAAGTCTTACCTTATTATAATTTTATCTGTTATGTGATTTATCACTTTTGATATGATATATATTTTTTATTTACTATTAATCATGTAAATTTGACATTACTATTTATATTTCACCTGATTTGTAAAACTTATTCATTTTAATTAAATTTAAAATGAATAAGTTGGGAGAAAGTTTGTGAACATTTTGAGTGTGATTTCAGGATATAAAGAGTGAACAACGAGCAAACGTTGCTAGTTTTTCTGGAATGTAAGATGGAATATGTAAAATCAGAGTATAATGGTTGGGGTATACATTTTCTGTAGTAGAATTATGAAATTGAGGAGTATTTACGCAATAGAATGTTCATTTATAGGTGGAGAATCGTTGTTATCATCATCACATCCAGTTTGAAATTTCGCGGTAGAGCGGGGTCTAAAGAGGTCTGATAGTACACAACTTTACCCTTACATAATAGAGAAGTTTTCGGTAAACCTATATGCAGATGTGATAGGCAAAGTAATGATGCAAGACACGAAAAAAAAAACAAAAAAAAAATGAAAAAATGAAAAATTTCAACATTTAGGTTTGTTTGTGTATGGTATGGTTCAGCTTGTGATTCTAATGGGACATGACAGGTTTGTTAGGAGATATTAATGTAGGCTTGATGTTGTCTCTCAGGTTTTGTTTAGGCATTTTCTAAATAGTTTGTAGTTGTTAGTTACGGAACTTTGGACAAGAAAGAGCTACAAATAACACCAGAAACTTGAGATGCTCTTCACTTTAAATTTTGGATAAGGAAGTTTATGACACATGTAAAATTCCTGTTTTGAATTTAGCAAGAAGTGTCGAAAGAGGCAGAAGAGAAGGTTATAAATCAAAGTTCAAATGATTAAGATAGTAACGGATAAAAATAGATTGAGAACTAAGGACCGATGGTTTGGTAGCTATGATCCCCTTTGTGTGTTGTGTAAACATGTCAATTAGAGTAGAAATTATTTGTTTTTTGAATGTGAATATACCAAAGTGGTGTGGAACAGAATTTTGCACATAATAGGAATTTCAAATTTCTCCTATGACTGAAATGAGGTGTTAAATGATATTATACGGTATTCCAAACCTGGGAGGCGAGATGATCTCATTATCAAGACCTCGTTTTCATATGGTAGATATATCACATACGGAGGGAGAAGAATAGATGCTTATTTAAGGAAGTAGAACAACATAAGTATGAGCTTGCTGCTAGTATAGTTAACTTGATTAGAGAGTTAATCATAGTAAACGAGAAGCAGGACATCATTAGACAAGAACTAAGAATGATCTGGTTTATTTAGATGATTTATGTGGTTTGGGTGGAATGTTTGTAATAGTATTGTTGTAATTATCTTTGTAATAGGATTGTATATTCTAACTTTCAGCTTCGGAAATATATTTCTTTTAATAAAAAAAACAACGTTAGCAGAAAGAATAAGAGTGAATTATATTAGTGAAAAATTAAAAGTTCAAACATTTATTACTATTTTTTAAAGTTTGATCTAAAATTAAAAATTTAGTAAATTTTGAATCTTTTAAATTAACTCTAATATTAATCAGATTTAAATTATATTTTTAATTAAATTAAGGTTAACCAATATAAAATATAAAATATATTCATAATAAATTAAGTTTAATTAAAATAGTAAATTTTATATATCACATTATATACATGTATTAAACTGAAATTTATAACTAATAAAAATAAAAAATATGTCATATTTGAATTCAAAATTAACTGTTTATACAGTTTTCTCAAAAAATAACTGTTATAAATATTATGATTTATTTAAAATATTTTACTTTTAATTTTAATTTTTTTTATAAAAATTGATGTTGTAAATAATTGCTCTGGTTTTGCTTGCCATAACAGTATTTACAAACTGGGTTGGATCTTGTTCGTTTTAGAAGATGAATCCATAACCTTCTCTAATGTCAAAAATCCCTAAGAAATGGTTTTTCTCAACCCTTAAGAAATGGAGATTTCCAAAAGCTTGAGGGTGGAATTACTAATTGACTTTAATTGCAGCAATTCAAACGTCCAACCTATATCTCACCATAATTTACTCAAAATTTTATGGTTTTATCATCTTAATATAAATTTAATAAAATTTTAAAATGTATTTTAAATTTAACGTTTACAATAAAATATAAAGCATGCCCTAATATTTTGAAGCGCTCAAATTAAATATTAATGTTTTTAAAACATTCAAATATACCGTAGGTGAATAAAAAATTTAATCGGTTAACTTTCCATCAACTAAATGTTAGGTTAATATTATCGTAACATTATTTTTTATCAGTAGAGTTTTTGTCATTAGAATTTTTTTCTGTAGATCTTTTTTAGGAAGAACTTTTATAAGAAGTTAATTGACTTTTTAGTTATCATTTAAAAAAAAAACTGTTTTGAAAGAGTTTCATACAATGGACTGTTTGACAACATAAAAAAAATATTTTTAATTTTAAGTATATTTTATTTTACAATAAAAATCATTTATGCATATAAATATTATTTAAAGTATAGTAAACAATATACAAAGCACAATATATTAGTTATTACATACTTTTAAATTATATGAAACATAAATGAACATATATCTAACCAAATCTTTTATATGGATTACAAAATAAGTAAAAATAATATAAAAATAAATATAAAAATATATAAAAAATTAAATAA
>JANZLC010000005.1:8957170-8973614 GCA_026413385.1 Erythroxylum gracilipes | reverse complement strand
TAAATATAAAAATATATAAAAAATTAAATAATATTATATAAATCTTAAAATAAATATTAAGTTGAGTAAACGTGAAGATAAGTTTGTGGGTATTGTGAGAATTATGTGTAAAACATAAGAGCAAAAGAGACTAAAAAATAGGCTCATTAATTGATCTGAAAAATTTATTCGTAAAAGTCATTTGAGAGACTTTTTAAAAAAGTTTTAAATTTAAACTTGTTAAAAAGTTATATTTTAGCTACCTAAAAAATTATATTTAATAAAAAATAATTTTTATTTTACAAAGAAACACTTTTTTTTTATAAAAAATTTTATGGGGAAGAGAAGTGTTTATTTCACTCCCCAAATCCATAAAAAATGCACAAAAGTGAGCTTTAGAAAATCACTTTTTTTATTAACTGACATTTGATCAAGAAAGATAAAAGAAGTAACGTGGCAACCATGCAATTGCAATTGCAAGCACATCTGTTCCTTAGATGACTCTCACGTACGACGTCTACATGGAAATACACACACACGCGTGAGAATGTTTTCCCAGAAAATAACGTACTTTCATGTCCTGATGAAACATCGAGGAAACCTTCCCTCGTCTTCCTCGTTCAGAACTTATCGATTCTATTGTTTATTACAACAATTGCAATTTGCAAGATTAAGATTTATCTATATTCCTCGGAACTGGTCCAAGTTCGTGCCACCTTCTTGGAAATATCTCCAATCCCGCCATTGTTATCTTCATGTTCCCAATGTTGAGCCAAGTTCACTCCCTCGCTTTAATAGCAAGCAAAACCGTCTCTTTTTAGTTTTCAGGAATCTCCTCTTTTAACGCCAAATCTTGCACTTTCCGTACACCACCATGTTCCACCTCCTCATACCAAGGAAAATACGTATCTGTGTAGATGAATTCTGTGTGCTATAAATATGGAAGTCCATCCACCTGGATCCAGTGGGTCTAGCTCCTTCATTGTGAGCTTTTTTCTTCATCTATCTCTTCGTTTTTCTTGCCCTTTTCTGGGTTCTCTTTACAGTTACTATATAGTTGCATATATATCACATCAGTAAGATGGCTGAGATATATGTAAACGATAGGAGATTAAATAAAACCCCAGCAAAGAATAACAAGAAGGGTCATGGTTTCACAAGGAAATGTGCTTCTTTGATCCAAGAACAACGTGCGAGGATCTATGTTCTTCGTCGCTGCGCCACCATGCTCCTTTGCTGGTACATCCATGGAGATGACTAGATAGCTAGCTGGGGAGTATTTATTTCGTGTCCTTGTTTCTTTGGTTCATCAGTATGTATCTTTTTTTTAATTGCTTTCAGCTTTCTGCATGTGCTAGGCCGGTCTGGTTATGGTGTGCCTTCTTATCCAAATCTCTCCTCAAAGTGTCATTAAATTCTTTTTTGACCTATTTGGTGTAATCCAATGGGTTTGTAGACACTGGAGAGCTTGGATATATAACTATGTAAGCCATGCTCTTGCTTATATACGAGCAAGAAATGAAGTTTTTGATTTCTGAAGGAGTGCCGATTGCAGTGAAGGCTGCATACATAACGTAATTTCTATGTTACCCTTCGTTTTTCTTTTTCTTGTTTGGTTCCTACTCGTCAGGAATAGCGGACCAGTACTAGGAGCAATTCGCCCACATAAAAAGGGGGCGAATAACCTTGTACACTGAATAACTTCCAAGTTAGGTGTTGTACTAATGCTATATAATATGCAAATGTCAGGTATTTCTCTAATCATCTCGGCAATTCTATGTTTGTTGTAAGCTAACGGAGACAAGTTTGTATGAAATGTTTTTACAACACAGTAATTGTAAGAAACTGCATATGGCAAAAAGAGTTGCGACTCGTTGCATATCCTTGAATTATTACACCGAAACACATTATTAGTATTAATCGGTAAGACGGTTTTATAAAACAGTTGTATAAGAGAGAACTTCGACAGAAGGATATAGGGAATGTAAAGGCGACAAGAGCAGATGACATCTTCCAAGACCAGGAACTAAGGGTCAGACAACGCTACCTGAACTTTGGAATTTCATATATCCGATTCAATGGCATGGTTATGAAGTTCGGAGTAAAATTTTTGGCAGAAGAGATTATGCCACCTATGCAAAATTTAGAAGGGATCATCACACAAAGCACAGAAAGTTCTCATGACAAGGCACTGTCATTTTCTCTATATCGCTCGCAATATAAAAGAATGTTTCATACTACAAAAATACATTCAAATGAAAATCAAGAGACAAATAATATACAGTTATGATTCCTAAATGGGGTAAAACGTTCAAGGACAAGGATAAATATGCAGGCTTAATAGTATCATTCAAAGCAACTCATAATGACACAATGGAACCAAACTGAGATAGACGCTGAAAATTTGTCAATATGTAGACTTAGCAGAACTCATCAAGAACAACAGGAAAATCTGCCTTGAGTTTGCTTTCCTCCACCATTGTTAACGAGGCTTACCCTGTTGACAGTTAACTCAGCTTTGTATGAATCCGAATTAAGGACTTTCCTGCTGACATTGTTATAGATTTCACGGATGACAATCTCAAAAGCTGTTTTAACATTGGTAGAATCCAGGGCTGATGTCTCAATAAAGAACAATCCCTCTGATTCTGCGAGGCTTTTGCCTTCTTCCACACTTATTTCCCTGATGCTTTCCAGATCACATTTGTTCCCCACAAGCATCCTTGCCACCGTAGTATCCGAATGAGCTGCATTACATTTTCAGTAATGTTTGCAAAACATTATAACCAAGAAGCAAAAAAGGATAAAACAGAAACAGACATAATGCTGAAGGGATCAACAAGACGGACAACTTCCCTACATTCTTCAGGACATCCTGGACATCAAATGTTTAAGTGGGGTCCAGAAGCAAACATTAGACTTTAGGACAGTTTTTGTGACAAGATGTCACGACTTTGGATGAAATTTCTTGTAACAAAACCCACAGTACTTTTTGCTTGTATTAAATATCCTTTCGAACTTCAGTGGATTTTCATGTCCACTAATACATGACCACAAAATTTTCTATAAAAAAAATGTGAAAGTATAAATGTATGTGAAAATTATACCACACAGGCACATATAAACATCAGAATTGCAATTGTTATGTGTCAATCGTAGAAATTAACCACTCCAAAGGGTAGGTTCAGCCGCTCCTCATTTCCATATCCATTGTCAATACCAAAGAGAAGATGATTTTTAACAGAGAGATAATTCCCAATCCCTTCAGCATCATTACAAAGCACCATTTGCTTTAGACGGTTGAAACAGATCTTATCATCCGTTTGAAACAAAATCTAAGCTGTGAGATTGTCAGGCTTGGCCTGCATAGCGGTTGGCAGGTCTACTTATTAAATGTGGACATGTTTGGGAAGATGAGTACAGCTAACATTCATTGGCAATGTTGGGTTGAATTGGGGACAATAGATGCTAAAATTTAATACTGCGTTACGATCCCAAAAAAAAAGGAGGAAAAAAAAAAACCATCCTCTCCTATCTTTGCAAGTCTTTATGGAAAGTAGTTGCAATGGGGTAGTCAGTCTTTTTGCGAAATGCTAACAAAGATTCCTCAAAGTTCCCATTTTTAATAGGCTTCTGTATTAACAATCATCAAAGTTCACCACTTTCCGAAAATTAAACCAACATCAAAACAATCGGTCAGAACAAAACTCCAAATTCCATCAATTTCCCACAAAATTACAACATAGAAAAGCATAAAGTGCCCAAGCAAGATAAATTTGGCAACGGAAAACAAATTGAAAGACTTACTTTTGAGCTCATCGAGCCACCGAGTAACGCTTTCGAAAGTGGATCGGCGGCTAATATCATAAACAACAAGGGCACCGACAGCTCCTCGGTAATAAGCAGAAGTCACAGCCCTGAACCTCTCCTGTCCGGCGGTGTCCCAAATCTGAGCCTTAACTTCTTTTCCATCAATATCCATGCTCTGGGTCTGAAACTCCACCCCAATAGTGGCCTTGGAGTGAGGATTGAACTCGTTTCGAGCATAACGGGACAGCAAGTTAGATTTGCCAACAGCAGAGTCACCGATAATGACAATCTTGAACAAGTACTCCTCTCCTGCCTCGTCCTCCGACGAAGACATTGTGGTGTCTTTGGGAGAACGCAAAAATTACCCTTTGAGGAGACGGGCGTAAATGGGGTTGATGATCTCCGAAACTTCTGCTCTGGTGCTTTAAAGATTATAGCTTTTAGGAGTAATTATGGCTTGAGTTGGGCGGGGGAAAGAGACAGAGCGGAGGCAAATGAACAAAGACTCCACTAAAGTGGACCTGGGGCTGAGGACATGCAAAGTAATGAGGAGTGGGGTGGGACCTACTATTCACTATTTCCACTGCTATCTCCACTCGTCTTGTCTTACGCGCCACCGCCAAACTAATATCGGACGCGAATGTCAGTACACTAGCATTTTACGGAAAACTAACAACTGTCAAATTCAGTTTTATGTTTTAATTTAAATTGTTGAATATTTTAAAATAAGCAGAAAATATGATTTTAAATATATTTGAATAAATTCAAGTTAAGATTATTTTATTTTTATCGTTACAAAAAAGTAATTTTAAAAATTATTTCAAGATTTTAGTTTTATTAATTATTCCAAGATTTTTTCTCACTTTCAATTGTCATACTTATTTCAATAAAATATTTTAAAAATATTTTGTAATTATTTTACCTCATAGTAAATATATAATTCCTATAAATAAATTAAATTAATCCGAGAGAGGGTGTCTTTGAAAGTTGAGAATAGATTTAATATTTAAAAATAACAGTTATATAGTTTTTACAGTTTCAAAATAATCAAACATCATGCTTTGCTTGTTGGAATGTGATGAGGAGCGTGACAAAAGGAGTTGAAGGAGCGCGTGAGGCAATGGCGCTAAAGAGAAAACACGCGTAAACATCACACAGTGGCACCGCTCAAAGAGAGTGTGAGACTTCACGGGCCCATCCTCAACCCATTTATGACCCTCCCAATTATTCTATTTCTATATACATTTCCTATATTTCTCACCAAAGCGTTCCATGAACAAAAACTTGGGCCGGGTCAGGTTTAAACTTATTTAACCTGATCCGATTTTAAATTATTTAATTTAAGTGATTCATTTTTTATTTTTTACTTTTTAAAATAATTTTTATAATTAAAAATTAATTAATTAGTTATTTATTAGGTTAATTTTATAAATTAATTTAATTCTAATTAAATATCTTAAACTTTAACTTTTTATTTTTAATTTAAATTTTGGTTTGATTTTTAAAAAATTAATTTTAACCGACAAATATAATTTAGAATTTTATCAGATAAATAAAATATCAATTATTTTTTTTATATTTATATTAGAGTAAAAATTAAAAATAAATTAATAACCGTACAACAGAAAATTACATTAAATTGATAGCAAAGTTTGTACATTTAAAAGAAAATAAAGCGGATAAAATGGGATTAGAGTAGGAACGGGCACGACCATCTTCTATTTGTGGTCAAAGAAGTGACACTTGGAATACTGGAACTCTTCACAGCAATCTTCTTCCGTCTTCTCTAATCCAAAAGCTTCTTGGCTTCCATGGAAACCATTCACGTGCACTCTCACTTTCTCAGCCATTTTCCTCATAAACCCCCCAAAACCATGCTAATGTTAACTGCAATACAAGGGTCAGTCAGAGTACCTTCTTTCTCTCATTCTTCTTTTTCTTCTACTATAAAACCTCCTCAACCAGTTACTGCCCATTTCAATTCTTTAAGAAGTGCCAACAACTTCTCTAGGTTCTCTGTCTTCACTGCCAGTGTTAGTGATGCCAAAACTGTGAACTCCAACGACATAGCCAACCCAGAAGTCGTTGAGACCTCGCTTGATGACATGCGACAAGCTCGGGTGTGTTGCTTTTTTGTTACTATTGTTTTTAATTTGCTGTTATTTTACGTAGTACGTTCCTGGTTTACTGACTGAGCGTACTTGCATTGACACAAAGGGGGACTCAAAAAGGCATGCTTTTCTAAAGTTGAATCATTTATGTTTTTATCGGACACTAATTAGCTAACGAAACCTTTCAACTTAGGACTTCTAAATTGTTCATGAGGCTCTTGCAAAATAATAAAATTATCTTCTTTAACCAGCTTGTATTCAGCAAATAAGTTTTCCCTTCGAAGTTGTTCTGCAAAGTTTGATCTGATTTGACGAAGTTGTGTAATCTAACACATTCTGTTAATGGAAAGAAGTAGAGGTCTGCTGATTGGGAGGCGATAAGAGCTTACCTGGAGAATGGATCCATATTTGAGGGCAGGATTGAAGGGTGCAATGCTGGTGGACTGCTGGTTCGGTTTTATTCTCTTCTGGGTTTTCTTCCATTTCCACAGCTGAGCCCATCTCACACTTGTAAAGGTACTTTTGAAATGGTTTCTTGACTTCCATGATCTCAACTCTCCCTTCTCTTTTATTTAATTGTTTTGGAGCCAAAATAGTAATCTTTTATTTGATTAGTCTATAGTTGTACTGCACAGTTATGCAGGTCGAATTTTTAAAAGGAAATATCTTTACTTATAATCACTGATTAGAGCTTTATATTTTCTTGTTTTTGGCGAATAAAGTCCTAGAGTCCTGCTTGTCTTGCTTCTTTAGACTGTTTTCTTCTATTCTACTAACCTTTATTGGAGTTGGTGAGCAAATGGGGTTTGATATTCACTGCATGGATAGAGTTTAGTTACTGTTAGTTGTATTGTCATGGTCCTGTCCGATAGAAGTAAAATAGAAACGGAACAAATAAACAAATGACGAGGAGAATTAGATGGCAATTGACAGGAGTTGTATGCTGCTCTGCGTTAGTTAACAGATATATAATAAGGACATCATAATCCTTGAATTTAAGATTCAAAATTTGAAGAACACCATTGAACGCAATGGATGTTAAAACCTCCTCCTACAGGGTTCAAATCCTCTTCATGCTTTCCCAAATTACAAAAGCTTGATGTTGCAGATGTTAACTTCTCATCGGGATAATTTCACTTTCAGTTTTTGCCAATCATTTTGTTTTCTCTCATTATTTCTGAAGTGGAATTACTTCTGGTGCCTTTGCTGTTCCAGTTGCTCATAACATTATTTGTTGTCATTATAGGCAATCTTTCCAATGGTGGAATTTCTTTTCCTTTTCTTGATGTTTCTTTATAATTTTTCTCACATATTTAGAATTCCTTATAGTGTTTTCTTAGAAATAGACCATAATTAACTAATTGTCCTTTTTTTTTTCCCCCTTCTTCTTCTCTCATTTTTGCTATTACTCTTCATGTAGCACCCCAAAAAAGCATCCATGAGATCGCTGAAGCTTTGACCGGCACCCTTATTCCTGTGAAGGTAGTCAAGTTTTCCATTACTTCAACTTCAAGTTGTCTGGTCTAATGTATTTATTTATTATTTTTTCATATGCTTGTTTGAATTTTGAATGTGATAAGAACTTAAAACCTTGAGTATGCATAGAAGTTTTTAACTTAATGGTACAGTAATTTGATTGTTGAATGCAATTTAGTGGATATTAGTTACTTAATCAAGAGGGAAGAAGATTGGAATATCTTCTTCTTTAACGCTAAGAACAGTACGCAAATGCAGAAAGTAGATGAAAGAGTAAGGGAGGCTAAATTGAGTTGGGAGGGGTGATCAAGCTCAACCTAAGTTGATTTTTGCTGTAATTTGTGTTAATATTGGGAAAATGGAGAAAAGTAAGCCCGGTGGCTGATCCCAATTATAATTTTGTGTTGAGTTGAAGATCTAGAAAGAAGTGGAGCAAGTCCTTAAAACTTAAACTAGAGTTAGCCTACAGATAACTTAACCCCTTTTCATGTGCACTGGAAATTTCAATGATCGAATTGCTTGTTGGTCAATGAGATATTGGTACCTGTATTTTTCCTCTACATATGGATCCTTCTTTGATTATTTTTCTTTTGTTTTATTAAGATCATTGGATGATTGTTATTTGATTTTTAATAACTAGGTTATCCAAGCAGATGAGGAGAATAGGAGGTTAATATTTTCCGAAAAGGAAGCTGTCTGGACAAGGTTTTCTGAGAAAATACAAGTGGGTGATGCATTTGTAGGAAGGGTGGGTGCAGTTGAAGATTATGGTGCCTTCGTTCACTTGCGTTTCCCTGATGGTATCTTGCATTTATGTGATGTATATGGGGTGTGTGTATATCTATATTATATTTATGCATGTATATGCTAATGTAATTTGGAATCAGATTTGTGTAGTGCAAGAGTTTTTAGTTGTGTCTAAAATACTGCAGGTCTGTATCATCTCACTGGGCTAGTACATCTCTCAGAGGTTTCATGGGATCTAATTCAAGATGTGCGTGACATCCTAAATGAGGGGGATCAAGTGAGAGTCAAAGTTATAAACATTGATAGGTGGGTCTATTCTGCTTGATGTCCTGAATTTCCTGCTTTTTACCCAAACAAATGTAGTTATTAACCAATACAAGATAAGTGGACAGCATAGTTTGATGAAATTAATCCATATTGTCACTTGGACACTGGGGGAACAGAAAGCAAGTTTTGATACCGATAAATAAAACATCCATCATATAAGCGCCTCCTATGCAAACATACTTTTTGGTTTTCATGTTTTATTTTTGTATTATGAATACTTTTGATCAATCTGATGTTGGTTAGAACGGTTGTTTAGTGCAATCAAGTTTATCTTTTTCAATTAGAAAATTGATGCAGGCACAGGTCTAGGATTGCTCTATCAATCAAACAATTAGAACAAGATCCATTGCTAGAAACCTTGGACAAAGTAATTCAACAGGTCGGTAATATGATAAAAAGTTCAAATCTTTTCTCCACAGGGATAAGAATGTTGTAGTTTAATGCAACAATTCAAATTTGCAGGATGGATCAGTTGGATCTGATTTTTTAGGTTCGAGTCAGAGCAGCACGATTGAGCCACTTCCAGGACTTGAAGAAATAATTCAAGAGTTGCTGCGTGAAGATGGGTAAGATATTGTCATTTCATATTTTATGGTTTCTTTTATCATCTTCTTTTGGATAGGAAGATATCTGATTGGCAATCAGAAAGAAAGAAAAATAGACAATAGGAAAGAGGATGCAAATGACCAGGGTAATGATGTAATGCCTTCCAGCAGCGCTTAGATGTCAAAAAATCACACTCTTAATGAAACTGAATTCCAAGTGCAGCACAAATTCTGCAGCTATAGGTTTTGTAAACAAAGAGCAATTCATAAATTATTTCATTGCATATCCTAGTACTCTCTAATTAGTACAAACATATAGCAACTATGTGGGTCAATGCCTTCTTTCTATTCAAAATGCTCCTGAATTTATTACAGAAGAAAGCTAGGTATGATTTTTCCAAATTTCCTGGCAAATCCTGTGATTCCCTGATATGTACTTGTCAATATGAAACTTGATGTTTTAACCAAAATGGTTTACTCTCGTTTTTGCTTCTCTCCCATATTAGATTTGCTAGGTTCGCAATGATTTTGTGTCTTTTTGAACCTTATTTGCATCTATAATGTGTTCTTCAGTCATCTGTTCTATTTCTAGCTTTCCTAGGACAGTTTCTGTCATATATATATATACATGTATTATCCATGTAAGCTTATATCCATGTAAACTTATATTAAGCCAGAGTAGGAAACCATACTAATAAATTGTCACATTATTGTCCAGCATAGATGATATCAGAATCAACAAACAAGGGTTCGAAAAACGAGTCGTGTCACAGGATTTGCAGCTTTGGCTTTCAAATGTAAGTTGATCTTATTTCAAAGGTTAACTTTTTCTACAAATTCCATTAAAAATGCTTTATGATATTTTTACATCTTCATCTCTGTGATCGGACAGGCTCCACCTGTGAATAGGAAATTTACCCTCCTTGCTAGGGCGGGAAGGCAGGCAAGCATATAACTCTCCCTCCCTCTCTCCCTCTCTTCCTCTATCTCTCACGGATTTAAAGTTTTCATGATTCAGGTACAAGAAATCCAACTGATAACAACACTTGATCAGGAAGGCATCAAAAAGGCATTGCAGCGTGTATTGGAACGTGTCCCATGACTAATGTAAATTAATGATTTAATTTTTGTGCTTTCTGGCTGATGAGCATGCTGACACATTACGTTTTTCCTTCCCCTTTTCCCAGAAACTATTGGCATAAACACCATAGCAGGTATATTGAACAGTATATTGTAGGTCTGGCCATCAATTGCATGTAAAGGATTTCTAAATCTCAATTGCATGTAATCACAAATGAATCATTATACCGATAATCTTAATTCAAGAATAATTAGAAAACAAAATTGAATCTTAATAAAATTAAAGAATAAATTGAATTAAAATAAAATTACTATAAGTTCCTTCCTAGGGTTCATTTAATCCAGATACCATAAATAGTTTAGTTCCTAATCATATCAAACATAATATCAAAACTAAAGAGAGAACAAAAAATCAAGGATAACAAGATGAAATCCCTTTAATCTTAAAAACCTTCACTCTAGATTGATGAAAATATAGTCCAAAATGGTTTTCTTGAATATTATTCATACTTTTTGTTGTCTTAAGATTTTCAATTGTGCTTCCTAAGCCTCCTCTCTTCTTTTATCTTTTAATTTTTCCTTTTATAATTTGGAAAACTAGATTTCTAGGTAGTATACGAGCATCAACACGGGCATATTGGTGGCTATGTACTCTAAAACTTATGAAATCCTTGAATATGGAGCAAAAAGGAGTATCAACACAACTATGTATCTTTTCAACATGAGCGTGTTGATGGTCATGTAACACTTTGAAACTTTTTTTTTTGGTAAATAAAAGAGCTAACAACTAGCTAGAACTAATAACAGGATTAATGTGCCGAGTGCGACTAACACCCATGCGATCATCATTGAGAGTTTGCGCGAAACATGACCATATTAAAGTACATAGGCATTAATATGAGTGTGTTGATGCCCATGTACTTTTCTAACAGCTTTTTTTTAATGGACTTTTCCAACAACTTTATAACTTAGTTAAAACAACTCTAAATTGTATCCAAACTAATCTCATTTTGTTCCTTCTTCTCTGAATAAGTGAATTACAACCTAAAGGAAAAATATGAACGAATTAAGTACCAAAAACAATAAAATACGTAAATAAATAAATGGAATGTACTAAATATGAACCTAGAAACATAAACAATTAAACACTTATCAAACTTTTCTACAATTAAGCATTTGCTTATTCTCAAGCAAATCAATTTCATTACTTTTAACTTCATAAGAAATAACTCCAAGAAAGAATTAAACACTTCGAAGATATCCAACAAGATTCTTTATTATTTATTAAATTGCAAAGTTTATAATACTTAGCTACTTGCATCAAATTGTAAATAATTTACTCTATAATTCTTCAAATTTCAACTTAATTCACACTATTCCACTTAATGCATAAAGTGAACATACATAAGAAAATTGCTAAAATTTTAAATTTTTTCATACTCCTTATTAAAAACAAAACACTAAATTTAAACAATAAGGAAAATTTAGAAACTTGTTTGAAAAGTCACCTAACCTTTTGACTTGAAGGTAAACATCTTCATGAATACCCTCAGTTGCTCAATTAAGTCACTATTTCAAATAGCTACTAGTATTGCTCTTTAACTTCGAGCTAGCAGAGTGAAATTACTTATACTCGTTTATTCACATATTACTATTTTTTCTCTTTTTATATTTTAGTATGTTTGAAATATTAAAAATGTTCAAAAAAATTCATATTTAACTCTATGCTTGTAAAAATTATACACAAAGTATCATAATGCAAATCAAATATTTATTCTTAAAATTAATGAACTAAACTGAAATCAACCTAACATAAAAACTCATTATTATTTGCCTAAATAAATCAAATTAAAATCGCAACTAAACTCATACTGAATCATCTTGATCATCATCATTTTGAAAAAATTCTCGAATCACTCATTATTAAGCTAATTATAACAAAATCGACAAATTAAGTTATTAAGTCTCTCCCCTTCACTTAATTTGCACATTGTCCTCAATATGCAAAACAACAAAGACAATGAAAAATATGAAAAAATAGAGGAGATGAGGATAATTGGTACTCTTTTGATAGCAAAAAGTTTTCAACCTTATATAATGTTGTTATCATCTATCTAACATTGGTAAAATCTTCTCTGCTCTAACACTGTTATCTTTATAACCTGTGGAACTCTTATCAACAAAAATAGAACCAAAAGACTAAAACTATGAAAACAAAATAAACTACTAATGAAAATTCTACAAACTACTCAATCAAAACAAAAACACTTAATTGTTAGGTTGCCTCCCAATCAACACTTCTTAATGAATCTTTTAGTTAGATTTTTATGCAAGTCCTTTTTTAAACTATATCTATCATCAATAGCTTGGTTCCAATCATCTTCCCAAATAAGGGTTCATTAGCCTACAAATAGGCCATATGCTGCAATATAATAAAGACATATAATATCAAATTAACAAAATCAAGTACATCTGCTATGACGCCTTTTAGTAACAATCTGTCAATATAAAAAGAAACAATAAAAGATCATCAATTGACTCTAATAATTTGTTTTGTGGAAGGTAGGAGCTTTTCATACTTAATATAACTATCGATAATTACTTGATATCCTCCTTATTTGACTCCTTCTCTTCATCTTCCTCTTTCTTCTCTCCCTTCTTTTCTTAAACAATAGCTTCCTCCTTTTCTTCAACCTCTAGCTCCTCTCCACAAAGTTGTCGTACTCATTTATTCCTTTAAATTTGGCTTGTGAATCTAAATAAAACACTTGGATGTTCTTCAAAAATAAGATCAATGAGCTATCAAGTTCGAAGTCATGTGTTGTGGAAAGAGACAACTAACTCTTTATTTTTATGGAAGGAGACCTTGATTGTAGCAATGACTTTCAATAAAAGTTCCTCAAGATGTCAATCTTCCTCTTTCTATTGTTGTTACAAAAATTCAGCTAAAACTTGATTATTCCATATAAAGTCAGGATAGTTACTCAACTTCGAATTATGAGACTTCCCATAGGGGATATTTTAAAGCCAATTCCTAATGTAAATTGGATTATTTCATATGTAGTATGGTATTTGAGATTCATGATTGGGGTGGCCACCATCATAAATATTATAACGCATGATGGAAACTAGTTGAGCTTCTAAATACATGTTACCATGCCTCTCATTCCAAGCTTTCAATGCTATTATAAGTGATGGCATATTATAATTACCTAGAGAATATTATCCTTTCAATCTTGCCATTGTGTTTAGTAGCGATAGTAATGAATATCCAAATCTTAAAAATAAGTCACAAACATAACATAAAAAAAGAGTTCTAAGGATAAATAAATAACCATGCAAAGAAAATAAAATTAATACAAAAGAAAATTAATGGCAAGATTAATAGAAATTAAGTGTTTTTAATATCTTAGTCCCTAATAATAGTGCCACAACTTGATGTGATTGGTTTACTTTACAACAAATGCATAGAATAGTTGCAACTAGCACTACGAATACGAGTTGATCCCATAAGGAATTCAAATACTAGTAATAAACTTTTTCTAATTATCTAACTGATAAATATTGGAGATAATGATTAATCAAAATCAAAATAATAAACTAAAATTAATCAATATAGATAATAAATTAGAATGTCAATTAAACTAAGAATCAATCAGAAAAAAAAGATATTTGGAACCTGAATCCCCACTAGGACTTCTCATGTAATCATTGATTTCACACATCAATTTAATCTAAAAATAATACTTATAATTTTCTCAAGACTATTAACAACTAATTCTTGGTTGATTATTTGAAATATCTTTCTAATTTAAACCATTAGAATTGCATCTATCAATTTATAAATTTCACTATTATATTTGAACCTAATTTAGAAAATTTATATTGACTTATCACGTGATTTGCATGCAATTCCTTTTAATTACTAGATTTATTCATAAAAAATTTCTCAGTTTTGATTATATGAAATCATACATAAATCAACATACTAGCAATATTAATTAAATAATAATAAAGAACATATAATTGAACCTCAATAAAACTAGAGAACATGTTAAATTAAAATAAATTCACTATAAGGTTTGTCATAGGTTTCATCTAATCCAAATATCATAAAGAGTTTAGTTCTTAAATATATCAACTATAAAATCGACACTAAAGAGAAAACAAAAGGTCAAGGATAACATGATGAAATCCTTTTAATCTTCAAACACTTCACTTTAATCGATGAAAGTCCACTCCAAAAGAGTTTTCTTGGTTGTTCTTCATACTTTATGTGGTATTAGGGTTTTTGATTGTGTTTCTTGAGCCTCCTCTCTATCTATTATTTTAACTTTAACTTTTATAGTTTGAAAATTAGACTTTTAAGTGGTACATGGGCATCAATGCAGGAGTTATCAATGACTGTGTACTTTAAAAATTACAAAATCCTCAAATTTAGATAAAACATAGGCTCAAAATGTGAACATGGGTATCAACACAACGTGTCAATCGTCGTATAACTATTTAAAACTTTTAAAGCACTTATTTTATATGAAACATGGCCATGTTGGAGTACACAAACATTAATATAAGCATGTTGGTTGTACAGTTTAAGAACTATATGAAATAAGAAATGAGATGACTGAATAATACGATCTTATTCAGCTTCTGATGTATATGTACTGTATATATACAAGACTATGTAAACTATATGTAAACTGTACAAACTACATAAACTGTACAAACTACATAAACTGTACAAACTAACTAATACAACCGTATTAACTACAATTAGCTGAATAATTAACCAACAATACAACTAACTAATGATCTTCCACACACCCCCCTCAAGTTGGAGATGGATGAGAAGTCAAACCCAACTTGAAAGTAAATTGAGTAAACTGAGGAGCAGTCAAAGATTTAGTAAAAATATCAGCAACTTGATTATGCGTGGAAACATAACGAGGAGTAATAAACCCTTCTTTGAACTTCTGACGCACAATATGACAATCAATCTCAAGATGCTTAGTCCGTTCGTGAAACACCGGATTAGCTTTGATATGCAAGGCCAACTGATTGTCACACCAAAGATCAATCGGCAAAGAAACAGAAATCCTGAAATCCTTAAGCAAATAAACCAACCACTGCAGCTCACAGACAGTAGTACCTGTTTAAGCCCATCAGAAATTGGAGCAACTTGGACGCATCCGCCCTCTCCTTAAGCTTCTCAGTGATTCTTGCACAACAAGAACATCCAGTACAACCACATCCAGGTAAAGGCATGAGTCGATCAAACTCATCCCAACACTGATTGAGTTTACTAAAATATTGAGTTACCGTATTGTTACCTTGCTCAGTATACAACATCTCTCGCTGTACTTGGTACATCTGTGGAGTATTACTAACGCCAAATCATTTCTCCAACACGTCCCACAGATGCTTGGCGCTAGGGGAATAGACAAAACTGTCGCCCAAGTCCTTAGAAATGGAGTTGCGAAGCTAAGACTTAATCATCGAGTTAACTTTCTTCCACTTCCTGTATCGAGTCGGATCTGTAGGTGGTTCCAGTGTACCGTCGATAAAGCAAATCTTGTCTTTAGCTTCAAGGGCGGTTTTAATTGCTGTACTCCAGCTGAAATAGTTCGACCCAGTCAACGACGTAAGCACCAACGCCATGCCTGGATGATCAAACGGTTGTAGCAGAAACGGATCGTCATCGACATATACACCATGCCGAGAACGAGTTTCGGTACGATCAGCCATGGACAAGCTTAGAAACTCCACAATCACCTTTGCTTGTACGAAAATTAGCAATCGTCGCCGTCTCCCCTTCAGACGCAAGAAATCGCCACCGTCTTCTGCCTAAAATCGAGAAATCCCCTTTTCGTAAGAACCCTATTTTGGCTCTGATACCATGTACAGTTTAAGAACTATATGAAATAAGAAGTGAGATGACTGAATAATACGATCTTAGTCAGCTTCTGATGTATATGTACTGTATATATACAAGACTATGTAAACTGTATGTAAACTATTCAAACTACATAAACTGTATAAACTAACTAATACAACCGTATTAACTACAATTAACTGAATAATTAACCAACAATACAACTAACTAATGATCTTCCACATTGGTGTCTATGTTCTTTTCCAACTTCTTCATCATTGGTCAAAATAGCTTCAAATCATCCTAAACTTGTCCTAATTTATTCTTTTTGCTCCAAATAGATGAATTATGACCTAAAAATAAAATGTGAATGGATTAAGTACCAGAAACAATAAAATACTAAAATAAATAAGCACAATGCACTAATAATAATAATAATAATAATAATAATAATAATAATAATAATAATAATAATAATAATAATAATAATAATAATA
>JANZLC010000005.1:8853361-8874944 GCA_026413385.1 Erythroxylum gracilipes | reverse complement strand
CAAATATCCAAAATTAAACAATCTAAACCATGCTATCTCCAAAATTGAGCTTAGGAAACATAATCCCATAACATTTCTAAGGTATCTAAACCAAGAACTCATCAAAATCTCAAAACTCAAAACTTTCTCTTACCTCTTTCCTCCTCCATTTTCGGAATTCTTTGGCTTGAAATAAAGCCCTCATGCTCCTCTTCAGTTACCCTCTAGAATCAACACCAAAAATGTACTTGAAGCCTCCAAAAAAATCGAACCTAGCTTCTCCTTCTTCTTCTTCTCTCCATCGATTCCATCTTCTCCTTCTCTCTTCGTTTTCTTTTTTCTTTCTTCTCCTTATTTCTTGACTTTCTGCTGCTTCTTATAACTAAAAACGACAGGCAACTTCTCCATTAATTTAATGATTGCTAAATTACCCTCTTGCCCCTCCATTTAAGCCTACAACTTTAACTCCTTAAGTGAACTTCTAGATTTGCCCCTGAAATATTCTTAAAAAACTAACATCTTGGCTCCTGATTTTGAGTAGATAAATGACATCATTTGGTAATACTTCCTTCTAAAGAAATGTTCCTCTATGTCTCATCTTCAAAATGACACCAAAAACACTCAAATCAGTTCAGAAAGGAGTTATAGCCACAATACTTTCAGACCTGAACTTAACCACAACTGAACATTACGTCAAACTTCACTGCAGAAATTGAACACCGTAGGTTCTAAATTGAACTTTGATTCCTTCACATGATTTGTAGTCCCATGTCGTAATTGTATTTGTCTTCAAGAATCAACTCAATAGGAGCTGTACAGAACCCGAATTTCTCAAAATACTGAACCATGTTCAGAAAATTATCTAACTCATAACCTTAAACCAATCCTCTCACTTTGGTTCAAACAAATATCTTTCCATGTAATCTCCTAAAAACCATAATTTCTCATTCTGATAAAGATAATTGTCTTAGGAATCCAACACCTCAAAAATTAAATCAATCGGATGTCGGACGGAGAAATTATAAGCAAAGATTACAAAAGGGATCGGATTAAAAGCAAAAGAACATAGCTCAAAGTTATATATATAAAACTGAATTTTCCAAAAAATCATATCTCTTAATCTCGAACTCCAAATTCAACACATTTGGTATCAATAGAAAGATCAAAGAAAGTTCTACAACTTCCAAGAAGGACAAGAAGATCAATTTGGCCTTTAACTAGGTCAATTTTTCACTCAGAGATTCTACCCTGTTATTGCCATCCTATACAAACTCCAAACTTTGACATTTCATATCTCCCAATTCCCACATCTAAAAATTTCATACTTTATAGCGTCGGAAAGATTGACAAACAACCTACAGCTTTCATGTAGACCACTTACTCAAATTTTGACTAAATCTACGCGACAAGTGGCCTCAAAGTACAACATACATAATCTTACTCTTAATTGCATTTTTCAAACAAAGTAAAATAACCTTAATTTTGACTGATCATAACTTTTACTCCTGATATCGAAAAATATCAAACTTTATGGATACAGAAAGACCTCGACATAAGCTACAAGTTTCATGAAGATCATTATCTCAAATTCTGTCTAAATCAAAAAGTCAACTATTTACCCCAAAAAGTCAAACTTTCCTAATTCTACAATTTCTCACACTTTTTCTCTTTATTTCTTAATTTTTTAACTTCCAAATTAATCAGCTCATTCACTTTACTCTCATAACCCATATAAATCTTCTCAATATCAAAGCCATCAAAATTAATCAATTTCTTTTCTCATCCATTTCTTTTAAGCATAAGTACATCTATAACATAATACATATACTAACACACTCATTCAAGTTCAATTAATATATCTAAATTCCACTAAAAAACGGAGTCCAACAGATTGTTTCGGATTTTATTATCCAATTCTTCATTTGATTAACGAAATGATTCTATTCCTTAAAAAAAGGTTAATTTGAATAAATAAAAGGTGTTAAATTTATTTCATTTTATAAACTTTTATAGATTAGTTTAATAATTAACTAGAGTTAATAACAGGTTAATTTGAATAAATAAAAAGTGTTAATTTTATTTCATTTTATAAACTTTTATAGATTCGTTTGCCATTTTTCTTTATCCAATGTAGTATTAATTAAACAAATGCAATAACTAGACATCAACTTGTAATTACCTATTTTTTATTTTTTTAAAATGTGAGAATATAAAAAAATTTCATGAACAACCTAAATTATTAAAAAATACCTTTTTCTAATCTAAACGTATATAATTAAAAATACAAAATAGGTAGCAATGCACATAGAAAAAGAGGCCAGTCTGGTTAAAGATTGAATAAAATTAATATAACCGAAAGAGATTTTTCTTAATTTAAAGTTTAATTAAAAAATATTATTAAATAAAATATTATTTATTTATTTATTTTATAAAAACTTATTAATTAATAAAAATTATGATTAATTAATAAATGTATCAGTTTTTAATAATAAGAATTATTTAAGTAAATTAAACGAAAAGTTAAAAATTAAACAGAAAATTGAATAATTTAAAATTTTTATAATTCAACGGGCCAAATCAGAAATATATTTAATCATTAATATAATAAAAAATTAAAAATTAAACTAAATAATTTAAAATTTTTATAATTAAATCGCCGTACTGCTAGGCATATGTTTTAATCGGCAATACACACGTGTACAGCCGCTTTTGCTTGAAAACTCATAACTCCCTCGGGCGCCAACTAATTCAATCGAAAGAAACAGCCGAGCTGCAATAAATAATACAAATAAAACCTATCATTTAATTAAGCACGCGGTAAAGTCACCATCACCCGCTCTTATGTTTCCATCACCACTCCCACCCTCTGCTTTGATTGGCCACGTGATCTTATTTTTCATACCTGATTGGCTCGTCAATTTCACAGGAGCCCACCCCGTTATCTGGAAACTATAATATTTTTAGATTTTATTAATATTTAGACTGGGAATAATAAACTTATACACTTATAAAAACCGTAATGTAAATGCAAAGCAAGTGAAGTTAGAGAGAGAAAGTGCATATTCTTCGCATCTCTCTCATATTAAAAGACAGCTCTTTCAGTTTCTGATTCTCGAATTTCAGTGAGCGGAGATTGGTGGAGTCCCGTGGCCGGAGCTGGGGATCTGATCTGTGAGTTGGCGGCACTCCGGCGAGGATAGTCTTGTTTGGAAAATGCGTCGGTGAGAATTGTCGTGCTGTTGTTGTATTCTAATATAAGGTGAGTTTAACAATGCCTTGCATTTGATCCACCTAGATTTTATTATCTTTTGTTGGATTTTGTTTGTGTGCTCCGTCCACTTTTTGTTCCGGTTTATGTTTGTTGAGGATGGTATGGACGTGGAAGTGCAAGATCTGATCCCGCTGCCATGTGATTGTGCTTTTCAGATCCTTACTTGTAGGTTTAGTTTTGTGGTTGTGAGGTGGAAATCTGATTTGAACTTGGTCAGCGTGTGGAAATTGGTTAAATTAGTTGGTGGCTGGGAAATGGAACTGTGAGCAATGGTATTCTGAATAAAAATATTTGTTAAATCAAAGTTAAGCTGCTGTGGTTTTATTGGATATTTTAGTTTAAGAGTTTTGTTTTCTGCGCGTTTGTAAGGCAATGCTCTGAAGTTAATCAATTTGTTCTTTGTTTTTTTCACAGAGTTTTGGGAAGGGTGGATTGTGTCGAGACAGAAAATGAAAAACGGCATCATTGAGTGCAGTGTATGTCACTCAAAGTTAGTTTCCCCATCTTCCAGAACTATTTCCAGGGCGTATGACCAACATAAAACCAGGATATCATCAAAGCAACGTGCCCTCAATACTTTATTGGTTGTTGGTGATTGTATTTTAGTTGGTTTACAGGTGATTGTTTGTCATCAGTACTATTCTTGTGTAGATTGCATCTTGTTTAAAGGCATTCTAAGAAATATGGGATTCACTATCATTCTATGTCGTACAAGTTGACATATGTTCATGAAAGATCCTCTCTGGCTGTATTGTGTATGATATTTTATTATTGATACATTTTTTTCACGTTTATTTTAGTGGATGTAGAGCTCATTTATTCCAATTAAGTATAAGGTCTCTCTTTCAATGATGCTTTATGCATGACACTTGTTTCGTGCAAAGTTTGTCTAGGATCAAGTTCGTTTGGATCTATTATTTTTTAGGATCCTTCCTTGTACAGTCAACACATGGACCTATATTTGACAGTTCAATGACTAATGTTTCCGTACATTCAAGATTTGTAACGCATGTAATCACTTGCGACAGACATCACATTAACACTTTAACTCTGCATTTAGAACAGATTAAAAAGGTCAACATGTACCTCTTAAAGTTAACCTTAAGAATCCTCTTGTTTGATATCTAAATTATATCCTTTGACAATTGACTAAGATTCTTTCAATAATCTGTGCATATTTTGCTTGTCATTTTGACATTCTCACGTCTCATGGTCTTCAGTCTAGCTTTTATGCTGAAGGCACACAGGAAGTCAGTTTTGACAATTCTATTCGTTCTTAGACTTCTTAACATGATCAATTTGATTTTTCTGCCAGCCTGTTTTGGTTTATATGTCCAAGGTGGATGGCGGATTCAAGTTTAGTCCAATCAGCGTTAACTTTTTGACAGAGTTGGCAAAAGTGCTATTTGCTATTTTCATGCTGTTGTGCCAGGTATAGTTGATAGTATTTTCTGTGATCGTAATGCTATCCGTCATAACATATTATTCATTCCATTTTTCACATGGGTATGGGCTTTTAATAATTGCAACTGGTTAGAGCTAGCTTAAGCATTGAGATCATACATTTTATGCTGTTTCTCAATTTTCTCTTCAATATTTCTTCTCCAATGGAGTTGTAATTAGTTAATCACATTTGCATTGATTTCCGTATTGGGAGTGCAACTACAGTTTCTTTCTTTATCTTTTTCTGGAAACAAATGACTGGTTCTTAAATGGCAGCTTGTTTTGTGATTTTCCTATCTTGGTAAAAACGTAGTCACTTAAGATACTTTTGACTAATAATATACTCATTTTAGTGCTTGTTTGTGTGTGAGAATGAGAGAGAAGGTCTATGGGGGCTGATCATTAGAAAGTGGTAGATGTTTTCTCTGTGTAGGACAAAGAATCCTGTCCTGAAGAAGATTCTTTCTTATGATTCTGTCTTATGATTCTTCAGGCAAGGCATCAGAAAGTTGGAGAAAAGCCCCTTCTATCTATTTCTACATTTGTACAGGTACAAGTATTTGACCGGCTATGTATTCTTGGTGTTATTATGGTATATGTTTACTAGTTACATAATTAATTGTTCCTTTGATGAAAATATTCACCTTAGCAACTTATCTGAATTTTCTTGATCTCTCTTAATTTCAATCTCTAGTATATGATTTCGATTTGTAATCGTGATGTCCTGTTGAATATTTTGTGCGGCCTTATATCATGATTTTTAATTCGTCATTTTATGCTTTGCAGACGTTATCTGGAATCTCGATATATTTTCTTAAATACCTAGATTATAGCTGTAAATCATGATTGCTGAGCTAGCACATGGAAAATATGGGTAGCTGATGCCTGATGGCTTCTAATTCTACTAATTTTTTACTTCTTTGCAGGCAGCTCGTAATAATGTTCTTCTTGCTGTTCCAGCTTTTCTATATGCTATCAATAACTATCTGAAGTTTGTCATGCAGGTAATAATGTTTTGAAGGATCTTCCTCTTTCTCTTTATCCAGTATAGTGCTATATCTTTTTTTTTTTGTAGATTCTTTCCGATTGCACATAGGCACTACAAAAGGGAACTTTTGGTCTACCTAGGCAAGTGGTTGGATAAAAAGGTTGGGGATCGAAGTTGCATAAAGATAGGGAAATATGTTTTGGGCTGACAGGAGTTGCTATAAATTCAATGATGAAATGGGATGCTAATTGAATTTCTGGGGAATTAAGCAACATAGGAAGTATGTTGAGGGACTGGTTATAATAAGAAAAATTACTTTTAAATGAACCTGCATCAATGTTTTAGCACATTGAGAAAACATTTAACTAATTATTTCGAATTCAATCTCTAGGTAGGATCATGAACCTGGGGATTTTTAAGACCAAAACATGTTGCCTAGATGGTATTATTTGATTTAGAACTTACATAATTCTTACATGTTGAGAGCATGTGGATATCCAATTTGTCTTTCAAGATTGATTCAGACTTAAGACCGAGTTAGTTTTTGGTTTCCCAAAAAATGCCGGACACGCCATTCATTTTCCTTACCTGTGGCTGCTGTTTGTCCATTGTTAATTTTTCATGTTTTCTTCATTGGTGATTTGCTGCAACAAATGGGAATTTAAATGTTTGCTTGAAATTATTAAAGCTAACTGTGTTTTGGCAGTTGTACTTCAACCCAGCAACTGTAAAGATGCTGAGCAATCTGAAGGTACTTTCTTGCTCTAGGATGAGAGTTAGAAGGTCACCTCAAAAACACATCTAAATAGCTACCATCTTATTCTATTACATCTATCCTATTTTTCAAGACGCAGATTGGAGTCATAGAAATGCAATTTTGTTCTCTACTCGTCTGAAGCTTGTATCTGAATTAAACATGCAGGTTTTGGTAATTGCTGTTTTACTAAAAATAATAATGAGGCGTCGATTTTCTGTTATTCAGGTAAGTTCAATATTCTTATTGATACTGTAACCATTACTTAGAGATGAGCTCAATTTCCACTCTTGTCTGCTAATTTTGAGTGTGAATCTTTTAATGCCATCTGAGAAAATATCAATTGATTGTGATTTTGTTGACAGTGGGAAGCTCTTGCATTATTGCTTATTGGCATTAGTGTAAATCAGCTGCGTTCTTTACCTGAAGGTACTACTGCTATGGGCCTTCCAGTGGCAACGGGTGCATATATCTACACTTTTATCTTTGTAAGTGACTGAAAACTTCCTGGCAATTTTGAATCTGTACTTTGTTTTGCACCTTAGGAGGATGCTATGAAAGCTGTTTAGACATAAATGCTGGACACTTATTTCAGGAATTTTTCAGGTAACTGTGCCCTCTCTGGCTTCTGTCTATAATGAATATGCTCTGAAGAGCCAATATGAGACAAGCATATATCTCCAGGTAATATGCTGAGGTTAAGAACATTGGTTTCTTTTTGGATCAAGGAAGTGATCTCCTAAACTTGACAAAATAAATATTCAGTCTGCCTAACAGATTTGGAACCTTTGTAATTCTGTATGGCTGTCAAGCAACACATTCTTGATAGGAGTTGAAGTATGGTATGGGGCTGTTTTTAATTTGGCTATAACCTGCGTTGACTGAATCCTGCATGTAGAAAAAAGAAAGAAGGTTGATGCATTTAAGAGAAATATTTCAGCTATTTGTCCTAATCTGATGTCCTCTGTTTTCCAGAATTTGTTTTTATATGGCTATGGCGCTATTTTCAATTTTCTAGCCATACTGGGAACTGGCATTTTCAAAGGTATGGATATTGATTTTTATAAGAAAGCTATGATTATATTAGAGCAAAGCCTTAAATTGTGTAGTTATAGGCTTTCTATAGCAAACTTTCTGGTCGAAATTGATGTCTAATTTCCTTTCTGATATGAAATGTTGGTGCTGGTAAAATTTTAAAAAACCCTTTTCTTTATGACGAGTGCATATATATTAATCCTCGTATATACTCTTTTCTGTGACATCAAACTTGTTTTGCTTTTCACCTAGTTAGTTCATGTATTGATAATTAGCTTTATAGTTCACCAATTGGTGTCAGCATGCTTGTCTCTATATACTAATTTTCCCCTTTTATCAGCAAACGAGTTTAGGATGCCTTCACTTTGGTTACCAATGAAGATTTGATATTACTGTTCATAACTTTTGCAGAACCTTTGCCTTACTGGGGGTTTTATATTGCATGTCTTGATAACATGTGTATAGATCGTGTGATAAATGTAGTGTTGGTTGCATTTCTTATTAAATTAGAAGTTTGTTTTAATGTATACATTTTCCAAGAATTTAGCCTGGTCAATTTTTTTGTAAGAGTAGATGCTGAGAGGAAATTGGAATTTTGTATTTACTTGGACATGATCATGAAACTCTCAAGTGGCTTAACCTTGTGAAGAGTGTTTAAATTATCATTCTAGTAGAATTCAAGTAATTGAACATTTAAAACTACAAAATTTGTGTGGCTTCTTTTTTCTGCTGACATTAAACTGGCAATTTTCTTCCTTGCATCTTCATTTCTAAATTAAATGTTGCAGATCCCAGTAGCTTTGACATCTTGCGAGGACATTCGAAAGCTACAATGCTTCTGATATTTAACAATGCAGCTCAAGGAATCTTGTCCTCCTTTTTCTTTAAATATGCTGGTGCGGTGATGTGAATTTATTCTGTAATTTCCTTGGTAGTTGGCGTCAAACACTTTTGTTATCTTATCTAGTTAAACATATGGATACAGTTCATGAACAAGGCCATAATACTTCCTACTAACATCTACGTGTTGGTGGCAACATTACTGTGAACAGATACAATTTTGAAGAAGTACTCTTCCACAATTGCTACAATCTTTACAGGCATTGCATCTGCTGCAATGTTTGGTCATACTTTGACCATAAACTTTATGTTAGGAATTTCAATTGTGTTCATCTCAATGCATCAGGTATTATGGAGTTATTTTTAGTAACTTTTTGATGGATGAAATAAGGGAAAAAGAGAGAGGGAAACATGATGGTTCTCTTTTCTTCTGCTTCATTTGTCATTTTAGTTTTTCTCACCACTCTCCAAAGTCAAAGAGGAAGAGCAGAATGGTATTATGGAACTACGGGATGTTCAGGAAGGCCACAGGTATGATGCATTGTAGGCACTTCACTTCAAATGGGGGCTCCATTCTTACACTTGGAAGTTTATCTCCTCCGTACCAATATTAAAGTGCATGAAATTCGTTGTTCAGGTCAACAGATTCATTCGTAAATATGGCTGCTGGAGCTAACGAAGAGGTGGGAATTATTAGTTTTCTTGTTTTTTCCTTGGTTTTTGAATATACTAATTGTAGTAACCATATCCTTTCCATGACTACAGACCAGTCATCGTTTAGGACATGATGATAAAGAGCCTTTACTTCCCAAGTAGAGTTTTGTAGAGTATGATACACAAGAAAGGTTAGGTTCGGAAGAACGAAAGGTTCATTTTTTGGTTTTAAACAACAAAAATGAAGATTTTCTAGTTTTTTGATCTGCTCAGACTTGAAACATATTGGATTTTCTTGCAGGATTTTTCTTAGAAGGAATTCTTTGGCTGGACCATTACTGGTGATAAGGAAATCACGAAAATAAAATGCAATTTGGAAAAGTAGTCTATATTACACAAATTGAAATACATTTCCTGCGTCTTTTGTTCAAAAACTAGCTGGTAATGCTAAGCTGCTGATCGCACAGCACACATGCTGCAGTCTTGAGTCTCAGAAAACCGATGGGTCGTTGTTACATTTGTATTCTTTTATATGTGAGATCCAGCAACATGATTTTGTCCCTCAAACCTGAATTTTGTTTTCGCTTATAATGTCTTCTGTTTATATTAACTAGAAGTTGATACGAGATTACAGTTTAACAAACAAGAACATCTCTTTTGAAACAAGTAGCATAAATATTTAAATGGATTCAAGGTTTTCTTTTTGGAACATCATCTACTTCCAACTTGGCTATATAGTAACCTATATTTAAATGTAAGGTTGGTATAGAGTTTTCCTTCGAAGTTCTCATAAAAAGTCATTAATATGAGAAAAGTTGGATATAAAATAATAATTATTTACAGGAAAATTAATGTTAAAATTAATGATTTTTATGTTATATGGTAGAAAAAAATTTAGGAGTGTATTTAATGAAGGACAAATGGAAGAAGTGTTAACCAATAGCGAATGATTCACTAAATTAGAAAACACGGTTGATATGTTGAAATTCTAGATTTGATAATGTTGGACTTTTAGGTTTTTTTGCTGAAAATTTTAGGCTAGGATTTTTAGGGTTTAATATGGCTAGAATTTAGGGCTTTGATTGTTAGAATTTAGGGAAAAACACAAACAATAGAAGATAGAAATCTAAAAATCATTCATAAGGCTTAAGATTCACTTTTAAAAGAACGCATCATACCTTTTTAATTAAAAACTCAAATTTGTAGAAAAATTTAGGATGGCAAAAGGTATAAAGTGCTCCTTATCGTTTTCTAAAAGGTTTAAGTTAGTCCTTACCATTATCAAGGATATGACATTACACCTTAACATTTTTGAAATGGTACTGGTAGCACCTTAACATTTTCAAAATGTCATTGGTAACACCTTAAATCCTAACTGAGTTATATTATAAATTTAGTCTATTTCATGTCACAATTAGACAATTTAAACCTACCAAACATTGACATGATCTTAAAAATGATTTCTTTAAACAATAGCTAAAGGTGTAATTTTTAGCTTAAAATTTCACAAAAGATCTAAATAAGCCCTTATCATTATCTTTATCATCACTTTTAGGTGCAATAAGTACTATTTTAGTAAATGTAAGGTGCACTAAGTACTATTTAAGTAAAGTTAAGATGCCATGAGTACTATTTTAACAATGTTAGGTTCCACAGTGTTATCTATCATATATAATGTGAGGAACTTATTTAGACTTTTTGTGAAATGTTGAGGTACAAATAACGCCTTTAGCCATTTAGGATCTATTGAAAGATTGAATACACGTAGTTACAAAGAAGTTCTTACAACCCTTATTCTAGTAGGAAAATGTTTCTAACAAATTTAGATCTTATTCAAATAAAAATTATATAAGTTTAAGTTCTAAACAACTAGGAAAATATATTTAAATCTAGAATAATATAGTTATCTTACTTACTACCTCCTATTTAATAAAGAATCCTTACATAATCTAAATTTTAACCTTTGTTGTCTTTGCTATTAACTCAATTCTCATCCTCCACCTCACCAAATTAAGGCTTGAGGTGAATATTTTTTTATTTTTGTGTATATTTTAAGCTCTTTTGCATTAATTCTCCGTAGCTTGTCTAAAGTCGTCATCAATGTGGAATGTGATAAATACTGATCATATAAGTTTGGATATAATTTTTGAAATTCAGATTCTAAAATGTAAGGATTATCATAAATTAATCTTTCTTTCCATTTGACAAGAAATTATTGGTGTCCTTCATTTCTTTTGACTACAATTGATCCATCAAGAATATCATCTATCTCCTCTTTAGGATGAGAAACGATTGGAATTCTCACAACTATAATAGGAGATTGTGTATCGTTATATCCATAATAAGTCTGCAATATCAAAGATAGGACTAATTCATATGTCATTTGGAAATTTCAAAATATAAACATTAGTACTTATCTTCTTGATGATCTTATAATGTCCAACACTTTATGAATGAAGCTTCTTATTTTTTCTTTCAAAAAATGCTCTAGATGAATCCTAACCATCACTACATCCCATCATTAAATTCCATCAATTTATGAGGTTGATCAATATGTTCTTTATAAGACAAGTCGCTGGTTATTAAATTTCATTGTGCCTTATCAAAAATGTCCCTCATGTGTTACGCAAACCTCCAACTTCAACACTATCTCGTGTTATTTATGGTAAAGGAACCAAATCAATAGGATTTCTTGGTTGAACTCCTAAGACTATGTTAAAAAGAATCTTACTAGTTAACTTATTTATATAACTATTCTGTGCAAATTTGTCCATAGGAAGAATTAGGTCCCAATTTTCATATTATCTCCAACTAAACATCTTAATAAGTCCCCTAATCTTTTATTCTTCCATCAATTTGGAGATGGAAATAACTTAAAAATTAAAGTTTAGTATTCAATGTTTTTCATAATGCTCTCCAAAAATAACTCATAAACTTCACGTCACAATGAAAGACAATAGTTAAAAGTAATATATAGAGACATACAACCTCTTTGAAGAAGACTTTAGCAATAAGAAAAACATAAGTCTTGGAACATGGAATGAGATGACTCATCTTAGAAAACATTTCCACTACCACAAAAATATAATCATAACCACTTATAGTTTAGGAATTCTTAGGAAAAAATTCATACTTATGTTCTTTCATGGTTCATGAGGCATGAGCAGTGGTATGTATAATCCAAAATTTTGTTCCTTTCCTTTAGCTAATTGATATGTTTGACATTGTTGTATGACCTTAGATATGTCTCACTTTAAATAGGGCTAATGAAAGTGATATTCATTCATTATTATGGTTTTATCTCTTCTAATTACCTCTCTTCCATGTAATTCACAAATCACTTACTCCCTTATAGAAGTATTGGATAAGTACAGTTGATTTTAATTAAAAAGGTAGTCATCTTGGATCATAAAGGGAAAGTGAAGGACTCTTTATCTAGCTGTAATTTTTAAGTAGTTTATTCTAAAATCTCATTATGATACTTATTCTCTTTTTATTTTGTTGAAATCTACAACTTTTACAGCCAACATGTTAAGCAAAAGGCTCTTTCTATTCATTGTATGTACTTCTTTATTCTCAAGTCTGATTTGATGTTTAATAACAAAGTTAAATTGCTCTAAAAATTCACTTCCTAAGGTGAGTCTTTTGTTCAAATTCTTATGGCCATGGGGCTTGAAGTGTTTAAGAGATTCATGATTCGAATATAGAATAAAATCCTTGTATGAGAAAAGGAGATTCAATCATCTTTTTCTTAATTTCTTCAAAATCTTTTGTTGCTACCTGAAACCAAGTAAATTGTCCTTTCTTTATACAATTACTAATGGGTGTCATTATAGTGCTGAAATTACAAATAAATAGCCTATATAATGTTGTTAAGTCATGGAAACTCCGTGTCTTATGCAGATCTTTTAGAATTGGCCAATCAAAGATGACTTTAGCTTTCTTGGGATCCATCTCCATTCTATGGTAAGGTATAATAGAACCAAAAATACAATCCTTGATTACATGAAAGAGCACTTCTTTAAGTTGATATAATGTTTCTGTTGCCTCAAAACTCTCAAGATTTATTATAGATGTAATAGGTGGTCCTTTTTTAGTCTTGTTGTATATTAATATATTATCAAAATATACCACTAAGACTCTGCTCATAAATGATCGAAACTTTTGATTCATCACTCTTATCAAAGTTCTAGTTCTAGGTGCATTAGAGAGTCCAAATGACACCACCAACTATTCAAAAATTTCCTCTTTAGTCTTAAAATCAATTTTCATTCATCTTCATGTCTTATTCTAATTTGATGGTACCCACTTTGCAACTCTATCTTGATAAAGATAGTAGCTCCAGTCAACATGTATATCATGTCATCAAGGCAAAGCATAAGAAATATGTACCTTTTGTGATATAATTTATTGGCCAACAATTAATACGCATCTAGTAAGGTAATAGTGCTGGAACTGAACAAGGACTAAGACTTTCTTTAATAAATCCTTTTTTCAACAACTCCTCTACTTGTCTCCTCAACTCTTCATTCTCAATAGAATTTAAGTGATAGGTTGAAAGATGCGCTAGAGTAGATCTACGTATCAGTTCAATAGTATGTTGAATATCTCTTAAAGGAGGTAATTCATCTAGTTAATCATTTGGTGTAAGGTTTAAAAAATCAGCTAGTAATTTACCCACTTCTTTAGTAAGGTAAGGGATGTTTTAAGTGTTGTTTCTATTACTTCCCTCATTATCATTACAAAACAATTCCCTTCTCTTTGCTACTTTTTTTTTGACATTTAGAGCTGTTTTGTTACTTCCTCTTTACTTTTCTACCTTGTCTAAGGTAATGAGCTTCAAAATTATCTTCTTTCCATAAAATATAAACTGATATATGTTAACTTTTCCAAAATGTTGCACATCACGATGGTAAAGCCATGGCTGACTAAGTGAAATGTGAGATACTTTCATAGGAATAATAATACACTAAATACAGTCCTTATATATTCTTAATTTGAAAGACGCCAAGCACCTATGAGCAACCGGTATTGTACTATCATCCACCCAAACAAATTTGTAGGAATGTGGATGTTTCTTCATAAGTAAATTCAACAGCCTCACTATCTTCTTCGATACCATATTCATACTACTTCCTTCATCAATGATAGGCTTGCATACTTTATCTCCACATCTAACTTGAGTAAAGAAAATAATAGTACAAAGTCATTCTTATTATTCTTCCACCTTAGGGGTCGTAATTATACGTCTCACTATATTAGGATTTGTAAGACTAGCTAGTTCATCACTACAGTCTCCTTTCAACTCCTCTCCAACTTTGTACTCACACACATACTCGTCAAATTCTTCCTCTTCTTCTTCTCCCATCATATGCAAGCCTCTATTAGTATATTCATAAGTGAAGTAACCCCTCTCATTACATTAAAAGCACTTCTTATTAGTGCTTCCCCCTTTTGTCCTACTCTCAACTATGACTATGCCTATCATTTCAACTCCATGAGAAGTGTTGTAGTTGTTATATGGTGCAAATCTTGATGTATTAGGTGCTAGCCTAAAATTTTGTACTGTCGTAGTTCTTTTCATGTTGAACTCCTCAGCTTAACTTTGAATAGTTTCTTATTGTCCTACTCTTAAAGCTAAGTGATATGTATCTTCCAAGTTGTAAATCCTTCGTATTATCAGCTGCTTGTGAATTTCTACACTTAAGCCATTTTTATATTGAGATATAAGTTATCATTCTAACTCTATTCCTTCATATCAAATAAAAAGTTTATCGAATATTTCTATATACTCAGTTACGGACATAATCCCTTGTCTAAAGTTTATGATTTGATTATAAAGAACTTCTTAATAGTGAAATGGCAAGTGTTTTTGTTCAATAACTTCAGCTTCATCTCTTTCCCATCAACAATTAGAAGCTGACTTCTTTTAGGAAGTCTATCCTCTATCGATCTCTGCTAGATTTTAGCACATCCAAATAGCTTTATCTTTTCATATTAAACTTTTTGATCTTTTAAGATGTGATACCAGTTAAATAAATCTTCCATTACTATTGTCCAATCTAAGAACAAGCGTGGATTCATCATTCCTGCAAAATCAAGGGCTTCAACATGAACTTTCTTAGTAATATCATTGAATATGCTGTGTGTTTCAACTTTATCGCGGTCTCTAAAGTTTTGCATGCGCTTTCCATGTTCTGCTAGTTGATTTCATTGTCTTCTCGGTAGGCCTTAATTTCCTAACCTCATTCCTTATTGATTAGTTCTAGCGTCTTCATCTTGGGTTTCACTTAATCTACCCTCAACACCCAGTGTAGTTTGTTGTTCGATGTTATTTCTAGACTAGTTCTTATAGCATCTTGTGGTCGAGTGTCGTTAAGGTTCAATCTTTCTTTAACTCTTAAAAGTATGTCATCTTCCTCTTGGTCGTTGAATATTCTTCTATACGTCACTTCGCTATATTTCACCATTGTAAACCAGAGCTTTGATATCAAATTTATGTAGGACAAGTAGAAGTATTACCTAGTGGGGAAAACTCATAAAATTTGGAACATATGACTAATAAGAGGTTGTTGAAATATCTAGGTCTAAATTTCATTGGGAAAGTTGAAATTTTAGATTTAATATAACTAGATTTTTAGGGTTTGTTTGTTGGAAATTTTAGGCTAGGATTTTTAAAGTTTAATGTTGCTGAAATTAAGTGTCACTAGAACTTTATGTTAGAATTATTAGAAAGTAGGGAGGAACACAAACAATAGAGGATAAAAATCTAAGAATCACTCATAAGGTATAAGAATTATCCTTAAAACTCAAGAATTACTCTTAAATCCAGGAATCACTAATAAGGTATAAGAACTACTCTTAAAACTCAAGAATTACTCTTAAATCCACGAATCACTCATAAGGTATAATTTCAACCTTCTAATTGAAAACTCAAGTTTTTTTAAAAAAAGTCAGGATCTAGGATCTATTATCATTGAAAGGTTGAATATAGATATTTATATCTAATAAGGAATACTAACATAATCTAAATTTTATTTTTTGTTATCTTTATTATCAACTCAATTCATATCCTCTCAAATTTTATTTTTTGTTATCTTTATTATCAACTCAATTCATATCCTCTCACCAAATTAAGGCTTATGTTGACTAATTTTTCTTTTTTATTTCTTTTTATAGATTCTAAAAAATCTTTTGCATTAGTATTACAAAATTTTTCTATGCCTACGAGTCATTTTGTTCCAATTCTATTTTTCTATTCTATTTTTAGTTTTTATTTTCTATTTTTAGTATCTATTTCTGGTGGTTAGTGCCAATTTAGTTATATTTTCATTATTGATGATAATTATAGATTAGATAAAACTTAATAATAAATTATCTTTAATTAATTAAGTATATTTTAATCTATTATATAATATTTATTAATAAATTATCAATAAAAATTATTTTATTTTATTAAAATAAATAATTATTAATTTAAATTTTTATTTAAAAATATATATTTAGAAGATATTTAAATTTATATATTTATTAATAATTATTAAACTTATTTTATTTAATTTAATTACAAAATTAAACAAATTATTTAATTAAATAAATTATTCATAATTTTTATTAATAATTAATTTTATTTAATTAAATATATAATATTAAATTAAATTATTTATAATTTTATTAATAATTTATATATTAGATAATCAAATAATATATATTTAGTTGATAATAAATCAAATTATAAAAAATAAAAAATAAAAAATATTTTTGAGTTTTCATAAAAAAAATTTACTTTCTGTTACAAAGGAAGCTTAAATCCGAAAAAACTAACTCAGTGCTTTGCGATACATTGCTCCTTGCATGCCTTGGTGAATAATTTTCAGGATTGTCATAAGAGGCTCCTGAAAGATATGCATGCCTAGTCTAGCTAGGACTGCGAGGTTGCCTAGGTGATCTGCGCATTGGTTTCTTTTCCGATGCACGTGCTGAATCTGCACCTTCCAATCGCATTGGAGTAATCCACGGGCACTTGCCAGCAAGAAATTATGACCATCAATTGCTTTATTGGAAGAGGAGAGGATGTTAATGACTTCCAAGGAGTCCACTTCTAACATGACTCGGCGATACCCAAGGGACCAAGCCAAAGTGAGGCTCAAGTGGACTCCCCAAAGTTCGGTCATTATTGGCGAGCTTCTTCCAATGTGTTAGAGTAAAACCTTCGCAGCACTGCCCGTGCCAATCTCTAATTAAACCACCCGTTGTAGTGATATGCGACTTTTGTTTAACCGCTCCATCTGTGTTTAGTTTAACTCATTCATTTAGCGGTTTGGTCCACCCTACTAGACTGCCTACCGGTATGCTTTAAGTTGGAAGCACACAATTTTTCACTTCCCTCGCCCTGACTATCCACTCCACATACTCCATGACTGCTCTCGTACCGTTTTTCGGCCAAACAAAATCCTCGTCAAAAAGGCTTTTGTTGCGCCAGCTCCAAAGCATCCAGCAGGCGACTCTAAAAATAGTAGCCTATTCCCCTTGTATCACCTGTGAATACTTCATAAGGTTAGATTTTACCCATAACTCCTTGTCCTAAATGAAGAATTTCGTATCCGTTACCTCCGAGGGAAATTTTCTCCAGAAAGCTTGTACTATCAAACAATCTTAGATGACATATAGCATGACTCTTCCTGGCCACATATGTAGCAGCTGCTATCCATTGTAACGTGTCTCGCCACTCATTGTTAGTTGGTAAGGAGCTTTTTCTGGTATCTATAAGAGGAAAGCTCTAATCTACTTGGGCCCTACCTATTTCCAGATTAAGGCTCAGAGACTAACATGAGGATCTGTGGTGTGTTCTTCGATTAATTTGTAGGCTGACATTACAGTAAATCTCCCATTATCAGTTTGTCCGAAGAAACTAATAACTGACACAAGTTAGAAGCTTATATATATATATAGAGCCTAAAAGAGTTTGGAATACACTTTTGGTTTAGCGAGTGCTTACTTGCTAGCAAAGGGACTGGGGACATAAGTCACAGGACAGGAGTCTTGTTGTAGGGATTAAAAGGGCCCAAGTTCATCGTCATCGAAACTTGTAATGTATGATCTGATCACATTATCAGGCATGTACTTGAAATACTCCCACTCCCACCATTTCTGGAGCAAATAGGATCAGACACGATGATGACGACACTATTTATATCTGTCTAAGGAACCAACAAAACACATGATTAATGAATAAACAATTGATATGAACTCCTTACTACCCTTTTTCGCTTCTTCTCCTCAACTCTTCACTATATGTAAATGCCCCCAAAGCTCCTTCTCCGTCCGCCGCCGCCGCTCCTCACGCCGCCCTCACAACTTTCCCAAGAGAAGGAAGCTCAGTTACAGTCCCGGCAAGTCCTCACCGGACTCTGACGCCGCCGCCACTAGTAGTCAAAGCCTCCAATTAGTCCTCGACGTTGACCAAATATCTTCTTTAGCCTCCTCCAAATTCCACCGCCTCCGTTCCTCCGCCTTCGACGCCTATCATGACTTGACCACGCTGATTAGTTTCGATGAAAACCGCCGGATTGTTTTCTCCTGCCGTAAGTCCACTATCCAGTTCACGGGGTTTGTATTGCTGTCTGGGTTTGTGTTGGTTTCGGCGGTTAGGTTCATGGTGTTTTTAGGGGTAGAGTTTAGGCGTAGGTTAGGGTTTGGGAAGGGGAATGGTGGTGTCGTTGTTCGTAGAGACCGCAGTCTTGGAGGGAGAGAGGTTGTTGTAGCGAGGAGAGAGAGTGACGGTGAAGATGTGATGATGATGAATAAGAAGAAGAAGAAGAAGAAGATAAGTAAGGAAAATGGTTACTTCCCGATCTGGGATAATCCTCTGTGGTCCCCGGATCTTCTCGGGTCAGGTCTAAGGAATGATGATTGGAGAAGGTATCATTCCCGGAACGAAACCAAATTGCCAAAGTGGTGGCCGGTTTCAGTAGGAAATGAGCCTGATTTAATTGTTGATCAGCAGGAGTATCAGAGGGAGGTCAATAGCTTGGTTCGACGTATGTTTCTTCACATTACCTCATTTATTCAGTGATTCAGTCCTTTATAAACTGATGTTCCTAATTATTACTAAGCATTTGTTAAAACGGGCAATCCTTCCATATTGAGTGTTTCTGACCAGATTAATGGATTATGGCAAAATGATAAGGTTTAAATCTGCGTTAAGCTGTTATTGATATGTAAAATTCAAAACATGTTCTATGTACAGTGATGATTACTGTGACCTTGGTGGATGACTTTTGACAAGACAGGCAATTAGAAGGTTTACTGTCATGTGCTCCTTTGGTATTCATAAAAGTTTTGCATCTTGGTTACTGTTTTAAAATGCTTTATCCATTATAATAATACCATGGAATTATATTCACTATGTAGCTGTAAACACTTCAACCTGCCATTTGAGGTTAGATTTGTGTGCGAGCAACAAATTATTGTTACAGTTGCTGCTATTTTATGCACTATTATTGTGTTTGCTTTCAAGTAGTTATCTGCACATTCTACCCATGTAGACAAAAGGATTATGTATTTCTGAAATTCTGAACTTTTGTTGTTTTCGCTTTGCTTAAGTTGCAACTCACCCTCTTGATTTCCAGAAATAATGGACAATAGAACAAGCGGAAAGGATGTCATGGAGGAAGATATAATTCAAGTTAGTACTTTTTGTGACTTTGAAAACCTGCATATTAATGACATACTTCTAATCAAGAAACAGAAAATTATTATAGTTTGACTTATCACATTTTGGTTATGCTTCAGGATGATGCATGTCATAGTTTATGTATCTGTTGTCACATGTCCTAGTTAAGTCCATTCGCTAAAGAGGACTGTGAAGCTTCTTATTCTTAGAGAAGGGGTTTGGCTTTAGTATCATATTAATCTATTTGGTCTTCGTCTAGTAAAGTGATAATCTCAATTAGTATAGGCCTTTGGGTATACCCTAGTATGCTTTATCATAATTTTGCTAGGACAAATTGTCCATGGTTAGACAGCATCTCATAAACAAAAATATCGGGATGTTTTTCAGATAAAAGAGTAGTTCTACTTTATTGGCTTTTCCAGATGCTCTTCATCTTGCCTTATTCATTCATTCTGATAGAAATATCAGTAGAGATTGGTATTATTTACGTATTCAGTAGGTTCAGTAGCAGAACTCCTCCTGGAAGATAGCTCCAGGCCAATACAATTTCTATATTTCAGAATTATAATTGATGATATCCCCCTCCCACTAAGCAGATTACTCTATATCCCTTTCTCCCGTACCTTCCTCTCTACAATCTCTCTCCATAATAACTCATAACAACCTAGTCTATGTGGCATTTGCCCCCTTCCCCATCTTACCCCTACGGATGTAGGTTTGGATGGGTTTAGTGGGCTGATTGTTAGCACCAACAGGCTGTATGCATGGAGTGGTACTAACACATTCTGCTCCCTTGTCCATACATTTGTGATTTTAATTCGTATACCTATTAGCAGAAAACAGTTGTGAGTTTTGTATAGTCATAGTGAATGTTGTTGGTAAACCCCTCAATTTTTCTCTATTCATTGAAAGGTGTAAGGGCATTATAGTTGTTAAGGCTACTGATAGAGCTCTCTATCTTATTTGGTTGGTGCAGTCAGCTTAATTGGGAATATCATAGCACGGGCTACTTTGAGAGTCTTTTAAATTGAATTTGCAAGATTCATTTGTTCATCCTTTGGGGTACTTATGCATGAATGATTTTTTGCTAAAATTGGGAGAACCTTTAAGTTTTGTTCCTTTTAGCAATTACATTATGCAATTATAAGTTTCTGTTTAGTTTGCTGATTCTCAATATACAATGCTCTTTTCCCTTTTTCCTGTATGGGTGAGCAGTTACGTCGAATATGCAGGACATCTGGAGTGCAGGCCACTTTTGACACAACAAACACGCGTGACTCCTTTTACCGTGCATCTATCGACTTTGTTCTAAATGTTTGTAGTAGGTTTGTGAGGATGATTTTCATGAGTAATTACATTGCTGATGCTGCATAATATTTTCCTTGCTTGTGTGTAATGATTATACTTTGCTTTGCAACCCTACAGGGCCCCTAGTTACTCTAAACATGTTAAGATTGATAATGAAGATGCTCAGCAGTTTATTTCTGGGCTTGCTAGAAACATTGGCCTTGAGAATGCTCGCGCTGCACGAATGGTATCGGCAGCTGTTGCTGCACGCACTCGTTCATGTTTCTTACAAGCATGGGTAATTTGTTGAACTTGGACATTGTAGTTCAACCTAGTAATCTGTCAGCATGCTCAAGTTAGCGTGAATTGTGTTTCAGTAAATCAAGTGAATGTGCACTTCTATTTTCTTTTTTCAGCCAGATTCTTAAAGATCAAATCCTTGCGGTGTTGGAAATCTATGCTTTTGTTTTCACTTCTATGATATATCAATCTCAGATGTGATCAGGCATTATTCAATATCAATAGGCAAAGCAACTTCTTGTTGCTTATTCAGATTGTTGGTTATTCAGCTATGCCTATGTTAGCACCCCTCCATGCATTCAGCATGGAGGTGCTAACGATCAGCCCACTAAACACATCCAAACCTACATCCGTAGG
>JANZLC010000005.1:8812685-8827335 GCA_026413385.1 Erythroxylum gracilipes | reverse complement strand
ACAATTTATTAATAAAATAATGTTATTTTAATAAATAAATAATTTAAAAATTAAAACTTTATTAAAAAATTAATATTTATTTGAAATATATTTTAATTATGAAATCAAATTTTATTTGAATATTTATATATTTTTAGTTTAATTATATATATTTTAATTATTAAATTAAATTAAATTAAATTATTCATAATTTTATTGATAATTAATTTTAATTTATTAAATATATAAATATAATGTTTTGTTCAAAAAAATAATGTTGAATTAAATTATTCATAAGTTTCATTAAAAATTAAATAATAAATATTTAAAGGATAGTAAATTAGATTATGAAAAAATAAAAATAAGAAACAAAAATTATTTTTTATGGTTTTCATAATTTTTGAAAATTGGAAGAAACCGAAACCAAAAACAGAAACTAAAAACTCAAACAAACAAGATTTTTTTATTAAATTTTAAAACAAAAACATAAAATCAAAAATAAAAATAGAAATAAACATGAAATTGTTGATTTACAATGTTCTGTATATATGAAAACTTATTTTCACATCCAAATTAATAAATGTATATACTATTGATAAATGTATAGTCCTAATACTATAGAAATATTTTAAATTTTTATTATGATTAAAGTTCGCTCATAATTAACAATTTTCAAAATCCATAAATTTATTTTTTCATGTGTATTATTGAGAAACAACTTTTTTTAAATTAGAGATAAAAAACTTTCTCAAATTTCACATATCAGCAACTATTGTTGTTATTACAATTTTAGAATGTAATCTCAAAAGTTATAGATATTATAATAGAAATAAGAGGTACGATTCAACTATTTAAATTTCAAGAAAAAAACATATTACAATAAATTCATATTTTAAGAAAATATCATGATCAATTATAAATATTTATAGTTATAGTAAAAGTGTTGTTTTTTATATGAATTGGACTAGAGAATTATATAAGAATTTTTAGAATATTATCTTATTAATTTATTAGCTTAAATTAAATATTTATCTAATATTAGTTTGTAAACTGTAATACAAATAGTACATAAAAAGGAAAAAGGAAATGATCAAGAGGATCTCCCTACCTCTTTGAAGAAACATCCACTCTTATGCTTTTATTCATAACCCAACTTGAAAGTCAAACAGTCGCTTGAACAAGTTTATCCACAAACAATGGACTTCCCAAGTAAAAGAGAGTTGTTCTTCTGACAAATCTTTCTCCACGCTTTCTACTACTGGCACTGCAAACCAAGCCTGGCAGCTTGGGACCTTGAGGGCCTGACGAAATCCTTGAGTAATCAAGCAGAGACACTGCTCTTCTTTCTTCAAAAGCTCTAAATCTCTGGAAATTGCTGCTTATAAGCTGACAATAGATGTCAACTGTATGTTCTGAATCTACTGGTCCAGTTCCAACAGAACGTGTCACATTCGGTTGCCCGCGCGTCTGCATCAATGAGTTTAATGGTTGATGTTGGAAGTCCAAGTGTTCCACAAGTAACCTGGTGATTTCAGATTAGTTAAACTCATCATTATCACAAAGTACATTAAGAACAATATTCCAAAATGTACCAGTAGGTTAAGAAACTTCTTGTAAGAAATATTATCTAATATATAGATAAACTATAAGATCTTTCAAACATATGCATCATTAATTTTTTTTGAATGGAAATGATGCATTTAAGATATTAGTAGTGTTAAAAAGCAAAGCATCATACAAAAAAGATGGTGGGCATATCCCCCATTCTAAATCAGGCATAGAACCAGTAGCACGGGCAATACTATGAGCCGCTTGGTTCGCTGATTTGCGAACAAACTGAATAGTCATTTCTGGCAACAAAGACAAAAGGTGCTTGCAATCTCGGACAATAGCACCAAAATAAGAGAAGTCCATAGATCATATCTCAAAATCACCAGGTGTGTCTATTCATTATCATTTCCTACTCACGCATGATGAATTTAGATAATATGATTTCTACACATTCTTATATTTTTCCAATAACCCGTGCAATCAACATACGACGAGAGTACATAATCATATATCTGTTAAGAATATCTGACGTCTCGATTAATAAATCAATATGTGAGTAAATCTTATATGTTATACCATAGATCATATTTCACATTTTAATATCTTTTGATCTCATTTTTTTTTCTAGTGTCATAAATGTTTTCAATTCTCTTACTCAGAGTCAATGGTCATCTTTGAATACCAAATTTGCTTATATGAGTTAAGAATCAGAAAATGAGTTTCCTCTATTCTCAATTCCATTGAATCAAATTTAATGTGCTTTCCTAAAACTATCTCATAAGATTGCATCAAACATAATCTTCTAATAACATTCTAAAGTAGTAAACCTCAAAATTTAATTCCTAAGACTTACACAAGCGTCCTAAAAGTATATTAAAAGATTCACTTAACCTTTAGGATCTTACAGAGCCATGTGCTACGGTATCATATCCTATTAATTAGGAGCATATGTCTATCATAAATGCCACATCGTACATATGTTAGTTCAAACATACTTTATGTTTAACCTGAATTCACTTATTTGCTTTTATCTTTATCTTTATAAACCATCATTTGGCAACTCTAAATCGATATAGAGAACATATGATCACCCAAAAATAATTTCCTTTTGACTTATCATCTAAGTTGCCATTTATCGTCATTTATGATTTATTACTTCAACTCTCTATTATCATCTTGATAATAAACTTTAAACCTATCTTTTCTTTAATCATCACAAATACTAGAGTCGATTGCCTATATGAGAAGGCAAATCTTTTATCAGTCTGAAATAACTTTGATTCATAGAAAAAATTTCATACAAAGCAAGCATATAAGTAATTCTTATTATTTAAATCCCCAAAAATCTTGATTTTATGAATAGTACTTTTGGGATGTGAATAGTGTATCCTTATGTGAATAGTGATACCCAAGACCCAAATTGTATTTTATTATATTTGTCATCGAATAATACTGTTTAAGGATAACTTTAATACTCTTTAAGGATAGCTTGAAGATTAAATTAGAGCTCAAAATGAGAGTTTGGTTTTAAAGTTAAATTTGTTTTTTTAAAATGAGAAAGAGTTATTAAGGGCCACATGTCATTTTCTTGGCCACCTACTCTCTCTTCTTCACCAAGGAGTGTCGAGAACAACCCTTTCTTCGTTTTCTCTATTTTCTTTCAACTTCTTCCACTTTCAAGCCAACTTTTTTTTTTATTTTTAACCCCCCAAATTACCTATTAAACACTAAATCATCAATCTAGGTTCCCTAAACTCACCATAATAACAAAAAGTTTGGGAAAAGATGAAGAAAAGGTATTTGGATGTTCTTGATGAATAGTATGCGAAGATTTATAAGTTAAGTTAATGGAGTTTTGATTATTTTTAGTACATTGTTTTAGAGTAGTTGCATGCACTGATGAATAAAATGCATGAAATTGAATGTTTATGCAATATTATGAAGATAAAGAAGAGGAATTGAAGGAGAGAGAGAAAAGAAGGAATAAAGAATTGTTGGTGAAACTGAAGTTGATGGAAGCTTAATTTGAAGAATTGGATATCAATTTGGTATATGTTCTTGCAATTTTATTTTTCCTTAAACATTTTGTATTAGGTAATTTAGGGTTCTTGAGATAAAATTGAGGGTTTATGAAATTGTAGTTAAAAACATTTAATTGGATTGTAAACGGAGTAGTATATGTGATTAATTTGGATTTTGGACTTATAATTTGTATTTTCCTCAATTAGCATACATTATGTTTGAATTGGGAAACTTGATACACATGTTTTTTTTTATTAATTGATGATATGAATATATCTTGAATGTTGTATGAACTAAATTAAAACCAATAACAGAAGAAAAAAATGATGTTAAGGAGTGACATTTGCTTTAGTCGAATATGGAATAACTTGAATTGACTCTTATGAGTGCTTATCATTAAATTTCAACGAAATTTAATTAGATTTGTCCCTAGTAAAATATATAGGAATTGGAGGAATGTGATAAGGTTGGCATGTCAATTATGAAGTTAGCAGTACTGCGTCATGATATTTGTTACCGAACTATATGGCTCTAAGAACTCGGTTCTAGTGTGAGACATTTGATTTATGTTATCAACTTCATGGCTCCGAGAGCTCAGTTCCAATATGAATATATATATATATATATATATATATATAATGGATCGTATACTTTCGAGAACTTGGTCTTGTATTTTAAAATTCTACTTATCCAGCTCGGCGATACAATTTTGTTGGATTTTACTTTGGGCAATTACATAAAATAGATAAACGCATGATTAATGATTAAAGAACTTCAAATGAAAGTGGTAATTGAATGTACAATTTATTGATGATTGTATAATTATATATGAATTATTATAATAGATACATGCTTGTATTTCATAAATTGATTTTAAGTGTTTATTTATGCTTAGAAACAAATGAAGATATTTATATTTGAAAAATATTAGATGATATGCATGTAATGGTGGAATGAATTAAATTGAATGGGAAATAGAATTGAACACCACTAAGCCTATAGCTTGACGTGTGAATTTTCTCTTTACGCTTAGGTTTTGAAGAAAATTAGAAGAAAGTTGTGAAGGATCTACTGCAAAATAAGAGTCACATAGAGGATCTTGGAAGGCTTGGAGGTGGATGTATTACAAAATGTTATTTTTGTTTTTCATTATAGCATGTAAACATAAGGAAGTTAAGGATTACATAATTTTATTATGAATTATATATGAAATTTATGTATGAAATTTGGTTTAGATAAGTTAAAATGTATTGGAGGATGGGTAAATTATTTTGTCAAGGAGTTTGACATAGAGATGGATAGTTGAGTAGCTTGTATGAGAAGTGTATTGAAGTTTCTTGCAAGAGGTTTTAAGTAAATATAGAGGAAACTCCGTCAAAATTTTTATGAAGTGAATAATAGTTGCTAGAATAATGAGTTTTAAATAGAAAATGTTGTAGTTCGAAGTATTAGGTATTTAAGAATATGGTAACACCTGGTACGTCGATTCCATTATCGAGTATGAGGTATTACATATTACTTAATAAACAATGTCAATTTATATGCGTATTTATACATGACAATACATTGAATGGACAAATATGGAGAATGTTAATCATTTATATTTCAATATTTACGTAATCCTAATGACTTCATATGATCAATATATGTATCTTAAAATATTGGCTTTGTCATTAGGTCTACCACTATATCTTGTGTAGATATATACTTTATGTTCACTTCTCCCCGTGCGACTATATCTTTCACATAATTGTAGTCTATATCTATATGTTAGGTTTTATAATGGGATTTAAGATCCGTTGTATTATCAAATGCCGCTTGACTGTCACAGTTTATTATTACTAGATTAGTCTCGCTTTGAGTGACCTATAAACTAACCAAGAATCATCTAAGCTACACAACTTCTTGTAATACTACTAAAAATGTTATAAATTTAGCTTTCATTATGGATAAAGCAACTTATGATTGTTTCTTATTTTTTCATGATATAACACCATTATTAAGTAAGAAAACAAATCTACAAGGTATGTTTTCTTTCATCTAATTCTCTTTGCTAGTCTGCATCTGTATGCCCTTGTATATGTAGATCATCGCCTTGATATTACAATGCATAATCAACAGTACTCTTTAAATACCTCAATATTCTCTTTATTGCTTTCTAATGTGCCTATCTTAGATTTGATTGATATCTACTTGTCATCCCAACAACATAATAAATATTTGGCCTTGTACATATTATGACATACACAAAACTTTCAACTGCATTAGAATAGAGAATTTTCTTCATTTGTTCCCTTTCTTGTGGCATATATGGGTAAAACTTAATGCTGAGATCGTTGCCTTTAATAATATGATTATCTATCAATTTTCAATCTTGCATATAGAATCGTTTACATATAAGTTGCTTGAGAAAGTGACAATAATCTTTTTGAACGATCTCTTGAAATCTTAACTCCAAGAATGTATGTAACTTCACTCATGGTTTTCATCTCATATTCAGATGACAACCATTCTTTGATTTGCTTGACAAACTCATAATCCCTACAAACAATCAAAATTTCATTCACATATAAAAATAAAACTGGAAATTTATCTTTAGATCTCTTAATATATAACTAGTGGTCTTCATCAAGCATATGAAAATCATATGAAATGATTAAGTTATAAAAATGTATAAATCAATGTTTTGAAGACTGCTTTAGACGATAAATCAATTTCAATAACCAACACACTTTATGTTTTTGGAATGTCTCTATAAAACCTATAAGATGTTTCTATATAGATTTCTCCTTCTAATTTTTTATTTAGAAAAGAGGTATTGACATCAATTTGATGTAATTTAAGATCCAATTTCACTACTATAGACAAGATTAGTTGAATTGAATATAACAGGTGAATAAGTTTCATCATAATTGATTCCCTCCTATTATGTATATCATTTCACCACAAGGCGTGTTTTGTATCTTTTGATACTATCATCAACGTTTCATTTTATTTTGAGAAGCCATTTGTTCTCAATAGTTTTGCGCCGATTAAGGAGATTAACCAAATCCTATACTTTAGCTTAAAAAATAATTTCTTCTTTCATTGCTTTCATTCATTCTTCTTTAGCAGGACCATTAAGAGCTTCATGTACATTCCTTAGCTCATCATCTTCTTGTGAGATAATCATATGAATTTTCCCTTCTATTTCAAAATGAAGTCAAAGAATCATACCATGATTACTTCGGTGTAAATGTGGTTCATGAGAAACAAATTTATCAACATCTGATTACTCCCACTCGAATCAAAAATAATAGGTAAACTTTTAATTGCAATATTAACTGTCCTTAAGTTAATTCTTCAAGTTATAGATTACTCCCACTCGGATAAAGTCCCTTTTCATGATTTTTAGTAATGGAATCATTCTAATTAAGAGTTTCATATAAAAAATAGATCTTTTCCCATTTCACCCTGTTTTAGAAAATCATTCTCTAAAAATGTGACATCTTGTTATTCAAATTTAGTTACTTCTTTATTACATTGTTCACCTGTGAACACATATCCTTTTGAGTGTTCAAAGTATTTAATAAAGATACTTTTCTTCCCTTTTGGGCCTAATTTTCCATGTTTATAAAAGAGATTATGAATATAGGCAGCATATCCCTATGGCCTTAGATGTTCCATGTTGGGTTTTCTTCCTATCTATTCTATACGAAATGTTCATAACTAATTTTGTGGGCATTTAATTAAGTAAATAAGTAGTTGTAAGGAATGCATCACCCTAATAGGTGATAGGTAGATTTACTTGTGTCATCATAGACCTATCCATCTCTAGTAGCATTTTATTACGTCTTTCTAATATGCCATTTTGTCGTAGGGTTTATGGAATAATTAGTTGTCTTTTTATTCCTTTTCATCTCACAACATCTTGAATTTATCAGATAAGTATTCTTGTCCTCGATCAGTTCTTAATGCTTTTATTTTCTTGTCTAATTGATTATATATTATATGTATATATTTTAAGAAACAACTTAATGCTTCTTATTTGTGAGAAATTAAATAGACATAATCATACTGAGTATAATTATTTATAAAAGTAATGAAATGCATAACCTCATGTTGTGCTCTTATATTCATTGAACCACATATGGCTGAATAAATCAATTGCAATGGATAGGTAGCTCATGTTCCTTTTCCAAATGACTTTCATGCCATTTTACCTATTAGACAATGTTCACAAATAGGTAAATCTACTTGATATAAATTACCTAAATGCCCTTCTTTAGTTAATTAACTTATTTAATTTTAAAAAATGTGACAGGGTCTAGTGTGCCATAAAATTACATCATTATCAAAATCACTAATGATGTAAAGACTTATATTATTATTTTAATCAACAACATCTAAAACAATAAAACCATCTAACATAAAACTATGACCATAATAAATATGTCCAAGTTATAACTTGATACCGCAACTATGAAAATTTACTTAAAAACCAAGATTTATTAAAACCAAACAAAGATTAGATTCCTTTGAATCTTTAATTAGATCGTACAATACTTCATGTAGGATTAAGGATCGATCACCATGCATGTCTAATTTGCAGGTTCTAATACCTTGTACAACAACCTTTGAGTTGTCTCCTACATAAATCTATCGTGTTCTATGCAAATCTTCTAGAATTCCACAAAGGCATTTATATCCTTCGCTACATGGTTGGTTACTTCCTAATTTGCAATCCACAAAGGATATGATTCAATTAGTAAAACTTAACATATGTGTTGATATAGAGGGTCTCAGGGATAATAGATCGCTCAAAAAGGGAGAGATGGATCTTCATGTGGGAAATAGAGCTAGAGTTGTTGCATTAGCCGTAAGAACCTATGTTTTGTATCTTCCTAGTGGGTTAGAGTTAATTTTGGATAATTTCTATTATGTACTCGTTGTGACAAAGAACATTGTATTTGTTTCATGTCTTAATAAAGCGAGATGTCATATAACTTTTTCAAGCAATGGTGTTCAATTAAGTTGAATGAAATGTTGTATGGTACTCTACATTGTGCAAGGGTATTTACATATTAGATATGTACAATCCAATTTTAAATATCAATGACAATAAAAGATAAGAACATGATAACTTAAAATCATCTTACTTATGGCATTGTCGACTTGGTTATATAAGTGAGAGACACATGGCTAAGCTACACAGGAGTAGTAGCTTAGGATCTTTTGATTATAAATCATATGACACATGTGAATCTTGCTTGTTAGGCAAGATGACCAAATTACCTTTTAAAGGAAAGGGTGAACGAGCGAATGGGTTATTAGACCTAATACATTCTGATGTATGTGGTTCGATGTCCATTCATGCTAGAAGTGGTTTTATATACTTCATTACCTTTATTGATGATTATTCATGATATGGGTCTGTGTATCTAATGAAATACAAGTCTGAAGCATTTGAAATGTTCAAACATTTTATACATGAAGTAGAGAAACAACTTGGTAGAAATGTCAAGACATTTCGATCAGATTAAGGTGGTGAATACTTGAACGAGGAGTTTCTAACTTATCTCAGGGATAACATGATTGTATCCCAATGGACTCCACCTTACACACCGTAATATAATATTGTGGCTGAAAGGAGAAACCAAACCTTGTTGGACATGGTAAGGTCAATAATGGGCTTAGCAGATCTACCGAAATCCTTTTGGGATCATGCACTTGAGACTGCTATTTATGTGATAAATAGAATCCCTTCAAAAGAAATTGATATTACTCCGTATGAGATATGGACTAACAAAAAATCCTATCTTTCTCATATGAAAGTTTGAGGTTGTCAGGCTTATGTGAAGCGGATTCAATCAGAAAAGCTTGAAGCGAAATCTAATAAGTGTCTGTTTGTAGGATATCCTAAGGAAACAATTGGATATCAGTTCTATAATACTTTAGAGAAAAAGGTATTTGTCTTAAAGCATGCTGTCCTTTTAGAGAAAGAGTTTCTTTCAAGAGAAGACAGTGGGAGCAAAGTTGAACTTGATGAAGTTCATAATGCTTAAATAGACTCAGATCAATTGCCTAAACCCGAGATTGTTGTTCACAGAGATGAAACAACAATTGAACCTTCTAACACACAAAATATTTGTAGGTCAAGTAGGATACGCAATGCTCTAGAGAGATATAGATTTCTCATGAGTGAACAAAATAATGTATTGCTTATATAAGACAATGAGCCTACAACCTATGAAGAGGCTCTGAAGAGTTCAAAATATGAAAAATGGCTTCAAGCCATGAAGTCCGAAATGGATTCCATGTTTGAAAACTAAGTATTGATTTTGGTTGACCCAAATGAAGGACTAAAACCATAGGGTGCAAGTGGATTTTCAAGAAGAAAATCGACATGGATGGTAATATGATTACCTATAAAGCGAGGCTAGTTACTAAAGGTTACTGTCAAAGACAAGGAGTTGACTATAACGAGACATTTAGCCCCGTAGCCATTCTTAAATCTATTAGAATACTCCTAATCATTGTTGCTCATTATGATTATGAGATATGACAAATAGATGTGAAGATGACTTTTCTTAATGGAAACCTAGTTGAGGAAGTGTATATGATACAACCTAAGGGCTTCATATCCAAAGATGGCAAAAAGGTGTGCAAGCTTCAGAAATCTATTTATGGATTGAAGCAAGCATTTAGGAGTTGGAACATCCGATTTGATGAGATAATTAAAGAGTTTGGTTCCTCACAAAATCCTGATGAACCTTGTGTATACAAGAAGGTTAGTGAAAGTGCTATCATATTCTTTGTGTTATATGTGAATGACATATTATTAATAGGAAATGATGTCTCAAGCTTGCAATCAGCCAACATTTGGTTGTCCCAAAATTCTTCAATGAAAGACCTTGGAGAAGCAACTTATATATTGAGAATAAAGATCTATAGAGATAGATCAAGGAAGTTGCTAGGTCTTTCACAGTCTACATACATAGATAAAGTTTAGCATGGAGTAGTCCAAAAGAGGGTTTCTTCCTATGACTCATAGGATAAAACTCTCGAAATCTATGTGTCCTAAGACATAAGATGAGAGGACTCACATGAGTATGATCTCGTATGCTTCGACAATAAGATCAATCATGTATGTTATGTTATATACATGACCTAATATTGTATGCTCTAAGTGTTACAAGCATATATCAATCGGATCCTAGTGAGTGTCACTGGGTGGCTGTCCAGAATATCTTAAAGTACTTGAGAATAACTAAGGATGTATTCTTGATATATGGAGATGGAGATCTTGTAGTGAGAGAACATACATATGCCAGTTTTCAATCTGACTATGACGACTCCAAATCTCAGTCAGGTTATGTTTTCACACTGAATGATGGATTAGTCAGTTGTAAGAGTTCCAAACAAGAGATGACTACAGATTTAACTACCGAGTCAGAGTACATTGCAACTATAGAAGTGGAACTTGGAGTGGTTCCAAGTATAGTAGACTCGATACTGTTGTACTGTGACAACAATGGGGCTATTGCTCAAGCCAAGGAACTAAGGTCTCATTAGAGGTCTAAGCACGTACTCAGGAGATGTCACCTGATTAAGAAGATAATTGATAGAGGTGATGTGAAGATAGAGAGAGTGCCCACAGATCAGAACATCGTTGATCCTTTAACTAAGCCACTTCCTCAAATGAAATTTGATTCTAGTGTACTCGCCTATGGTATTAGATACAAAGGCAATTGACTTTAGTGCAAATGGGAGATTATTAGAGTAGTGCACTAAAGGCAATCACCTTTAGCACTTTTGTACAAACTTTATTTTGATTAACAAAGCAAAAGACAAATTTTCATTAACTTGATGTTCGTTTATTTATGAATTGATGTTGATCTTAAATCGAATTAATGAAGTCCATGACATAAAATATAACATGAAGAAAATCATGATGAGATCATGATAATGAGATTCCTATCATGTGCAATTATGTTTGTATCTAAATTATCCCTAGTCATAGAATTAATAAGATAAAACATTATTAATCCGGATAGACTAGCACATGTTTTACTCTTTGATTTAATCAAGCAGTGGATCTCACAAACTGTAAGCATGCGATGTTTAGAGTTAATATATGGATGCTTACTAAGAGTACTAAGTACATCGGATGACCCATTATGAGATTATCATATGGATGATCTATCAAATCTCAATGATTAATCTCATCATATCAATAGTGCAAATATCATTAGATTTAAGGTATTCAAGGATATCTTAGATACTGATCATGTGCTTTGACATCATTTCTTTTTACCTCAAGATGAGGTCGCTCTTAGGGTGGTGATTAGGTACAACTATTGGTATTTGAAGTTAATTGGGTAACCAATAAAAGATTCACCACTCCTGATAGAAGGAGATGATACCCACAACCTCTTATCGGGGTCATTACTCAGAAGTCTCTAGCCAGAGCAGTTATGTGTCATGAAAAGAGTCTTCAATGACACATAGAGTAATGAGCTCTCAGGATAAAAACTAACATCACTTGGACTAGATATGACGTAGTCAATCTAATGGGAGTTGACACATAACCTGTACTTCGAACCATGTGGGATATAGAATGGTGAAGGGACAAATTGCACGGTAATTATCTATAGAAAGGTTCATAAGTCGGATAATTAACTATTAAAGAGTTTATATGTTAATCCACTTATATTATGGTAAATTAGCATCATGAAACCCTTCATGATTTGCTTGAATTAAGAGTTAATTCAAGTGACATGAAACCATCCATGATATGATTAAATTAAGAGTTAATTCAAGTGCTTAAAATAACCAGGAACCTAGGGGTCACACGTATAAAAGATCGGATGAAAAACAAAGTGTGCATAACTGTCATAGAAATAGGCCACGATCATGATCGAAGGCTCGATAGATGATGCATAAGTGAATTCTTCACTTATGTATATAAAGGACTAACAAGTTAATACACACTTGAGTGAGAGGATAAGGAGTCCAAAAGTGTTATGGAGTTAGAGAGAAGTGATCTTGAGTCTTGTTCATGCATTTTATGCAATTGTTGCATGAATCTAATTACATGCAACATAATCTTAATCTATCTCTACATTTGAGCATCTACTTGAACTCATCTAGTTTGGTGCTCTAACCATCCTTACATACTGCTTCTTTTTCATCCTTGCGTGTTCTTGAGTGATCAAGAAGGTGTTTGGTATTTGCTACAACCCAAACAAGGAGAAGATTCAAGAAAGAAGGAGCATTATCAAAGGTATAGTGCTGAAATTTCATGTTCTTATAATCTATATATGCATGTATCTAAGATTCTGAAATTTTGGGGATGTCATAGCATAGGAATTTAGATTCCAATACTTCCGCTACCTTGTTGTACATGTGATGCATGAAGTTATGACTCCCTAATATATTTTTATCATAATATGAGTGCTGTATCCACAAGATAAGTTACAAATTAAGAAGATAACGAAACTTTATTGTTTTATTTAAGTGCATGAAAACAATTCAAATAAATGGAAGTGTTGACTGAGTGATAACCTTCTGTTATTGTTTACGTGACAATTCATTTAACAATTAATTTGAAAAATATCAATTTTTAATATGACATGAGTTTCGTACCTTATGCCTAATCATTCAAAAAGAATAGTATTAGTATTCAAACTTTTTATGACTTTATTTAAGTGGCTATTGGAACTAAAAATCACTAAATGGGTGTCTTTATATTTACGATAATATTAATTAAATTATATTTAAAATTATTATTATAGTTAATTAGTACATTCTCCTTTTATTATAGAACAAATTATTAATTATTAACATAAATTTAAAGATGATTAATTTTATTTAAATTTGTGTAGTATCTGTTGTTTTTAAACATAAAACATTTTGTCTATCTATAAATTTAAAATTTATACTTGATTAATATTATTTTTATAACATGTGAAAAAGGCAATTTTGATGTGAATTGTTATATTTATGTTGACATATAGAACATATTTAATATTTATTTAATCATTCAATAAACCATACATATTTTAATAAAGTATAAATTTTTTAAAAATAAATTCTTAAGATATAATTTAAAAACGATCAAACCTTATGATTTTGTAATCTAAAAGGCTTTAGCATTTTTTATATCTAAAATTCTTGAAAAAAAATCTTTGTAATTTTTATTTTTTAAAATTCCTTCTCTTATACTTTAGTTAAAAATAATGACAAAAAATACATGATATAAATATCATAGGTAGACCGATCAATTTTAGGTCTAAATGATATTAAAGTCAAATCTTAAACTCAAATCTAACTAATTAAATTTGACATAAATTAAGTCGAATTTAATTAAGTCGAATTTAATTGATTTGAATTAGATTCAAGCGTTAAATTATGTTACTATGTTAATAACATTTGATTAGTCTATATATGATATTCATACTATGAATATTCTATTGTTAAATTAAAATTTCATTAAAACTTTAGAGTCTAACTTGACCCTTTTGTCAATGTTTAAAATAAATCATAACATTTAAAAATATTTAATTTTAACTGTAACTTAATAGTCTGTCAATGCTTTATTATAAAATTATATCTTAATATTTTTTATTTTTTTTATAGACCGCCTTTTACCAATTTTATATTCTAGTTGATAAAAGAAACTCATGAATAAATCTTCTTTTTTTTGAAAAAGAAAGTAATATGATTAAAAACGACGAGAATAAATCTCAAACAACACATCAGGCATATCAACCCAAAGTCGAAACCTGCCATGACGAATAGAGTTACGCGCGAGCAGGTGGGCACACCTATTCTCTTGACGCTGAATCCAAAAAACCTGAATATCTGGCCTAGAAGCAAGAAAGGCTCTACAATCGGACACCAGCAAACCAAAAGCAGAATTATCCTCACACAAGGAACTAATAGCTAAAAATAAGGGCTGACAATCAGTAAAGACACAACCGGGATCAAATAGAGAATCGAAAGCGTAAAGTAAACAATGCCGCAACGCAAGGGCCCCCGCCACTGCCGCTTGATTACCACCTTCCTCATAGCCAGAAATGGCTAAAGAAAAGTTGCCTTCTGCATCTTCTATAGC
>JANZLC010000005.1:8790734-8812585 GCA_026413385.1 Erythroxylum gracilipes | reverse complement strand
ATGAAAGAAAGACAAAACTCAAACAAATCAACCAAGGATTTCGAAAACCCTAATCCATACATAATCTGATTTTTTTTTCTTCCTCTTCTTACCTTCTTCTTATACTTCTAACCATCTATTTGAAACAAAGAAGAGAAAATCCTAACAAAACATCAAGAAATTTCGAAATCCCATACCTTATAGGAAACCCACGAAATCTTCTTCTTGGTTCTAATGGAGGATAAGCTCTTCCTTTGCCCTTTCTTCTTAAAGAAAACCCTTAAACCTACCTTCCTAAAGCATGAAGACCTAAGCTCTTTCTTCTCATCTTCTTCTCCTAGCTTGGCCGAACCTCACCTTCTCTATTTCTCCTTTGGAGTTTCGAAACCTCTCCTCACTCTTCTCTCTTGTTATGTTTCGGATGGGTTAAAAAAAACTGACCTAGCTTCTAACTTTCCCACTTATTCCATAAGCCAAAAACGACAGCATATGCCTCCCCTTCCCATTTATTTTCGTTGGTTCCTCTCTAAACCTACTTAAGTCTTATATTTGATTAACTAACTAACTTAATACTTAACCCTTTAACTTAAACCCTAAGCCCATCTTCAAGCCCAAGTCATTTCCCTCCTTAAATCCTCTCCAAAAATTTCATTTTCCCTCCTTTCAATTCAAAATTTCGTGGGCTCCCTCTTACAAGCCCACTTGCCTCCTTTCTTTTTCATTTAACTCACCTTAAAAACCCTAGCCCACTTATTTGCTTCCCCCATCATTTAAATAACATTCCAAAGGCTAAAAGCCCATTTTAATACCCTAAAGCCTCAAAACCATATAAACACTTCCTAATTTATTCCTAACACTATTTTATGGCCTAATTTAACATTTTCTTATTCTTTTAAAATCTAATACCAAAATTAAAATTCTAATTTAACTAAATTCCTTCAATTAATAATTATTGCTCTAAATTCTAACTCTCAATTTCTTCCATTACTAATTATTGCACTAGAATCCTAAATTATTCTAACCAATCGGAAATCTAATAAAACCCTAATTTAATACTAACCAAAAGACAATTTAAATTGCCAAAAATTTTAACAAACCTATTTAATAAGGAAAAAGGGATCGGGGTCTAACAAAAAACCTAGAAAAAAGGGGAAAGAAACGAGAGACTCATGCCACCTAGGCATACGAGAGACAAGGATTGATCCTGAATAAATCTTCCTTACCGTCTAACTATACAATTCTGCATAAGTTGAAAATATGTGTCTTTGTGTCTGTAAAAATTATAATTTTAAGTGTTTATTGCTCTCTATTGCCTTGTTTCATGAATGTCTCTTGTCATTTCTTTGTTATGTATTTTATTTTACTTATGTTAGTACTATGTCATGATAATAATATTGTTGGAGTTTCTCGTACAAGACAAGCAAGCCTTTCTTACCTTCCTCTCTCAAATTGCCTTTAATGGAACTCATCTTAGTTTGCATGTATTTGGGTGGGCAACGGAGAAGAAAGGTGACTGCAAGATGCATAATTTATCATGTACAAATTATGACTATTTTTAATAATTTTTCTTTATAGTTTTCAATTAATAAAAATATGTTCTTTGATAGTAAGCTAAAATAGTGATATGTGAATGACAGATTTAAAAAGATTAAACTTATAATAATATTTCATTAAAATTTATTAAAGGATTCAAAATAATATTAAATAAGAATTAAATTAGTTTCTTTTTCAATTGAATTATTGCATGAGATTTAGAGTTTTAATTTTTATTTTATGAGTTAAACGCATGGCCATCATGACAGATTTAGTGGCTTTATTTTATATTGCTACTTAACCCTTTTGTCTTAACAATGTTACCAATACTAATCTTACGTTTTTTTTTAACAAAGAGAAAATTACAACACTAAATCAACGCTTGGGGGTACACTGTGCCTTGCTTATCTCGACGAAGGAGCTCCTGGATGCCAAAAGGGGGCTCCTGGACGCCAAAAGGGGGCTCCTGTAGAGTATGAAGGCCCGGACTTAAAATGCCAGCAAAACGAGCGAGACTATCTGCACACTGGTTCTTTTCCCAGAAAACATGCTGAAGTTGAATCATTCACTCTCGGTGCAACAGTTGCTGGATTCCTGTCACCAAAAAAGAGACCTCTGTCAGTACTAGGGGTGGATCAGAGAGAATATTAATAACCTCGAGTGAGTTGGTTTCGACCACCACTCGTCGAAAGCCCAGGTCCCACGCCAGTGTGAGGCCTGAGAGTATCCCCCAAAGCTCGACAGCTAGAGACGAACCCCTCTTGAGGCGTTGCTAGAACCCCCTTGCCAATCCCCATTCTAATCACGAATAAGCCCCTCGGAGGGAACCGTTGTGGAGCCCTGGTTCACTGCTCCATCAGAATTAACTTTCACCCATCCTGGTGCAGGCTTAGCCCATCCCACGAAGGATCCCATTGGTAAGCTCTGTGTGAGAAACACACAATTTTCCATCGCCTTAGCTCGTGCGATTCACCCCACATAATCCATGATATTTTTTTGTCCCTCGTCCGACCAAACAAAGCCCGACTCAAACAGGTTATTGTTTTGCCATTTCTAAAGAAACCAACAAGTTACTCCATAAACCGTGGTCCACGCTTGCTACTGCACCTGTGTTTGTATCGTAAGGTTAGAGGTCAGCCACGTCTCCTCCTCTTACGGGAAGAAACCCGTAGGCAATATTGCGATCAATAAAAGTCAATTTTTTGTAATCATAAAATTATATATTCAAATCATAGAAATAATCTCTTTGTAAAAAAACAAAAAGAAGGCTGCATCTCACAAAGGGAAATCTTGCACACCTCGGATATGTTAGACATTTTACTGTGATTAACAAAAGGTCTAAGCAGTCTCACCAAAACTAAACATAGATGTGATCATGGCCAGGGTTAAAGATATTGTAAAGGTCAATGCTATTACTAGAATAACTAAACTGTAAGTGGTTTACGGTGCCATTCGGGTTGGGTGGCATGCTCCAGTAGAGGGGTGGTGTAAACTGAATACTGATAATGCTTTCAAGGCGACTTGTAGCTTGGCATTGGCTGAAAGATTGATAAAAGATGTATGGGGAATTGGTTGATTGCTTTTGCTAAGGTTTTGAAACCGGGATCGGACGTCGAATCGGAAGTCTTACTGATCATCAGTTCGACCGGTTCGACCACCGATCGAATTGGTATGACGTCATAATTACGCAATAATTATATTTAATTATATATAATATTAGTAATATTAAAAATAGAAAAATATACCAAATAATATAAATTTCTATACTTCTATTAGATTTCTGGAGAAAAGGTGAGTTTTATTTTTGAAAGAATAAAAAAACGCATAAGTGTTTTAGAAAGAAAAAAGCAAAATAAAAAAAATTTATTGAGCCAGTGGTCAACCGGTTCGACCAGTCTCGGTTTAACCGGTCAATTGATCGGTTCTCACCAGTTTACGTTGGTTCAATTGAACATTAATTTTAAGGGTCACCCAGATCGAATAACCTACCGATTACTGATCGAACCGGCCGATTCGATCCGGATTTCAAAACCATGGCTTTTGCTTTTCGTATTAGTAGTTGCACTCCTATCAGTGCAGAACTTTGGAGAGCTCTTAAGGGGTTAGAGTGGGCTTGACAACTAGGAGCGAAAAGGGTAATTTTAGAAGTGGATAGTACATGGGTAATCAAGCTGACTATCAAGAGGAATCCTTCCGCTAATAGCAACTGGACCTTAGTAACTTGGAAAGTCCAACTTGTCCACATTTATTGAGAAGGCAACTGAGCGGCTGATTGGTTAGCAAATTTCTCAGTACTTCTCTCATTAGGATATCATAAATTTACTATCCGTCTGAAAGGGCCGAGTTCTATCATCGAGTAAGATAGATCAGGTACAACCTACCCACAAATGCGGTCTTTGTAATGTCTCTAGGAGGCCGTTTTGCCTTCCTTTTAAAAAAAACACAAAAAACAAAAGATCGCTCGTGCATGACACGTGCGGGAAATCACTTAAGTAACTGGCTAGTTTATTACAGCCCACAACGAACATAACAGTTAAAAACATCCCGACTGCTCCATTTCGTTTCTTCTCGATTATTCTTATAGACTTTTCATAATATTGATTGTGAACTTAAACCCTAAGGCAGATATTGGATGCCACAAATTTCCACTTTTCAATTCCCAAATTGAATTTGGTTAGGGTTTAGTCTTCGGCTTTTGTGATATTAATCTGATTGAAATTGAAATATTTCTTCTTTTGCGTTTAACTTGTCTACTTTTGGTTTGAATTATTCTTCAGAGCAAGTAAATTAGCATAGTGAAACTTGTATCGCCAATTAGTTGTTATTGAGAACCTAATTTGTCTTTGTGTTACTGATAATAATCGATGTTCGTCTCCTGAAATTTTGTCTCGTCATTTATGATTTTATTTATTTTGACCAATTCGAGCTTCATTATGTCAGATGGAGCCCTCTCTCTGTGATCTTACGTACAAAGGTCCAATTCCTGAGGCAATTATCGAATCCCAGAAGCAGAAGAAGCTGTTTGTTGTTTATATTTCTGGTAATTTCTATTTAGTTGAGTTAGCTTTCAACTCTTTCTTTGCGTGGATGATACTGCTATGCTTAATTTAATTTGATATGGAAATTGGAGGTTTCTGTTGATTTGATATGTTCCAGTCGTTATGCTTGCTTTGTTGTCAGTTGTTACTGGTCAGTTAACACCTTATCTTTTAAGTTTTGCTTTGTAGAACTCAATCAAGTTTTTGATATCTTATGCGTTTATATATACACATTCTGTTTTGGTATTTTGGCCTTTTTCTTTTCTGTGGTGATATCGTACCTGGAAATCTTATAGTATCCTTCCTTTACTTGCAATATAAGTTTTAATAGTTACTTTTTTTTTCTCTTGATTTATCTCCTGATTTTCAGGCTCGGACTCAGTATCAAATGAATTGGAAAAGACCACCTGGATAGACCCGAAAGTAGTTATCTCGTTCAATTTTCTTTTGTACCCTTGACTCTTGAGATTTCTGAATGCCTTAATATGCTGATTCTTACACTCAAATGCTGCATCTAGGTAGTAAAGTCATTGTCCAAGTACTGCATTTTATTGCATTTACCAGAAGGAAGCAGTGATGCAGCAAATTTTTCGGCAATATGTATCCTTCTTTTTCATATTTATATATTTTCTTTAGAACTATTCTCACTCACACTTCTTTAGGCGCTACTTAAGTGTTTCATCTGGCAATCTGACATTGTACTTCTAGTGATGAGATATATCAAATTCTTCAAAAAGTGAAAGAAAGGTTGCTTACTTCTTTGGGTAATTAATGGTGTTTGTTATTAATATTATTGATACCATGTGCTATTTCAAGTTTTAATAACCAGGGGAACATTAAGCTTGCATGTTTCTGAACTATTTGTAACATGTGAGGTAGCATTTATGCAACATGGCTACGCAGTGATGGACTGGATTACATTATAGGATGGCACATGATGTCAGGATGTCCAAAAAGAAGTTCATGTCAGTTAGACTCTTCAGGTTAGGGGGTTAAGCCAGGATCTTAACTTGATTCTTTTCTCCTTGTAATTCATTTCTTGGTTTACCATTACATTAGCTAAACCCTTATAGGTTAATGTAGGCCAACTTTACTTTTGTTTTCATTTCTATTCAGACCAGGATCATGGTTCTGGTTCATCTTCAATCCTTCTCTTGCTTTACATTTTCTATCTCCATTCATTTTGTTTTATGAAATTACCTGGAAATTAGAAAGAAAAGGACATCTTCCGAAGGATAAATGATGCTATCTGTTAGAACTCCTTAACATACCAGTGTTGAGTTCTATATTTCTTTGAATTTAAACCTTCAACATCCGATTTTGTTGGTATATTGACTTGCACCAAGTTTAACATGGGGCTTTTTAAGTTGACACCGTGTAAACTTGTAAGTTATCCTTGCATCAACTCACTGCAGACCCACTGAAATCTGTTCCATCAATAGCAGCTATTGGTTACAATGGGGTTCAAATTTGGCATAGAGGTAACTATTAATGTCAAAGAGTTAGTTTGAGATACTCTGTAAAATGAGAACTAAAGTTGTTCTAGCATTATAATCTTTTTCTTTGTAATTGTTCAGAAGGATTTGTCAACGCTGAAGACTTGGCATCAAGTTTAGAGAAGGGATGGTTTGGACTTCATGTTCAGGCATGCTTGATATTTGCTTTTTAATTGTGTCCATAATTTACTCTCGTCTGTTTTGTTGTTTTCAATCTTTGAAACAAACACATGGTAAGTCTAAGGAGCTTAAAGTAGCTGAAATGGACCATAAATGGGTGGCATTTTTTTTGCCTCTTATCAGTGGTTTCCTGATGAAACAAAGAAGTTGACTGTTATCTGCTATTTGTTAGGTTTTGGTGACATTTGGGATACTTTCTCTAATGCAACTTAACCTATCGTAGTTTGCTTTTGAATTGGTTCTTCACAAGTTATTTCCTTCTTATTTTGACCTCTTCTGGTTTTACTGTTTTCCCCTTATTCTTCTTTACATAAGACTCCCAAATTCATTGAGAACTGGATGTGGTTGGTAATATGATTTGGATCAAGTTTGTTGAAAAAGTTTAAATAGTTCAAAATCCAGCTTTAGTGTTATAGTATCACACGTAAATTTGTTTCATTTTGAAGTTCAGCTGATTGAGGTAACGATTTTCATGGACTTTGATCCACCTCCAGCCTGTGTAAGAGCTACAAGGCATCTCTTACTTTGAACGAGAATAGTTAAGTATGTTAAGTCATGCAATTGCAATACAAGATATTGAGTTGATATCCGTAAAAAGAATGGAGGACTTGACGTGACTCCAATTCAAGGAATATCTTGTTAATTTTGGAGTGGGATATTAGTCACTGTGGCTGTGATGTTTAATAAGTTGCTTGTCTGATTGTTCTTATTGTATTACTGATAGGAACAAAGGTCATTTTGTTTCTGTTTATCTTGTTCAATCACTGTAATCAAGGTCTCTACATTCTGAATATTCTGTTGACGGAAAAAAGCCTTCTGTCACTTTGTTATTTTAAAAAATTGTTGCTCACTATAACTTTTGGAAGTGGTCTTTTCCTAATTGAAACATTGATGAAAATTGCAGGAAACAACCGCAAGTGTCCTCTCCGCAGCACTTGCTTCCAGAAAAGCAGAATTAACTACTTCTGGGGACACTTCTTCAAGTTCAGTGCTGCCATCACCATCATTCGAGCCTGTCCAATCACTGGTCAAACCATCGGATTCTTCTGAAATAGAAGAAGACAACAGCGATGAACAGAAGGTTGAGGTAACTCTATGGGTTGTTATTTTTCTGCTCAAATGGTCTACTTTTTCATTACTACAAGCATATGCTTGACATGTTTTTCCTATACAGAAACACGCAAATAGTTTGGATGATAAAACATCTCTGAGGTCACTTACCACTAGTAAGTCATCAACTAGTAGGGATGACCAACCATTGCTTCCAACCACAGAAGTTGAAGACGTACCTTCTCCACTGGTGGTAGTCCCAGAAAATTCTACAAACAATCATTTATCTTCAAGTGCTACAGATGGTGACCCTACTCCTGCGAAAGTCATAGCTCATCATTCAGTTGTCTTGCATGGAGATTCAGATCCAGGAACTGTTGAAACTAATAAACATATACCAGATATTAAGAAAGAACCTGTGCATAATGAGAAGGTTAGTGTATTGGACAATAATACAAGAGTCAGTGAATCATATGAGGTACATTTAAGCATCAGATTGCCCTCGGGTGTAAGCCTACAGGAGAGATTTCCTGTAACAAGCACTTTGAGAGCAGTCAAAGACTATGTGGACAGCAATCAAGGAAATGAAATTGGCTCATATGACCTTGCCATTCCTTATCCCCGCAAGGTATTCAGTGATCAAGGTATGAACTTTAGATCTCCAACTACTTTCCTCCATTTATAGGTCATGTGTTGCAACATTTTTGTCTCTGAACTCATTTTTTATCTGAACTTGTTGCAGATTTGAGCAAATCATTATCAGAATTAGCCCTTTTTAATAGACAAGCATTGATAGTGGTTCTTCGTCATGGAGCCACAAGCTACAACAGGGGAGTTTCTGACCAAATAACCTCCACAGGAGATTCGTCAAATGTGAATGAGGGGGGATATTTTCCATTCCTCAGAGGGATTTTGTCTTATGTCAATCCTCTTTCTTATTTCCGTGGTAATGCAACCTCATCGAGTAGTGGGCAAGCTCAAACTGGCTTATGGGAATATGGTGAACTTCTGCACCTTTCTTTGTAGGCCAATCACATTTTGTTAGGTTGACTCTTTGTCATGAAGAAGGTCACCTTTTGTTTCATTTTTTTGGAAGCTTTTATAACCATACTGAATTAGTTCAATTCATGCATAACATCCTGTGGAATTAGCATATTCTTTTTTCCTATTTTTTGCTCTAATCATTGTGCATGTTAATTGTCAAAGTTCAATAATCAATTACTTCACCATAACTTTTTGATGCTTCCCCTTTGAGTTCGTGGGTATTGACGAGTTACAGTTTATTCTTTTCTTAGTTTCATAAGTCCTGCTACCATATCGTAGTACCTTTACATCCACCGGGCTGAGCGCTCAAAGCCTAAAAATTTAGTCTTAGAAGGCTGAATTAGGTGGTCACAATTGAAATGTAACCTTATGTAGAGTGTGTGGTCTAACCTGGAAGGAGGTTATGGTTTTTGTATGGATCTATGTCATTGCAACATGGAATTTGCATCAATCGACTGCATTTTGGCTCTAGCTCATTCAGGGTTTGGGTTTTTCACATGGACCAGTTTCATTACTTTCACCTGACTTCTGCTCTGATTTACTTAGACCTAAGGTTTTAAATAAGTGTAATGTCTGCATTTTTAATATGAAGACTGATTAAGGAGAATGCAATTCGAAGACTGGTTGAGGAAGCATGCATTTATCTTTATGGTTTACTGCTAGTGTCGAACCATGTGGAATTACTATTAACACTGTTGTGTGGGGACTGGTGAGTCTTGTAACAAATGCTCTAACGTAGAGATTAGTTTCCTGGGATTCATCCGAATATGTAAATGTATAGCATATAGAAAACAGGTCGTCCTGAAAATCTGGTTGAATACTTTCGGTGGAATATCTACCTCAACTAAACTGTCTTCTGTGTGATAGGTCCAAATGCATCGCTAAATAATAACTTAGCCGGTCAGAGACCTTTTCCAAACAACTATCAGAATCAAAGCACCTCTTCAAGCGGCAGAAATGGTGACAAGAGCAGGCAACCGACCTCCTCTCGGTTTGGAAGCAATATTCACACTTTAAAACATGATGATGATGACGCCCGATTCAATGATAGAAATGCCTTTTGGAATGGAAATTCAACCCAGTATGGTGGCAACAACGATGGTAAATAAAGCCGCAGTTAGGTTTTGCACTTTCTTCTATGTTGATGTGTTAGGAGTTTTCTGCTACTCTTCCCCTGGTTTTTAGACAGAGAACCTCAATAATCCTGAAGTTCAAATATATGTGACGAAGTAGTAAATAAGGAAGAGCATTATATTTATGGAGCCAGTGTTTGCTTCTGTCAAGGCTGTGATTGATACAACTTTAAGATATGGATTTTTTTTAATGCATTGGTGATTAACACGAAGTTGCATTTAAATTTCTGAAAGTTGTATCAATCATATTTAAAAGAAGCATTTAAATTTCTGAGTGTTGTATCAATCAGACCAAAAAGTTGCATAATTTAAGACTTTAAAGAAATTAGAATAGACATTTTAGACACTGTGCGCTCTTCTTTTAATTTAAAGACGTAATAATGTAATTAATTATTGAACTTAACTGCTCTTGAGTAATTTCTTGTTTTTACCTGATTATTTGGTCAAACTATGATACATGAAGAGATGAGAAAAGATGTTTCCATAGAAGAGCTTATGTAGAAGATCAGATATATATAATATTGGTTAGATTATCAACCAAAGAACAATTGTTATTAACAAATTCTCACTAAAGGAATTCAACAATTACCAAGAGATTGTTAACAAAGGATTTCAATAATTACTAAGAAAAAGGATTTGAGCGTTACATATTTACATTTGATACTACCTAAATATAGTCAAGAAAGTAATGTTTTAAAAATTAGACCAAAAGTTAAATCGGTAAGGTAAAGAGGTTTAAGGGATGAAAGTTTTATTCGATATTAGACCGTTATAAAATTGATTAAAGATTAAATAAAATTAAGAATTTGAAATATGATTAAAAGAGATTGTCCTTATCTAAGGAAGAATTTGAAATTTAATTGAAAAAGAAAATTTAATCGATTTATTTTAGTTTGAAAAAAAATATTAATTTACAAAAATTGACAGATCAATTAATAAATTGATCAGTTTTTAATAACAAGAATTATGAAAGTAAATATAACCGAAAAATTAAAAACTAAATATAAAAGTTGGATGATTCAAAGTTTTTACTGTTAAATAATCTCAATTGATTGAGTTTTTAAATCATCGCAAGAAAGAGAAATTTACAAAAGTTTAAAGTAAGGCAAATATTCTCAATAAAGAAAAATTTACAAAAGCCAAAAGTAAACAAGCTAATGCCACCAAGATCAAGTTTAGGGATGATAATGAGGTGGCCTCCTCCAAATTTTTTAAAATTAAAAATATAAAACGTCTTTTAAATTGAGTTTGGATTTGGGTCTAGGTCTGAGCTGCTCAGGCCCAGGCTTGCCTAAAGTCCAACTCTTCTAAGCAAAACAATGTCGTTTGCTTAGAATAGTTAGATTTCGGGTCAGTCTGGGCCTGGGCCTATGAGTTGACCCATTAAAAACATCTAAATCTAGGTCCATGGATTAACTCATTATCAATTGTTTTGCTTAGAAGAGTTAGGTCTCGGGTCAATTCAGGCTTAAGCCCATGGGCTGACTCATTGAGAACATCAAAATCTAGACTTATAGGTCAACTCATTGTCATCCTTGACCAAGTTTTGGTTTACAAATCTTGAAGACAAATATAGTCAAGAAAGATAAATTTACAAAAGCCAAAAGTATGTGAGCTAATGCCATCAAATTTTAATTTACATTGAGAGGGTAGATGATATAATGGTTAATATTCATATAATTTATAAAAATTATATTTAATTATAAATTTTAATTCTTATATTAAAATATGCAAATTAGAAATTACAGTTAAGATGAGCTTGGAATTGAAAGTTTAAATAAGTCATGAATTATACAATAAATTTAAAACAAAATTCGTGAAGACAACCCCAATAGAAACAGGTATGCTTTATCAAAATTTCTTCAGAAAATCTGAACATTTATAACATGGATATAAGGCATTGACTTGTCCCATTTAATAGTATTTCATTATGCATTTCACATGAAATATGTCCTTCTTCAAGAGCTAATGGTTGCAAATGGTAGTAGAGGGATGAAGACATCGCAACTATGCTAAATGACTGATGATGAAACTCCAAATAAACGAGGCAAACCACGTTTGAAGCAGTAGGGATCGAGTGTGCACAGGGAAATTGTCAAGCTTTGAGCATAAAGGTGAAGTCTCCTGTGCAGATAAGTTCCAATGCGTTTGTGCAGCAGAGTGGCTGGGTTGATGCCGTATTACAGGTTGCGGTGAACTTGATCCTAAAGTGAAAGATGATGACAATTGTATAGGTTATTTTGGCAATGAAGAGAAAGAAGGTGATTAGGGAGATTACAGCTTTCTGTGACTCTTCGAAAGTTGCGACATGTATCAGTCTAGGCAAAATGGAGAAATCGTGGTAGTCGAAGGCAGAGTTACAAGTCCTGGAGAATTTTGCCATTAGAGACATAAAGGATGGCAAGTGCAAAGACAACTTTGCCATTGGAGACCGTCACAAATGGCGGTTTGGATGATGGAGTTGCACTTTGGTTGGACAAATTCGGGATTGAAGACGAAAGTCAGGGTGATTTTGTAGGGAGGGATGCTATGTTGACAATAGAGTGAAGTAAGAGATTAAGGAAATCAAGATAATTTTTTTTTAATACAAATTTTTAGTTTTTATATTATAAATGTTTATCTTATTTATTTTTATTTATAGATAGGAACACGTTGAACATACACAATTTTTTGAATAATTGAAGCAATACATAGTAAGTATTGTGGAACAAATAACAATATAAACATGCATTCAGAGATTATCATCAGGATATTGTCCAAAAAATCCGAAGTGTCATGAAACCAACTTACCCGAAAAATGCCATGAATGCATGCCAAAAGTTCAAAGAGACAGAACATAAATCAGACTAAAGTTGCTTAATATGCTAACCTCTAATTTGGGGCGTTACACAAAATGTTTCCATAATTCAAATATTATCTATTCAAAACTTTGATTCACTAGTAATCATTTGATGCAAATAGAGGATTAGCAATAATCACTAATGAATGCAAATGTATTGCGAAAAAATGTTTTGCGTCACGTATTGTGTTTAGAGATGACAGGTTGACCGAGCAAGCCTTAAGACACTTATAAAAACGACATCGTATTTTAATTTCAGGCCTTTGTTTTTGGTCTGGTCGAGCTCATGTTCCACTAGTCAGATCATTGTCATCTTTAATTATATCAGGCGAATAAAAGCATGTCATTTATATTCATCTTACTAATTCTTACAATTTTAAAATTTTTATAATCTTATAAATGAATTTATTATTTTCTTTGTAGTCTACATCAAATTTTATTTTCATACAGTATTTAAAATTAAAGTATAAATCAAAAAGGAATTACTAGACTTGAAAAAATTCTTATTTCTCATTTTTAAAATTTTTGGTTATTTAACTTACATTTTATGGTTTTAACTTAATTATTTTACTAGTTTAATACATAAGCCATTTTGATAATAAAACTATATATCTAATTTTACATGACTCCTCTGTCTATTTTCTTTTACTTGTTAGCTTATGAACTTTTGAAGAGTTGTATATACCATGCTTATTAATATACTATATTCATGTCATGTCCGTGTTGGTGCTCATGCATGCGGCAAACTAAATATATTTTGATATTTGTCATCAAATTTTTATTAGTTTCGGCAAACTAAATATATTTTGATATTTGTCATCAAATTTTTATTAGTTTAGTTGTATTTTCTAATAATTTAAGGTTTATGATTAACGATTTTGATGATACTTTTATAATATTTTAAATTTTAAATTGGATTTATTTCTTTGTATAATTAACGGTCTAATTCTCAAAAGGAAATAAAATCATAAAAAATACGTTTTCTTTCTTGCAGAAACCTTCATTATAAACTTACCTTATTAGAAATGATTTATCCGAAAAGATTCTACTAATTATGAAGGTCGTATATTAGTCCCGTGATTATTGGAAGATTTTTGAAAAAGATGACATCGAAGTTATTCAGATTTAAATCCATTCAGTTGATTAAAGAGCAAGTGAAGCAATGATTAGTTGAAGAAATTGACTGTTTAAAGAACAACAACACTCGTAAAAAGGACAAATATACTCAGACTTTCGAAACATTTGAGCAGCATCTATATTCTTAAGAGTCATATCATTCTTATTGTATCTTAGAAAGTGAAATCACTTTATCAAGAGAGAAATTGTTATTTTATTTTTTTGTGAGCTTTTAGAAGCTTGTTATACACTTCGAGTATGAAAGGTTGGAGAATCTTGAAAAATATGTACTCATGAGTTTGAAGAGATTAGTCAAATTTAATACCTGAATTTTTATAGTAAAACACTCAAGTTGTATACTTAAGGATTGGACGTAGGCTTGAGTTGTAAGCTGACCTAGTATAAATCGACTGCGTCCTTCTTCTTTCTCTCTTATTATCTTTTATATTTTCATATTATATTGTGTGTGTGTTCATTTCAACAAAAAACTCCTTCACTTTTATAATAGGTCCCTTCTGTTTGCGTCTTCTGTTTTTAAATTGTTTTAACATGATTCATTATTCAATAAGCTCCGTTCGTTTAAGTAGGCTCTTATTTCATAAAAGGCTCCTATCACCTAATAGGCTCATGTCGTTTAAAAGACTTTATCCTCTGAGAGGTTCCTACTATTTTTATTCATTAACTAAGATCTGCTTATTATACAAATTGAAAGAACTTGCAAAATTTTTATAAGTTACACACAATTCACCTATCTTTTGCATGTGTTTGCTTTATTATTGTCTTCTTTTAATAAAGAAAAGATAATGCTTTTCCTCTATTCAAAATTTCAATTTTAGTTTAAGGTATGGATGTTATAATTATTTATTCCTATCTAATTTTTCTTCTTTTTATTTTACAAAATACATGTGACATAACTTTATCTTGTTAACATTCACTTAAATATTGTGCTTTTGCCACCATGTACATTTGCTCACATAATTATAAATATTTTATTGCACAAAGTAACTTTAATTAAATTATTTTTAACAATATTAAGAATTTTGATATTTTAAGAAAAGAAATACCAAATTAATTTTAATATGTACTTAATTGTAATCTTTTCAAATTAGTAGTTAAGATTTTCAACTTAAAATAATTCACGGATATCAAAATGTAGAGATTTACACATTCATAAAATATGGTATGTTTGATACGAACTCTGCTAAACCACTTCAATATGTTGCATACCTGTGATAGAATACATCTCAAAGCTTTATGAATGTGAAAGAAATAAGTAGTTTCATATTTTTTAAAACAAATATGGAGGATTTAGAGAAGTAACGAGACTATGAACTTCATCAAACTTAACACATTCTTTATTTTAGTTATTCATTTCTTAAAATATGTTTAAAATTATAAAATAATTTGTAATCTTATTAATAATAAGAAATATTTTGTAAAAGCAAATTTTTACAAATTTTACAAAGAAGCAATAAAAGGAAGCTCAGCAAGTCTAAGAAATCCATGAAGAGATTTGGAGAAAATGCAACAAAGTTCAAGAGAATTATATTAGATCTCCCTCCAAATAGTAATTTAACTTTTTGTTTTTCACTAGTTATCTTTAGACAAAGAATATTTGTCCATTTATGCTAAAATAATCATAAAAAATTTCTACTAAAAAAATCTTTGTTTATATGCGGTCTATAAAATTTTATCTCTACGGAGCAATATAGTTCACTTTGAATTTTGAATTCCAAATTCCGATTTAAGTTACTACCTCCACATTAGACAAGTTTACTTTTAAGCTCAAAGTCAAATTTAGATTACTACTTGGTTAAAATTTTGGCCTATATTCTAATATTGGTTACATTTTAGCATGATTTGTGGTGAAGATCATTGGATAAAATGTAAGCAGAAAGGCCATCTTTTAGAGTTGGAAAATAAGGAAATTTGAATACAAACTTCAAGTGTATCCAAAATATATATCTTTCAATGCTATCATGATATCAATTGATAAACTTCTAAAACTTTGAGTTAAAAAAAAAGAAAAGAAAATAGTGGTAGGCAAATAAGTTTTACTTGCGAATACAGAAGTTCAGTGTTATGGACAAACTTTTCAAAAGACACATGTGCAAGCGACGTGGAACACAGATGGATAGTGAGTAACGTGATGCGACATTCTTGAGGAGAATTATTCCAATAATTAGTACTACAGAGATCTATGAGTTCTCTCTTAACGAGCCCACTTTTATATTCAACATAGGTCATAAAGGAAGGCAACACCGAAAATACTTCCTTCTAAGGAATTGTAGGTTGACATCATTGTTAATCGCCCTGTAACTCTTTTGTAGGTACGAGACCGTAATAAATTGGTATCATATATAACAATTATAGGAGATTCATCTTCCAATCTACAAAAGCAATTTGAAGCTTTTGTTAAGATGTACCAAGAGGATTGGTAAAGGCTTCAAAAGGGGAATTAAAGGGATCGGGTGGAACTTCCAATCATATTTGAGAACTTGCTCAGGATTTGGCAACCATCGGGGTGGACGAATAACAAGGAGATACTGTAAGTGTGAACTGAGGACCATGAGAACCTATGCTAGGTGTTAATCGAATGGAGGGAAGAATGCAACCTCCTTGCTACTCTCGGTTGGAATTCCCAAATTAGGATAGGAAAGATGACTCGCTCGATTGGCTAAGCCGTTGTGATCACTACTTTTAGCACCAACGTGCTTCAGAGGAGGAAAAAGTAGAAATTGCCTCTTATCTTCTTGATGTCGATGTACAAGTTTGGTTCCTTAAGTTAGACAGAGATAGATCTGGCATTCTATGCGAATAGTTCTAACAACAATGTCATCTTTGGTTTGGCTCCATAATTCAAGGAACTAAATTAAGGGAACTCTCCAAATTGCGGCAGGTGGGAACGGTAGAAGATTATTAGTGCAAATTTGAATAGCTAGCAGTTGGCACAAACTCTCTCACCTCAAAACAAGAGATGGAAATATTCATAAGTGGGATGCAAGAGTATATTGCAGTAGAAGTAAAACTACACAGGCCCAAGGATTTAACTAATGCAATAAGGCTGACCCGTCCGTACGAGAGGCGTGAAGGACCAAGAAGAAGCTCAACCACTCCTCCCATAACATCTTCCAAACCATCGCCTAGCCCACCATAGGCTTCTCCTAACCAGAAATTATTTAAACACCTCACTAAAGCAGAGACGGAAGATCGTTGATCAATTAAGCTCGTTTTTAATTGTGATGAAATCTATACCATGGGGCATCATTTCAAACAACTCTTTTAGTTAGATGGAGTCGTAGAATCGGTTCAAGAAGAAGAAGAAGGATAAGAAATCGAAGAACAAATTGAACCCGAAATCTCTCTCCATGCTATAACCGGAGTTACCTCAAGAGGACAGACTATGAAAATTCTAGGAATAATTAGAGGGCATCTGTTAATGCTCCTTGTAGATTCAAGCAGTACCTATAGTTTCATTGATTCTCGTTGGGTTGGTAAATTGGACCTTACGATGGAACAAACAGAGAAACTCTAGGTGACGGTGGCGAACGACAACAAAATTTGAAGTTCAGTTTAGTGTCTAAGAGTGCCAATTTTAATGAATCACCAATTGATCTATATTGATATGTTTATTCTCAATTTGAATGGTATTGATGCAGTGCTGGGAGTTAATTGGCTTCAATCATTGAGACCAATTTTATGGGACTTTAGGCCTAAATTTATAGTATTCAAATGGAATGGAAGAGTGGTTGAATTGCAGGGAGTAGAGAGTTCTTGCCCACCTCCCGTTGCTCAGCTTAACATCACAAAAGTTGAGTCCCATACAGACCGACGCTCAGTGAGCTCCTGACTAAATTTGAGTGTCTATTTTGCAAACCGATGGGGCTTCACCTAATTTATAGCCGTGACTATCACATCATCCTTGAATTAGGAACGAGAATCGTAGTAGTCAGACTTTATTGATACCTCCATACACAAAAAGATGAAATCGAGAAGCAGTGCAAAGAGATGTTAGAACGGGGCATTATTTGACCGAGTCGATCACCATACTCCTCGCTTGTTCTTTTTGTGTCTAAGGCAGATAATATGTGGTGATTATGTGTAGATTATAGGGCATTGAACTCCCGGATAATCATGGACAAATTCTCAATTCCAATGATTGAGGAGTTGCTGGAAGAACTACATAGGTTGTGATACTTCACCAAACTAGATTTTCATTTGAGATATCATCAAATCAGAATGTGTTCTTCTGATATGGAGAAAACGATTTTTCGCACTCATCACGGGTACTTCGAGTTTTTGGTCATATCCTTCAGTCTCACCAATGCCCTAAGCACCTTTTAAGACTCAATGAATGAGGTCTTTCAGTCTCACTTATTTATTATTGCGTTATTTGATGATATCTTTATATACAATAAATTATGGGTAGATCATCTATTCCATCTTTAGATAGTCTTTTACCTATTTAAAGACCACCAACTTTTTCTGAAACGATCTAAATGCCTCATTGCTCAGTTCGAAGTCTCCTACCTGAGTCGCATCTTCTCAAAAGAAGGGGTAGTAGTGGATTAAAACAAAATTGCGGCTATGGTAGATTGGCCCAAGGTCAGTACGATGAAGGGGCCATGCGAGTTTTTAGGGCTCACGGGATACTACTGGAAGTTCGTGCAGAATTATAACACAATTACAACCCCTTTGATGATAATGTTATGGAAAAATTCCTTCCAAGGGATCGAGGAAGCTTCCAAGGCCTTTGAACACTTAAAGATGACAATGACCCACACTCCGGTGGTGGCACTTCTAGATTTTAGATAATTATTCATCTTAGAGCGTGATGCATCAGATGTGGGTATGGGCAGTTTTGCAACAAGGAGGACAGTTGGTATCTTATTTTAGTAGGCCAATTTCATTCCATTACAAGGAGCTTCCTGCTTATGAAAAAGAGCTCATCGGATTGGCTAAAATTGTGCGTCATTGGCGAGCTTATTTATGGGGCAAACACTTTCTCATCTGGTCCGATTATTATAGACTCAAATTCCTGTTGGAGCAACGAATTATTACTACTTTGCAACAACATTGGTTAATTAAGCTCATGGGTTTTGATTTTGTAGTCGAATATCGAGTCAGTAACTATAATAAGGTAGTAAATGCCTCGTCCCAACGTATGGAGGACTAAGCCACGATTGTTGTAATCTCTATGCTGCATTTACCTTTGTTTGAGTTGATTAGCAGTGAAGTTCAACAGAGTCCAGAACTACAACAGTTTATTTAGAAAATCCAGCAAGATGAAGCAATGGGGCCGTGGGCATATAAGGATAGCTTTATCTTATTCAAAAGGAGGATTTATTTAGTCTCCACTTCTTCGCTGGTCATCACAATCTTGTTTACCATACATGACAACAATCATTAAGGTTTCCAGAAGACTCTCCACCAAATAGCTCAAGACTTTTATTGAAAGGAATGAAAAGTTCTGTTCGTTCTTTTGTACAATAATGTCTTATGTGCTAGCACTATAAGACAAAACATTTACATCCAGCTGGACTTTTGTAGCCTTTACCTATACCGTTACAGGTTTGGTCCAACGTATCTATGGATTTCATTGAAGGGCTACCCACTTCTCAAGGGAAGAATGTTTTGTTGGTTGTTGTTGATTGGTTTTCTAAATATGCTTATCTCCTTTCTCTGTCTCATACATATATTGCTGTGAGTATGACTCGTTTGTTTTTGGATAATATTTTCATGCTTCACAAATTACCCAAAACAATTATCAATGACCGAGATGTTACCTTCACCAGCTCCTTTTGGACAAAATTATTTCACTTGAGTCGGTTGAAGCTCTCTTTCATTTTTGCTTATCATCTGCAAAACGATTGACAGACAAAGGTTATTAATCTCACTATCGAGATGTATTTATGATGCTTTACTAAAGATTGACCTCTTTACTGGCATCGATGGTTATCTCGGGCGCTATAACACCAGTTAATACTCCTCTCTCAAGGCTACTCTGTTTGAGGTAGTGTATCTAGGATCTCCACCAACTATGCTCTCTCTCTTTTTGGTTTAGCTAAACTGGAAGCCGTGGACTAAGAGATGAAGTCATGAGATTTAGTGCTTAAAGATCTATGTGATCATCTAGTTCAAGCTTAACAATCCATGAAAGTACCTTACGATGCTAAACACCGTGAGGTTAAGTACAAGGTTGGGGACTTAGTGCTTCTTAAACTCCATCCTCATCCCCAACTTAACCTTACTAACAACATGTACACTAACTCTCCCCTCACTATTACGACCTTTTTTCATTCTTGCTTCTGTTGGTTCGGTGGCCTACAAGCTGGACCTTCCCTCCACTTCAAAATTACATCTAGTCTTCTATGTATCCTGCCTTAAGCCTTTTCATGGGACTTTAGGACCTGTTGTACCTTATATATTGGATCTCTCTCAAGGAGAAATCCGTCCTCCTCCTTAGGTTGTCCTTGACTACAACATATTTCATAATCAGCCCTAAGCCTTGGTTCAACGGGAGGGTCTCTTCCTTATTGAAGCTTCCTGGGAGGATATTTCCTTCCTCAGTACTCGTTTTCGTTCATTTGCATTTGAGGACAAGCATGGTATTAATGGAGGGGTGATGTTATGGACATACTTTTCAAAAGACACATGTATAAGTGATGTGGAGTACAATTGGACAACGAGTAACGTGATGCCACATTCTTAAGGAGAATTATTTCAATAATCAGTATTACAGAGATCTATGGGTGGCTCTCTTAACAAGCCCACCTTTATAGTCAACATAAGTCATAAAAGAAGGCAACCTCGAAAATACTCCCCTATATAGGAAATGTAGGTTGACATCGTTCTTAATCACCCTGTAACTTAATTGCAGTGATGGGACTGTAACATTCATTCTATAAAATATAACTGAAGAATTAAAAGTTAGAACACATGTCATTTTCTTTGAATTTACTTCTAATCAACAATCTAATAACTATGAATTGCAATCAATTACAAAGACTAGTGAAGTCATTACCAATGTTAAAGAACATATGAAGGAAATTTACTCTGTTTGCTTAATCCACCTCAACTCTATTTTTTTCCTTTATGATTTCATAAATTATAGATCTAACTAAAGCAACTCTTTTCTTCATCCCACCAGACAACTCTAATGGTAATCGATCCTTAACTCCCTAAAAATGTTTCAGGATACATTATCAATCAATGTAGATTTCAGAGGTTTTTCTATTCCCAAATGAGGTGTGGATAAATATAATAGGTAACAAATCTTAAAGTGCTTTACCTTTTGGGATTTTTTTAATTTAGTGCTCAAACTTTTAATTTTTTTAATTAAGTGACCAACCTTTTAAAACTTTAACAACTCAATTCAAAATGTTAGTTTTTATTAATGTGACTAACAGATGGACATCTATATGACATTTAATAGACATGCTACATCATCAAAAATAATCTTTTGAACTGAACTATTAAGGTTTTAAAGGTTGGTCACTCAATTGAAAATTTTATAAGTTTGAGCACTAAATTGAAAAAAACTTTAAAATTAGATATTTCAAATATATTATCCCTAAATAGAAAGCATGTGATAAATAAGGAATAACTCAACCATTTCAGTTTAAAACAATGCTTAAAAATTCAAATTAGTTTGGTTGGTTCAACTTCCCAATTTAGTTTACTTTAATAATCCTCATTACTAAAAATTGGTCAGTTAATTAGTAAATTATTTTTTTATAAACCAAAATAAATCAATTGATTTTCATATAATAGAATCCTTCTTAATTAAAATTCAAAAAAGAATAATCTCCTTCTTTAATCATATTTCAAATTCTTTAATTTTGTTTAATACTGAATGTCAATTTTATGATGGTTTAATATCAATTGAAACTTTAAATCTTAAATCTCTTATCTTACCAGTTTAATTTTTTGTCATTTTCAAAATCTTGGTTAAAAAGCATTCCAATTAGTTATCATCAATAAAATTTACATCTTAGATATGCCTTTAAGATAATAGTACCTGTTGCTTCTTTCATAAGCTCTGATATTTGTTCCTTTGGCATACTTGTGTGTTCATACCTAGTAATCCAACAATTAGCAAATCATACATTCATGTTAGGAAATGAAATTGACTCAAAATCAAAGTAATAAAACATTTAGATTTTCTTTTACCGGTGGAAATTGACATTTTCACAGAAAGTCAAAGAATCAAATAATTTTGCACTTTAGAAAGCTTGCATAAGAAAAAACAGTATTAAGATTTAAGAAAAAATGTATGATTATTTGACATATATATAATAAAAATTAGCTTTCATGTAACGCCCCAAATTAGGGGTTAGCATATTAAGCAACTTTAGTCCGATTTCTGTTCTGTCTCTTTGAAATTTTGGCATGCATTCATGGCATTTTCCGGGTAAGTTGGTTTAATGACACTTCGGATTGA
>JANZLC010000005.1:8737143-8781555 GCA_026413385.1 Erythroxylum gracilipes | reverse complement strand
GGTAACTACCTCATCCACTTCAGTATAGTCAAGTTGAATACCCTGCTTGAGGTCGCGGTTATTGCGAAAGAGGCTGGCAAAAGAAGGTTTGGTCGGTGTGGCCTCAGCAGCTTCTGGCCGAGGCAATGTGTCAGACATTTTGGAGGCACTGGCTTGAGCCGAGCTGCCCGAACTATCGGACGAGGAAGTAGCCTCACCTGCCGCACCACTGTCTTCGCCGGCGGATTCCATGTCATCTAAAATTCGACCCATATAAGATTGAATCGTTTCTTTGAACTTCTTAGCTCTTGATCTTGTTATTGGTCCCTCTGGCATTACTAGTTCATCTAAAATATTTCTACGTTAAAAATATCTAAAATATTTAATGTTAAAAATATTTAACCGTAAAATATATTTTTAATTAATTCCTTTATTTTTTAACATATTTTAATATCTATCAAAATTTTAGAATACAATGTAACTCATTCTAGTACCTAAGATCAACTATATTGTTTAAGGATATATAAGAAAGTTCCATGAACTAGAAAATTATGAAAAGAAGTAAATAACCATATAAAAATTAATTAAAAATTATGATTTAGGATTCCAAAATTTATGGTTTAAGTTTCCAAGTGTTTAAGGTTTAAAGTTTTAGAGTTCATTGAAATTAATTAACTGATAATTGTTAAATTTTGTTATTTTAAAGTAAATGACTTTTTCAAATAGTAATCGCAATCTTATTTAAAGACAGTGTGAACAATAGGTTTTACTTACTTAATGGGACGTATCTTATACAAATTGGTCCAATAACTTGTAATAATATTATTAAGATAGGAAGATATAATAAAAGGTGGCAATAAGTCGGGTCGTCAAGCTCGAGCTTCACCCAAAGTTCAATTGAGTCCTATAATCCAAAGTCTAATTCAACCTAATTTTTAAAATATTTTTAAATTAAAAATAAAAAACGATATCATTTTTACAAAATGACGTCATTTTTCTTCGTACCAATTGCAACCTAAAGGATGCATTCCATTATGCAAAATGATTACTATTACACATATCATCCTATAGATTCTTCAATGCATTACACTCCAAATTACATATTGTCAAATATCACACAAGAAACAAATTAGAAGAGAAATAATTCCAAGCATATGACTTTGTTCATTTAATTGTAGGTGATTTTGGTTTATCAACTTTAATGATCTGTGTCTCCCTCGTCTTTTTAGGCTTCATCACCGTCCAAGTGTTTCCTCTATGGAATATATTCTGTAATTGACCAACATAAAATATATAGTTTAGAAGTCATCCTGAAAATGGTATAGTTTACAGGAAACCGTACCATTTGTTCCAATAGAGTATTATGCGAATTCTGTACGAGTCATGCTGCTTTGTAGAGGTTTTGTAGCGAGTAAGCATTGACTATGATAACAAGAATGGAAAATTTTCCAAAAACATGCATTAATGATTACAAGCACCAAAGTACTATAGACGGACTGCAATTAAAGAGAGCAAGTGATTCCTCTCTAATGGAGTTGAAAAGTTAAAAAGGATGGAGGTGAAAGGTTTTGGAAAGCTTGCTTTATCTCATTAGTCAAACTCATAAATAGAAAAGGTAATGGAGAATCTATAATTATATTCATTCGGTGAAGAACCAAAACCATCCGAATAAAAGTACATTTAGAAAGTGGAGAAAAGGGTGAATAATACCTTCGGCAGCTAAAAGCCTAAAAGGAGACCCTTCACACTTATAAGACGGCAAACCCTAGTGCATATGGTTCTTCGCTTTGTGAAGATTAGAAGAAGGTCATCAGTTATACGTAACTTTCACTTTATATTTTATAAAGAGACTGTTTTCGTGACTCGAACATGTCAGCCTTCATATTTATAGCCAACCCCAAATAAACTATGCCTCGTAAGGAGGAAAAAAAAAGATACAAACTTAATGTCAAATCCTTAAGAAAACCTCTATATCATTTGTTTCATAACTTTGCTAGCAATTAGGTTTCATCTTTAGAGATTCATTAGATGAGTTACATGTCAATGGACATTTGATTATGATTACCACCTACTTGAATCCATTGGATTGCACTTCATTTACACAACTGCAGTTTCAAGCTTATAGTTAGACACCTCGCTTTTCTATATTATGTGATTGTATCTTAACTTTTATTGGCTGGAAGAATAATAAAAAAGCAGGTAAAAGAGGCTTTCCTGTTAGCTTTCTTTTTCAGTGTAAGCAAAAGCATCATCAACTTCTGCTTCAACAAGCAAACCTCCAATTTATACCACAAAAGAGGCTTTCTGTCATTTTCCTCTTTGAGATATTTCTCTGTTTTCTCTCATTCTTTATACCCTCTTTACCACCTCAAGAATATAAGAGGGAATCAGTAATCAAAAGGCAGAAGTATTATCCATGAAGCTGTTGGTTAAATTCCATATGAGTTTTATGCTTATAAGTCACTCCTGCAACTGCATGAACGAGACCTCCTAACTTAGGGATGTAACCGTGTTTGCAAGCTAATATTTCTTAATAAAGTTTCTTTAATATTTAATACCAAAATTAACATTAGGGATGACAATGGCAGCTGCTAATTTTTTTAAAATATTTTTTAAATTAAAAATATAAAATAATGTTTTTTTAATTGAGTCTGACCTGGATTATTTAGACTCAGTCTTATCTTAGATATAACTTTTTTAATAGTCGGATCTCGAGCCGACCTGATCTATGGGACAATCTATTAAAAACACTTGATTCTAGACTCATGGCCATTATCATCCCTAATTAACATTAATATTTAATACTTTATCCTTTCAATAAAATCTTTGGAGATAAACACACAGTTAACAAGGGTTATCGAAAATTTTGTTGTGATTCTGAAAACAAATTTCCACATTCATGCCTCGATCATAGGAAAGGATAACTCTTACGTTCTGATATGCCATAAAGAAAAGCATTCGAGTTAAATTAAACCTGGCCAAGTTTTAGAATGTTCAAGTTAAATTTTGATTTTAGAAAAACAAAATGTATCATAATCACATAAAAGTGATGTGATTATGAAAAATCGCATCAAAAGAAGAAAAAAGAAAAAGAAACAATAATTAAATAGTATACATTCTTGACAGACTGGAAACAAAGGCAGAATACACTGACAATGACCAAGCATTAATTAAACAGCAGAGCTTTTGTGATTCTTTTGCATTATACATGCAAATAATGTTGGAGGAGATTTGGCTTAAACAGGACAAATTTAATAATGCAAGTTTTCTAGGACTAGGCCTCTCAGTTTGGTCAACTTAATGTTACCTTTGGTTGTTTGTGACCAAGGTGGAAGATAAGAGTAAGTCAAGTGAAAGTGGTGGTACTTGATTGTCTGTTGCCAAAAGTCTCTCTCAAACTTCAACGGGTGGAGGCAAATTCCGTGTACAACTTGAGAAGTCACAAAAACCTCATTGCTTTAATCTTTCTGGGATTGATTCTTTTGCTAATTTTGACAAAGAAGCTACCTTTCATTATTCCTTGTCACTCTTGTATCATCACACATCATACCTTGTTCTACTTTCTGAATACTAATTATTTGCATCGTCACCCGAGCTGCAGTGGGTGGTTGTTGGTTGGCCAATTCACTACCTTTGGACCTCTAAACTGGCTTTTTGGTGTTTCCTGCTTGAACTTTGGATAGAAATTTTGGCTGTTCTTGTGTTGGAAAAATGATTATCTCTAAGGAGTTTTGGTCTCAGAAAACATTGGTGGGTCTTGGGCTGGGGCAGTTTCTTTCATTGCTCATCACTTCTACTGGCTTTTCATCTTCTGAATTGGCTAGAAGAGGTTCTGTCTCTTTCTCTCTGTTATGAGTATGAATGTTTGTCTTCATATGCTTCTACTATTGGTATTAGTGCTTATTTTTATGGTTTCTTATTGGTATACGTGATAAGAGTGCTAAATACGTACAACTTACCAATATGTTCTTATGACTATTTGATAGTGGACAGATTTATGTTTGACGTGGTGTCCTAGCCATTGTCTTATATTGCATAGTGTGTGTTTATTCTACGTTTAGTTTTGGATTTTGTCTGTAATCTGCGGCTCTTTTCATCATGTTTAAAGTGATCTTCCAAAGAAGGTAAAGGGAATTCTTGTCTTTCTGTCTGTGAGTTGCTGAACATTTGGCCGTTGAAACATCAGATGTTGATAACCATATTTAGCATTGTGGTTTCTCTCTCTATCTGTCTCTTTGGTTTTTTCTTTTCCTGTTACTTTGTTTGACAGGTTTTTGAAATTTTTGATCTTTTATGACTGTTTCATCTTTATACTGATTTTCTTCTCAGGATTCAACGCCCCAACTTCTCAGTCTTTTCTGAACTACGTGTTCTTGGCCATTGTTTATGGAAGCATTATGCTTTACCGGAAGAAGCCCCTTAAGGTGATTTTTTGTGTGCTTCATCTATTTGCTTCTGTTTTTCTGCCCTCCTTTTTCCACTCCTTTTTTGGTATTGAAGACTTGATGTAGTCCTTGGAGATTTATGAAATTAACTGCAAGAAGCAATTTACACAAACAATGATGAGGTGGATTAGATTACAAATTATTCCAGATTCTGCATCCAATATTCTAGTTACCTTACATCCTTTTGGAATTTCTGCAGGCAAAATGGTACTACTATATCCTTCTTGGATTGGTAGATGTAGAAGCCAATTTTCTTGGTGAGTGTTTCATTGTAGTGGAGGTATCCATGGAGGTTCACTTGCAATATTTTTTCAGCTATGTGATGTCTACTTTATATCTATGAATATATGTACATATGTTATTTTGTTGTTCAACTTTATGTAAAATGTGCAATTCTATTGAAGCAATCTTGAAGATTTCAATGCATCAATATGTGTGGAAAACCTTTGTTATGAGATTCAATGGCCTTGAATACAATGCTTATCCTGTTATATCAAAGCATAGGCGTAAATGTACGATTATGTAATTGTTAAGATCTTAAATGATTCTAGTTATATTGAAATTGACATAATTTTCTCCGTGGACAGTGGTGAAGGCCTATCAGTACACATCTCTTACTAGTGTCATGCTGCTGGATTGTTGGACGATTCCTTCTGTTATGCTTTTGACATGGTTTGTCTTGAAAACAAAGTATAAACTCAAGAAGATAACTGGAGTAATTGTCTGTGTTGCTGGCCTTGTCATGGTAGTTTTTTCAGATGTCCATGCAGGTGACCGAGCAGGTAACCTCTCCTCTTTCACACAACTTGGAATAAATTATGCCTTCACTAAGTTGCTACGATTTGCCTTGTGTTTCTTTTGATTCCATGAATTCAGGCAACACTTTTTCCTAGCTTGATGTTTACAAAATATGTTATGGGTTTGGTTGATCATTTCTCCTAGTAGTATGTCCAATAAGGCTGTTTGACAATATAAAAAATTCAGAAGCTATATGATCAATTCTTTCTCCCTTTCACTCGGCCTTTTTCATATGTGCCTATCACATTTAGGCTTAGAAGAAAAAGTGGCCTGTAGTGTATGATTCAAAAGTGTTTGTATCTATGTTCTATGCCCATGCTTGTTAACCTATCAAGTGCACAAAACATGAAGCGATCTATCTTAACAGAACTATTCTTTTCAGAAATGATCACCTATACCACATTGAATAACTTCTATCTCCTCGTACAGCTTGTGTGTAAATTGCTTTTCTTTCTTCTGAATATCTTATTCATAATGGTGTTTATTATATCATAAATAGTTTTTTTCTTTACAGTTGAATTTTATTTGTAGGAGGGAGCAACCCTCGCTTGGGGGATTCTCTTGTTGTTGCTGGTGCAACACTATATGCTGTTTGTAATGTCAGTGAGGTAAAGTAACCAGCATTTATCTGGGGTTGAAAGAGTTTTCCAGTAACTTTCTGGGTTATGGTTTGTTTCATGTTGCAAAATGATTCGAAATGGCTCAGGAGGAGAGAGTAGTTTGTCCCTTAACTGTGTACTGCTGAACACTCAAGACTGAGCGTTATGTTCAGGATTTGTTCTCAAAGTTTTCCTTCTAAAGGCTAAATACAACCTGGCTGAAGTCTGTTATCTTGAATAAATGGTTAATTTCTGTGCAGGAATATTTGGTGAAAAATGCAGACAGAATTGAACTCATGGCATTTCTGGGCCTTTTTGGTGGTATCATCAGTGCTATTCAAATGTATCCTTGGCTTTACTCCTTAAATTTGTTGTCGTGAAGACTATGAATGTTTCTAGTGGTGGACACTTCTCTGTTTATTTCTTCAACCAATACTTTAATCTGCTACATCTTCAATTGGCATAAAACTTTGTATTCCTTAACGATTTTCACAGAAGTATTCTTGAGCGCAGTGAGCTTAGATCTATTAACTGGACAGCAGGAGCAGTAAGTTTCCTTTCCACCTACATTCTTGATTTGGAAATTCCTAGAATCTAATGTTTGTTTTCTTTGGTTTTCATCTGTTGGATGCTCCCATTTTGAGCTGAGATCAGAAAAAGTACTGTTGAACTTGTAACTGATTTCAGTTCCAAACAAAAATTATTCTCCATGGAGCGGGCTCTCAAATTCACAGTCAAGATATAATGGTTAATTTCACATTGTTTTGTCTGTGTAATTATTTTCAGGCTCTTCCATTTTTCGGGTTTGCGGTGGCAATGTTTATGTTTTATTCCTTAGTCCCAATATTGCTTCAGGTAAAGCATTTGAGATGCCTGTAAACTTCTTATTGTCAATGACTGCATGAATGTGCCTAACCACTGCAGTGGACTTGTAATCAGACTCCTCCATACTCTTTCACTGATACTACTGCTATGAATTTTGTGCAGTGACTACCTTTATGTGATTTTTCATTTGTCTCTAAATTCTCAAACTTCAATGCTTGAAAATTTCTGTTGATAACCTTTTCACCTTTGGTGTGTCTTTATCCTACCTGGGATAGCATCTATTAAGGAAATTATGGGACTTGCAAATTTAGTACCTACAAGCAGTTCTTCTGTAGAGGTAATTTGAGCAACCAAATTAGTGCTTTTATCACTGAACCTGAGTCCTATTGATTGCAGATTAGTGGATCCACAATGCTCAACCTATCTTTGCTGACATCAGACATGTGGGCTGTCGTGATTCGCATATTTGCTTACCATCAAAAGGTTGTTAGCTTCTTGTATTTGCATCATGTGTTGTAAAAATCTGAAGTAATCCAAGGTCAGAATTTTCTGCTTCAGCAATTTTCTTTCTGATGTTGATATTCTTCAGGTTGATTGGATGTACTTCGTTGCCTTTGCCGCCGTAGCTGTCGGGTTGGTCATTTATTCAGGGTATGGATTCCTGTTTCATTTCTGTTTATATTCAAACTTTGACATTTAATTAGGCACAACAACATGTCATCTCTCTGGCCTGCTCTGCTTTTTAAGCTTGTAATTATGATCAACAAATACAAGTAGTCAAGAGTTCTTGGAAGTGTTCAGTGCGTAATACTGACTTTGATACAAGCTCTTGAATTGAATAGCAAGGATTGTCCAGGAACAAGCTTGGCATATTAAAGGTTCCAACAGTTTATGATTTTTTTCCTATTTATTTATGTTCATTCTTTCCCTGCTTGTTAAAACTTGTAAAGCTATATATACTGTTTGCTGAAACATCTTATTGTCGTGTTTTGCCAACTTGCTAAAAGGAACCAGCCATCCAACATATTGCTTTTGGGATTATTAGGATTAAATTCATTCCCTATGCTTGCCCAGAATGTGATGTTAACGATGTCAAATATTCTGAGAGTTTCTGTAGGGGTGACAAGCAAGATGATCATCGTCGTTCTGATGTTGCTCATGAAGATGCTCAGAGAGGCAAGCATTTTGATGAGGAAGCTGGGGGTGGGAATTCCAATCGAAGGACGATTGAAGGGAGTTCAAAACCAGGGGATGATGGCAAACAAGACCTTACTATCACTGCTCTTGGTGAGAGGCAAGCTAATGAAAACAAGCATGTGGGAAGAGATGCAATGCAATGGTGAAAAAATCATGATTTAGAATCCAAATTCAGAAATTGAATGGGCAGACATAAGAATGGAGCTCCAAGAAAAGGGACGAGCTTTTCTTTTTTCCATTACTCATTTTGAAAATCGGTAAGTGTATGTAACTTTCCAGATACAATTTCTTATCACCGTGAATCTTCAGTAAGTTTCAGTATTTTCTGAAAAAACGGTCTGAAACTAAAAGAAGAAATGTCTTTTGCTTTCTGCATTATTGTTAAACATCTGGAATTCATGATAGCAAATTGTGGCGTTCAAAGCATTGATCCATAGTTCTTAAAAAACGAAAGTGTTATTTCTTGTATACTGGATAATGACAGGAAAATAGTGCAGCCATGCTTGAATCACTTATCTTGTCGAGTCTGACATGAATAGAGAAACAAAGAAAGAACTTACAAATATGCTCAACTGTCCTTTTATTCAAATGAAGCATTAAAGTTAAGAAGTAAATGAATATCACTTAAATCCATTCTATGTTTTTTTAAGTATTAAGGAACTATCTTGACTGGATAGACTTCTCAAGGTAGAGATTAACATTTGCATTGCCATTCTTTTATCAACTTCTCAAGGTAGAGATTAACATTTGCATTGCCATTCTTTTATCATTTTATTTTTTTTTTGGCTTAAAGGGAAAAGAGATCCATTGTCATGAGTAAACCTTTAAAAGAAAGTAAGTTCTTACCACTGCTTACTGCACTTTTTCAAACAGACATAATTCAGAAAGAAACGAACTACTTGGCGTCCATTGCTTCAAAGGATTAAGTGAAAAAGAAATGAAAATCGAATGAAAGATTCGAACTTTATATCAAAGACAAAAGCTTCGCCAACAAATAAAACTGAAATGGCGTAAATTAAGCAAATAGGTATCTCCCTTAAAGCCACAAGCAAGTACACATGGGTGTGCCTAAAACATTCAAAGGATGATCTTCTGCTATGATCAGTCAACCAAAGGACTGAATGCATCATAAAGACGCACGGTAAAGAAGAAAAAGAAGTGAAAATAGAGATGGGGTGGCCGTTGCCCATCATTTTTTTTTAAACGTCAAAAATAACAGTCGAGTCACAGGCTCAGTCAACTCGGGCCAAAATCGGCCGGACCCTTTTGAATATCCTTAATTGAAAAGCCTAAATAGAAAGGTGACCATGAGAGTTGCAATGGAAGTTATCGAGGAAGAGCAAAGAAGCAGATGTGATCACCGCAAGAGTGACAGAGACACACGAGAGGTGAGGTGAGAATATGCAACGAAAGGAAGGAATATAAAAGTTCCAGGCTTTCACCTTCTAAAGTAGCCTCTCTGTGTGTGTGCTGTCTCAGATCGATTGGACCATCAAAATGCTGTAGCTCTAACTCTGTGACCCCGACTTCAATGAATCTTCTGTCCATTTTTTCTTATGCCTGTTCTGTATTATGAATCTCAATTATTTATTAATTAAGATTATAAATAAATGATTGAAATTTATAAGATAGAGTAAAAATAAAAAAAAAAATAGACAGAAGATCTGTCCTCCTTCTATGCTGCTGTTCTATACTTCCAAGTCTAATATTGGTGCTTTTCTTCTTGTTTCTTTTATCTTTTTTGTACTCTCTTGCTGGAGATCTTAAAAAAAGAAAAAAATTGGACATTAATTTAGTAAATTTCATAGCTTTAATGATTATTATTGATTGAAATACTTTTAGATATATTTAAAATTATTTAATTTATATTAATTATTATGATCGTAAAAATCATAGCATTATTCCATAAGCATTCATGCCAAAGGCACGAATATATGGATTAGAGATAACTCTTTGTTGGTCATTTGCAAGTCTCTCTAGGGGAAGGAAAATCCTCTTCATAAGAATTACCTATCATGTATGGAATCGGAGAGGGTGCAGGAACAAGAGATAGAATAACTGGCTAAGGATGTTTGGAGATTGACTCTGGATATAACAAAGGTAACCTCCTCCATCTATTAGGAAAGATAAAGCTCCTTAAACATATTTCACAACAACTATTGCACTAGCATTCGTTCCTACTATGTTTGACAACGAATGCCCCTCTGAGCATCTTAACTTAGCAACTCTTGCACCAGCATCTATTCCTAAGGTATCTGATGAAGAATGCCCCTTTGAGTATTCTAGCATCTTTGAGCAATCATTTGCACTATCTGAAGTAATTGAACCTTCTTTAGATGAATCTGTACAGTTTGCTAACTTGACAAATCTTGCTCAAGTTATGATGACCATACCTGAACCTACAAAAATTGAGCTAGAAATTAGTGAACTCGAGTCCACAAGAACTGAACCCTTTATGTAACAGCCCAGTCCACCCACTTACAGATATTGTCCGCTTTGGGCCTCGGCCTTCACGATTTTGCCTTTCCTCTTCTGACCAGGAGGGAAGGGATGAAAACACGTCCACAAAGGGAAGGTTTCCATACCCTTATAAGGAGTGCTTCGTTCTCCTCCCCAGTGGATATGGGATGGCAATGACCTTCATCCTCCCCCCTTAGGGGGCCAGACGTCCTCGCTGGCATATCGCTTGGGTACTGGCTCTGATACCAAATGTAACAGCCCAGTCTACCCACTTGCAAATATTGTCCGCTTTGGGCCTCGGCTCGTATGGTTTTGCCTTTCCCCTTCTGACCCGGAGGGAAGGGATGAAAACGCATCCACAAAGGGAAGGTTTCCACACCCTTATAAGGAGTGTTTCGTTCTCCTTCCCAGTCGATATGGGATGGCAATGATCCTTCATCCTCCCCCCTTAGGGGGCCAGACGTCCTCGCTGGCATATCACTTAGGTATTGGCTCTGATATCAAATGTAACAGCCCAGTCCACCCATTTGCAGATATTGTCCGCTTTGGGCCTCGGCCCGCACGATTTTTGCCTTTCCCCTTCTAACCCGGAGGGAAGGGATGAAAACGTGTCCACAAGGGGAAGGTTTCCACACCCTTGTAAGGAGTGCTTCGTTCTCCTCCCCAGTCGATATGGGATGGCAATAATCCTTCATCCTCCCCCCTTAGGGGGCCAGACGTCCTCGCTGGCATATCGTATGGGTACTGGCTCCGATACCAAATGTAACAACCCAGTCCACCTACTTGCAGATATTATCCGCTTTGGGCCTCAGCCAGTATGGTTTTGCCTTTTCCCTTTTAACCCGAAAGAAAGGGATGAAAACGCGTCCACAAGGGGAAGGTTTCCACACCCTTATAAGGAGTGCTTCGTTCTCCTCCCCAGTCGATATGGGATGGCAATGATCCTTCATCATCCCCCCTTAGGGGGTCAGACGTCCTCGCTGGCATATCGTTTGGGTACTGGCTCTGATACCAAATGTAACAGCCCAATCCACCCACTTGTAGATATTGTTCGCTTTGGGCCTCGGCCTGCATGGTTTTGCCTTCCCCTTTCTGACCCAGAGGGAAGGGATGAAAACGAGTCCACAAGGGGAAGGTTTCCACACCCTTATAAGGAGTGCTTCGTTCTCCTCCCTAGTCGATATGGGATGGCAATGATCCTTCAAGTGGGTGGACTGGACTGTTACACTTTAGACCTTCACCACCACCAGCACAAGCTCCACCAACCAAATCTACTTCAGATCTCTAGTTTACATTCGATAATGTTCCACTTAGAAAATGAAGAGAGCGTCTTCATGAATTCGGTGCTTGGACTGATTTGCAAATAACTCGATCGAATCATTCTTTAAAGGATATTTTGTCTAAGTTTACTTTTTATTTTGCTTGTACATTACAAGAATGGAGGCAAAGTCTTGGTGACTATCGTAGACTTCAATTCATATAAGTCACGTCTGCCTAATTACTTTTTGAAGTAATTCATAAAAAGTTCATTGGTAACTTTTAGCTCATTGACAAACAAGTCAGACAAGAATACTTTGAGATGAAGTGTTATTCTCTAGATAAAAGAGATTTACAGAAGCATTTTTAGCGTATGGCAGAACATTATTATCTACTCAATGGATTCAACGATGTTACTCTCTGTTATACATTAATTTCCTCTCTTCTAGAAGAATTTAAATCTGGTTATCTTTGCACTTTGAATAATGTTCAGTATTGGCATACCACCGTTGATTGGCCTACCAATCATACTTAATTGATGACAAAATTGCAATCCTTCTTGGATCGTCTCAATCATTATCCTCGAACAATCTCATCTCCGACATGTACTTCTCAAGGTCCTTATCTAAAAGATTTTGCTCTTCCAAAGCCCATATCTGCTTCTACTAGATATTGGATTTCTATGGACCAATTTACCTTTAATGGGTTTAACATTATGACTGGACATCTGTCATATCCTCCCGAAGAAAGTATTACACCATCCAAGTCTTCTAGTAAGCCCACTCTATTTTCTGCCTATTTCAAAATAGTCCAAATCTATGGCCCCTAACTTGGAATGAGACAGACATTGGCCAATTCATCCACACCATGGAACAACTTGATGATGACATGGAATGGACAGATAATTCTAACAATGACAACAGTGGCCCATAGTCTCTCTCCGCTAACTCTGACACCATCAGGGCAACCACTGGTCAGAGGGCTCGGGGTATAACAAATCTAGTGCTTAGGAACAGATCATCAATTGGAAATCAAGGGAAACAAAGCAAGATCGAAGTGTAAATTTCACGTATGCTAGCCAAGATACACAAGCCCTTTCTCTGTGCTGGCACAAAATCTCAAGGCTTGCCTCTTAGAAATCTTACACCTCCAATCTCTCCCCGTTTAAACGACCTCAAACAGGATCTATAGTCTAATAATTTCTAAAACACAGGATCCTCATGAAGAGACAAGTGTAGAGTATACTTGTCTTTCTGTATGACCAAGACTACATTATTCAAGAATCAAGCTTTCAGGAGAGGGAGAACTTAAAGAGAAGCCATGTGATGGAAAACACTCAAACTTTCATTCATGAAAGCCTCTTACAAGTTCTTAAAAAATTTTACAAGTTCTTATAAGTTCTTCCAAGTTCTGAGTACAATGATAAAGAAGCCTTGCTTTTATAGACTAAGCAAGGGAATAAAACAAACAACTTTAAGGAAAAGATTCCTTAGGTACATTCACACAACTTTAAAAAAGTAAATAGTAAAAAGTGGGAAACACATAGGTCCCAAATATTCCTAAGGGATAAGGAAGAATCTTTAAAGAGGGTGGAAAGATAAGGTGGACCCCAAAGATTCTTTTACACTATAAGAATGAATAACCTAAAGAGGAGTGGAGAGAGAATGTGGGTCACCACTGTCATTATCAGAATTATCTATCAATTCCATGTCATCATTAAGTTATTCCATGGTGTGGGTGAATTAGGCAATGTCTGTCTCAGTTTAGGTTAGGGGCCCTAGATTTGAACCATTTTGAAATGGGCCAGAAAATAAAGTGGGCTTATTGGAAGACCTGGATGGTGTAATACTTTCTTCAGGAGGATATGACAGCTCTCTAACCATAATGTTAAACCCAATAAAGGTAAACTGGTCTATGGAAGTCCAATACCCAACAAAAAGAGTTATGGGCTCTGCAAGAGCAAAATCTCTTGGATAGAGACCTTGAGAAGTACATGTCAGAGATAAGATTATTTTAGGATAATGATTGAGACGATCCAAGAAGGAATGCAATTTTGTCACCAACTGAGTATGATTGGTAGGCCAATCAACAGTGGTACGCTAATACCGAATATGATTCAAAATGCAGAGATAACTAAATGTCGTTAAGCAGTAGGGGCGATGGATGATGAAGATTGCATAGGCCTTGTGATCCGTCAAAGAAGTATACCATAACTAGTATTGATTCAAAAGTTGAGACATTTGAATACACCATTTTGACAGAGGTTGGAACCATTCAAGGAAGGTCCGACTTGGCATTGGTAGGATTATAGAGATGTCTGTAAACATGGAGAGGAGAAATAGAGATTGGACAAGCATATTGGGCAGATAAAACCTATAGATGCTAAAATGTTGATTAGGAAATAGTATCATAAAGATGATAAATGAACGATATGGTGTGGTAGAATCAAAATGGAAAGGATGAGAAGGAATATTTAGATTGATAAGGCTGAGATGAAGATAGAAAAACAGACTCTGATGGAGAAGAGAAAAAACCTCTTCTAAGATATTTGAAGGGTTTAGTGACAAAGGAGGAAAGGATTTGTGAGTTTTGGCATATTGAGGAAATTCCATGATTGGAAGGAGGAGAGGGATTATGATAAAGAGAAGATGAGAGATTAATTGAACTTCTCTATTAGGTCGAGAGAGAAAATCTACAAGGATATTGTGATAGGCTTTGATGTGGCAAATGGTGAATTTATAGTGTGAGAACCATTCTTGCCATCAGAGTAGTTAACTATCTGGTAGGGTCTTCTTCTTTGGCTCAATAATCTTACGAAAAGTTATGTTATCCATTTCAATGATAAAGTAATATGGGTTGAGGTGGAAACTGAACTTTTTTTATTACTCTTTTGACCGCCAATATCTCTTTATAGCTTACATGATAGTGCTTTTCTGATTCTTTGAACTGTCCACTTGCATGACCACAGTAGTGGCGCTTTCCGTCAATTTCTTCAATGAGATTATCACCCCAGTAATAGTCACTTACATATGTCTGCAAAATATATTGGCCTTTGTCCGGAATCTTCAAGGCTGGTGGATGTATATAGGCGTGCTTTAAATGTTGTATGACTCTAGTTTGCTCTTTTCCCAATGGTGATTGATTCTTCTTTAGCAACTTTGATAGGGACAATGTATAATCAATCACATGAGGGATAAAATCTTGGATATAATTGATAATTCCAAGGAGTTACTATATTTGTTTGGTTGAGAGATTGTCATCAGGAAAATGCAGTAGTTCATTGGCAATATTTGGACCAAGCTAATAGAATCCATTGTGGAAATGCATACCAAAAAATTCTATTTGGGTCGTTGCGATATGGCTCTTCTTTGCTGAGAGCATAATCTTATGTTGCTTCGTGAGATTCAAGAAGGATTGAAGTAAAGCTTGATGCTTTTTATAAGTTTTAGATTACAATAAGATGTCATCAATGTAGATTAAAGAACTGTGGAGAATGGGCTCATAAATCTTTGTCATAGCCCGTTGAAATAGTGAAGGGGCAATCTTGAGTCTAAAAAACATTACATTCCATTGATATTGGGCATTTAGAATACAAAAGGTTGTCTTACATTTGTCTTGAGGGTCAATTCCAAGTTACCAAAATCCTACTTTGAGATTAAACTTAGAAAAGATGGTAACTTCCTTTAAAAATAGTACCTGCGTACTAATCTTTAGTAGTGAGAATTCATCATCCTATAGGAAAGCATTTAAAGGTTTATAGTCAATGACTCACTTCTTTTTTCCTCGGTTTTCTTAAGACCTTTTGTTGACATAAAAAGTTTGACAAGCTCAATCAAATTTAGTGGGCTCAATTAGTCATTGCTAAAGAAGGATAACACATTCTTCCTATGTTAGTTTCAAATCATCAGGGTTCATACCCGGATGAGTAACCTTGGTAAGATTGATATCTTCGTTCTTCTTGAAAGGAAAATGAATGAAGAAATCAGGATTCTTCTATAAAGGATTGCAATGAGAGAACTGAGCATGAGACTCAGCACAATAGTCCAAAACTTGATCTCTCAAGGCTTCATACGATGGTGGTACTTAAGTAAGTTCAAATACATTCCTAATGTCAGTGTAAGAACTGAAGTTAGCACGACATCTGATTCTTGTGGGTAGAATCTGTAATGGAGATGTCTAACAATAGACATCCATTCGAATAAGAATATCTAGGTCAAGTAGATTACTGTCAAGCCTTGGCCCATACCACACAGTTAGGGAAGAAATGAACCCCTATTTTTCTTTTAAGCTAGATCTTGAAAGTATTTCCATCAACAACAGTGAAATACTCATCATGGGAACTCCATGTTTCAAGAGGTAAAATGTCGGACTTCATAATGGTTATAGCGCCCCCTTACCATAGGATACACACCGGGGCACCCGAAGGTCATTTCGGTACATATCCTATAATAAGGGCGAGCTACGTTCGATCACTACACTCACTTACATGGCTTCATATCATTATTCACTTATAAAGCATCATAAGAAAAACCACAATATTTTTTAAAAAACCAACTTTTCCTCATTTCATTTCTTAAAACCGAAAGTCTACATTGTGTCTTTCAACCTTTACTACATGTGCATCAACAAAACCTAGTATATAAGTACTACATGAAAGAGAAAAATATATCAAATCCATCTAATCCATCCAAAAATTCCAGTTAACCAACCTTTGAGCCATAACTTCACTTGCCAAATCACAATCTACACGGCAGTAGAGCCTCTCAGTAGCTAGAGTCGTCTCTTGGTCCTAAAAAGACAACGTTGCAATTTTGATGAGTTTTGCGAACTCAATGAGGTAACCATCATCGATGGTTCACTTAATTCATGCAACACATCAATTCATATAATAATTATTTTACAACTTTGCACTTTACATAAGTATCACATTTTCACTTAAGCATAAGCAATTTTGCATTTCAATCAATCAAACATACTTAACAAGATGCATATAAAATGCTTATGAGACACTTTTTTAATTATTACGTTGTTGTGACCGAGCGCCTAAACTGTCCCGTATCCATTTAGATATCAGGCTCATTAATACTGTCCCTTATTCGATGAGGATACAGGGCTCATTATACATAGTAAGCCTTAGGCTCTTAATCACTGTTTGAGCTCGAGGCTCTTTTCACTTGTTGAGTTTTAAGCTCTAATCGGTGGCTACTCTAATCACAACTGTCATTATCTGATTATGCATTCATGAATGGAATGCATCTATCACAATCATTTATATTAAGAAACACATAGTTCTTCACATTCACATTCAAGCGGCACTTTAATATCTTAATCCACATTACCCAGTCAGCGGACCTTCTGTCCAGAATTCACAATCAAACGCATTCATTTATCATTCACAACATAATCATAAGCAAACAATAATTGAGAGAAACCGTCTAGATTACTCACCAACTGCTCTCGAAATTAGTGCCTAGAAGTTCCAGTAACGTCTGTGGGTTGACATTATAGTTGCTCCTCTATAACAAATACCATACACATATATCATAATGTGTACAATCATAGGTGCTTAATAATGCACATTAATGAAATGAAATATGTACAATTCATGTTCATGACAAATCCCGGGTATTTATCCATCAATTTCATCGCAAAATCACTTTCATATAAAATTTCATATTTTTCCCAAGTCACACTTTCGGGTCTACCATTTGCATTCAATCAGAAAGTGAAGCTAAAGTAATTTGGTCATACTCTCTTCTATAAAAGTGTTCCTCTATGTCTTATGATTCCATTGACACAAAATCTCTCAATTGGGTTTAGTAAATAGGAAGATATACCTCAATTATTTTCAGCCTGTTCCTATCCAAAAACAGTGCACTATACCTAACTTTCATCTAGAAATTAAACATCTTAGAGATTGACTAAACATTCAGCTTCTTCATATAATTTGTAGCCCTATTTCTCTAGTTTACTCCAAATTAAAAATAATCTCAATTGGAATCCTACAGGTTCAAATATAATCAAAACACTGAAGTTTGCTCAGTAATGATAATCCCATTTACACTGTTCCAACAGACTCCCACACTTTCATTCGATCAATCTTTTTTAATTCAAAACCAATTACTACAAATTTTCATCAAGAGAAATAACAATGTGTTATGAATCTATGGCTTCAGGAATCAAGTCATTTGGAGGTCTAGAGAAGAAGTTATGGTCAAAAGAAGCAACCATGTTTATGACCTCACTCCTAATGAACCTATGTTGGCGTGATTTCCATAACTTTCACCAAAGATGTCAGATTGATCTCATTTTTGGAGAGTTTGAAAGCGGACACCGAGATATACAACTTTGATGAGAATAAAAAGCGAGATTCGGCCTCTAAGAGGGCCAAAATTGCAATTTACTGTAGCTATTTTGAGAATGTTCGTTTAACAGACATTGTCGGGCTTAGGGACACTTTTTCACCCTAGAAGGTCCATTTAATGGACATACACTGGTCTGGGGTGTTTTTACACCCGAGAAGGTTCGTTTAACGGACTTCATGCCCATTTAATGGACATATGTTACATAAAACTCCCTCCAAAGCTTTTCCCAAGGTTCCTACACTCATTCTAACATTATATACACCCATAATCTTCTCAAATTCACCTCTTCTAGCACAAAACCACTTCATAACAACTCAAACACCAATTAGATTTCATTAAACCCTTAACTCTCAACTCATTTCATTCACCATACTCAACTACATCTTATCATTCCAAAATTTCTATCCTTTTTCCATAATATAACTTATTCCTAAGTGTCAAGCACTTTATACTCAAAATTCATCATTTCAAGTTGATGACTACTTCATGTATACCTCAAGTTTAGCTTAAAATCATCCATACCTAACTCATATTCCCTATTTGTTCATAAACACCCAAAATGAAACACAAGCATATATATTCATCCATAATTTTTGCTGCATCTAGTTCTCATTTTCACATCAAATTTGAGACTATTAAAAGCATAATTTAAATTTGATCTCTTCATAATAAAGGTAGCCATATGTCTCTAGTTTAATCAAAATCAAGAACCAACTCATTTGGATAACTACAGAATAAGTTATGGCTAAAACACAAAAGCATATTAGTGGAAATTTTTCTGCTAACATTTTCCAAATTTTCTAACTTTCAACATTTACACCTAACTCATCTTATACCTAGATTATCTCTTCCATTTCATTTCCTCATCATTCTCTACCCAAATCAACTCAATAAAACACTCATAAACAAATCATGATCTATATCATCCAATCACCACTTTGAAGATCATTCAATCTCCAACATCTCTATACCCTTACACGAATTATTACTCATCCTACATATCCAAAAACAAGACATGAACATAAATTTTTCATCACCCATGACACATACATAAACCTTATAAAATCAAATCATCAAATCTCAAGTTACTCATCTTTTTAGCTTAAATTAACCATACCCATGACATTTAAAGCAAAACTTACTTGGTTTAGCTTCAATTCTTCACACTCTCACTCAACCCTAGCTCCCAAGCATCCCACGTTCTTCATCTTCTAAAGGTGATAGGGTTGGGTTCTTTAATGACAAAGTGAAGAAGAAGATGATGATAGCAAAATAATGGTGGTAAATGGAGGCAAGACAAGCTCCAGTGTTGGTGGGGTGAGAATGTCGTAGATGAAGAAGATGAGTGGAGAAAATTTCAAGAGATGAGAGTAAGTGAATAAGGTGAAGGACAATTAAAAAGAGATGGTCTTTAATATTGAACAATTTCGTGGGTTATGGCATAAGGTGTGGCAAGTGACAAGTTGTGGTCTCTCCTAAGTCTTTTAGTTAACTAGTCCATTTGTCTCCAATTTCTACTCTACTTGTCTCCTAATTTTCAATGACACTTGTCAATAATTCCTAAAGCCATTTATCTAAATTTCCATTGCCATTTAACAGTAATTTCTACTATCATTTAACAATTTTCTTGTCACTTGACATTTTTCCTAATCCAGAAATTACCCCAAATTTTCAGAAAATTTCCTAAAATTCTCTAAAAATTCTAAATTAACAATTACACTCTCCAAATTAATTTTCCATACAAACAAATCACAATTCTCAGTAACAATCACATTTATTTAACAATTATACTCGAAATGTCAATGAATGCATGTATAATTATTTTCATGTGCAAAAATTTCACTATTCACATGTATTTGTATGACACATTATGCATGAGCATGCAAATGTATTTCTAAACTCTCAATGATCACTCAGATTTACGATTTTAACCTCCCCGCAATGGGATGTTACAATGGTTTTGTTAGATCTAGTATCCATGTACTCAATAGCTTTAACAGGTCAATCATACTTATCTTGGAACAGTAACTAGATTTGCATATAGGGATGAGTAATAGGCTTGGGAACAAGCTTGAGACATGGTTGTTATTACTGTAACATTTAGATCATGTCATCTCTAGAAATGGAAATATCAGAGGAGTCATCATCCTTGTCAGAGGAATCAATAGGAACAACAAACTTAGTGTCTTCATCCTCACTGGATTATTCTTCTATGAGATCTTCAGTGTTTCCATGATCATCATAGATTGGCATAATAGCTTTAATGGAATACAGGAGTTTAATATCCCTTTTTGTCTTATGTTATTAACGAGCAAAATGTCCTGATTTGCCACAGAGAAAACAACGATCTGGTGGTTTTCTTTGAGGATTTCTCCTTTTGAAGAAGCGGATAAACTTCTCTTGATATGTTACGTGATCAACATATGTTCTTCAAAAACATGATTAAAGGAGGTCCTCTGTTAAAAAAAGTGTGCAAAAAGCTATATTTGACGATCAAGTGTAAGAAGAAAAAAGATTGTGATTGTCACACAAAGAAGAAACATCATACAAGAAGATCTCCTATAGGCTTGCCTCTTAGGAATCTTACACCTCTAATCTCTCCTCATTTTAACGACCTTAAACAGTACAGTCTAAGAATTTTTGATACACAGGATCCTCATGAAGAGGCAAGTATAGAACATACTTGTCTTTCTGTGTGACCAAGACTATATTATTCAAGAATCAAGCTTTCAACAGAGAGAGGACTTAAAGAGAAGCCATGAGATGGAAAACACTCAAACTTTCATTCATGAAAACCTCTTACAAGTTCTCACAAGTTCTTACAAGTTTTGAGTACAATGATAGAGAAGCCTTGCTTTTATAGACTAGGCAAGGGAAAAAAAACTTCAAGGAAAAGATTAGAGAGATGTTTGTAGATATGGAGAGGAGAAAGTGAGATTGGACAAGCATATTGGGTAGATAAACCTCTTCTAAGGTATTTAGAGGGTTTGGTGATAAAGGAGGAAAGGATTTGTGAGTTTTGGCATAAAGAGGAAATTCCATGATTGGAAGGAGGAGAGGAATTGTGGTAGAGAGAAAAGGAGAGATTAACTGAACTTCTTTGGTAGGTCAGGAGCGAAGATTTGCAAGGATATTGTGATAACCTTTGATATGAAAAATGGTGAATTTATAGAGAACCATTATTACCATCAAAGTAGTTGGTTATCTGGTAGGGTCTTCTTCTTTGGCTCAAGAATCTTAAGAAAAGTTATGTTATCCATTTCGATGATAAAGTGATATGGGCTGAGGTTGGAACTAAACTTTTGACAGCCAATATCTCTTTATAGCTCACATGATATTGCTTTTCTGATTCTTTGAACTGTCCACTTGCATGACCACTGTAATAGTGCTTTTTGTCAATTTCTTTAATGAGAACATCACCCTAGTAATAGTCACTTACATATGTCTGCAAAATACGTTGGCCTTTGTCAGGAATCTTCAAGGCTGGTGGATGTTGATAGGCTTGCTTTAAATGTTCTATGGCTTTAGTTTACTCTTTTTCCTATGGTGGTGGATTCTTCTGTAGCAACTTTGATAAGGACAATGTATAATCAACCACGTGAGGGATGAAATCTCTGATATAATTGACAATTTTGAGTAATTGTTGTATCTATTTGGTTGTGATATTGTCATCAGGAAAATGCAGTAGTTCATTAGTAATATGTGGACCAGGTTGATAGAATCCATTGTGGAAATGTATACCCAAAAATTCCATTTAGGCGATTCCGATATGGTTCTTCTTTGTTAAGAGCATAATCTCATATTGCTTCGTGATATCCAAGAAGAATTGGAGTAAAGCCTGATGCTCTTCATGCGCTTTAGAGTACAACAAGATGTCAGCAATGTAGATCAAAGCACTGTAGAGAATGGGCTAGCATAAGATTTGATATTCCCCGAGACCTCTGACCAGGTGTTGCCTTGATGGTATCAGAGCCATAAGTGTCATTGACCGTGACTATAGTATTCTTGATGAGAGTGAGTAGGGAGGTATTATAAGCCATGAATCTGTTACCAAGTGACCTTATTCATCTTTCTTCAACCTTCTCTATAGCCAATCTTCCTTTTAGTGTGAAGAGTACGTTATCTAATCGTATAGAACACCTTGTAGAAATAACTCATCTTCGTGAAGAAAATTATATTTCTAATACTTCTTTACCTTTGCTTATCTCCTACAGTATATATTCTCGTAACCATTCTTAGACAAAGGGTATACACACTATCCTTACCACACAATGTCCCAAAGTAAAGAAATCATCCAGAGTTCTCGTTTAGAACAGTGTGGTTTGTAGGCAACTTCAACAGAACAATACGTGAAGCTCGAGATTCCCAAGGAGCTCATCTCTCTTTGGAGAGAGCAGAACCATACACACCTACACGTTGAAGCTATTCGTCTTGTTCTCACCCTTCATAGAAGAAAGGAAATACCTACTATAACCAAGATATTTCTTTTAGACACTACCTATATGATGTACCAAAACTCACTAATTGATACCCTATTGACAACTCTCAACAGTGGAAGTATCATCCTCACCATCATCCCTGATTTCAACATCAGACTAGATGATCCCACTTTGTGTTAACGACTCTAAGTTTAGATCTAAATCACTGGATCAAAGCAAATTCCTACAACCATTATGGCTACTCTTCATCACCAAATGATCTACCGTTTATAGAATCATGTCATAGATCTCAATTGCATAAACTCTACTTATGATGCCTTGTATATGGTATCAGACAGAGCTCATGATCAGATTACTATCAGCTAGATCCCGAAGGAGTTACCACCAGCGAAGCTTAAAAAGTTTATGCTTATTGAATGGATCACTAACTACCAAAAAGTTCTTTATGCCCCTCATAGGCATTCCTTTCATACCACTACTCCACTTATTCTCAAGACCTTACGAAATGGAACTGTAAAATCCATCTACACCAGGCCCAATAAAGATCAACCTGAAGCCTTTCACACATCAGTCCCTGTCCTGATGATTCAATCTATGTTCTAACATACAAAAGGCAAAGATGAACCTCCAATCCATTATTTTAAACCCGATGAAGAAAGAGTTTATGTCAGTCATCATCGTGGACATTTTGTCTGGGATGTAGATCCCTCTAAGTGTGAACCAGACTATGAAATATGTCTAAACCCTAATTTAGATAGTGATAATGATGATGAGTTATATAATTGGCGACAGAGGAAAAAGAAGCACAATAAAAAGGAGATCTAAGACTTTATACATGACCTTTAATTAAGCATGGCAATCCAACCCGGGCCAGCTCACGAGCTGGTATTTCTTGACCTAATTGGGCCACGAGTCGAGCTCAAGTTAGGGCACTATATCACATACTTGGTCTTTTACCAATGAACCGCTCGACACTTGGTTATATATCTCACAACTAAGTCAGCCTCAAATGCTAGAAACAAAGCTAGCACAAGTTAGTAAAGATGCAAGATAAAAGCAAGAACAAAAATGAGGAAATTTAGGGAATGCTTATATTGCTTAAGAAAGCTTGACAAGACAATGGCTAAGAACTTCTATGCATCTTACAAATGAAGTCCCTTGGGTATTTATATCCTTCCACTCCTCAATGGATGGCTAGGATTTATTTGATCTAAGGGCTCACAATCACCATCTGGAATTCTCTACAACTATCTACATGTTCAAGTATTATCTATAATAATCTACAAGGTTTTAGAGTCTTCCACCCATCTCTAGCCTTATCTTGAACATAGAAGAATAATGTGGAATCTTCTAGAGAACTCTAGCTTAACCTCTCCATTTTATAAAGAATGGTGTAGTGCGTGACATTCTCTCCCACTCATTCGGGCAATGCCCTCGACTCTTCCTCCTTGTATGCCTTGATCATATCCTTATAGTCTCATAATGTGAGCTCATGCCCCCAATTTGCCTCACTATCACGCAATCCTTTCCATTTCACAAAGTACTTCATGTATCTTGGATGGGAACCACTCTTTGGTATAACACGATGTGCTAGAATTTCCTTTACCTTACGCTCGTGAGAAGTAGTGATAACTATGGGTGCTCTCCTCAACTCGCCCCTACTTAGTTCCTCCTTATCGGTATGATACGGTTTTAATAAGCTCACATGGAAAACTCGATACATCTCCAAATGTGATGGCAACGTCAAAATGTAGGCTAGCTTATCAGCCCTTTTCTCCACAAGGAAAAGGCCTTATATCGCTTTACTAGCCCTTTGTGCACCTTAGCGAACAGTCTTTGATGAGGAAGGAGCTTCACCATCACTAAGTCTCCTTCCTCGAGCTCCAAGTGTCTCCTCTTGGTATCGGCCCACTTCTTCATTCGCTTGGCAGCTCTTGCCAAGTGTGTTTGTGCCATGTCGGTTTTCTCATGCCATCCTTTGGCCAACTTGAATGTGGCAGGACTTAGACCTTTATACTCATGTACCAATGTATGAGGAGTCATTAGTTGTTGTCCCGTGGTGATCTCGAACGAACTAGCTCCGGTTCACTCGCTCTTTTGCAAATTGTAAGAGAATTAGGCAACATCAAGCAACTTGGCCCAATCATGTTGGTTGGCACTCACATAATGCCTAAAAAATAACTCCAACAATACATTCACCCTCTCAGTTTTGCCATCGGTTTGAGGATGAAATCTCGTAGAGAAATTAACCTCAAACCCCAATAGCTTAAATAGCTCTATCCAAAATCTCCCAGTGAAGAGAGTATCTCGATCGCTCACTATTGTCTTTTGTATGCCCCACTACTTCACTACATGGCAAAAGAATAGTCATGTTGCATCCTCGGTTGTAAATTTTGTAGGCACTGGGATGAACACTCCATACTTGCTAAATTGATCCACTACCACCACAATGTTGCTACTTCCCTCAGACTTTGGTAGACATTTGATGAAATCTATGGAGATACTCTCCTAAGGTTCTCTGGAATAGGCAATGGTTTTAGCAACCCAGCTAGTCTATTTTGCTCCACCTTGTCTTGTTGGCACACAAAACAAGTCTTCATCTATAACTTGATATCATCGCGCATTTTAGGCCAATAGTAAGCACGTTCAATGAGTGCTGACGTGCGATGTACACCAGAATGTCCTGCCCATTTAGAGTCATGACACTTCTTAATGATTTCCTTCCTCAACCCTTGCCACTTTGACACATACACATGATCACCTTTGGTAGTAAACACCTCATCCTTAAGCCAAAATTGGTATGTCTTCCCCCAACTTGCTAACTCTATCAAACTCTTGACTTGCGGGTCACGCTCTAGTCCCTCCTTGATATGATCAACCAAAGGAAAATTCAAACTTATGATGACGGCTAGCTGACCTTTCTACTAAGCGCATCGGCCACTATGTTGGCCTTGTCCGGCTTGTACTTCATCACAAAATCAAACTCTGCCAAGAAAGCTTGCTACCTAGCTTGCTTTGGCATCAACTTTTTTTGGTTGAAGAAGTAACTTGTGGCAACGTTGTCAGTCTTGACCACAAACTTGGACCCCCAACAAGTAATGCCTCCAAGTTCTCAAGCAATGCACCACTGCGATCATCTCCTTCTCTTAAACTATATAGCGACGCTCGGTATCATTTAGATTATGACTCTCGTAAGCAATTAGATGACTATCTTGCATCAAAGCACCACCAAGTGCAAAATCAGAAGCATCAGTATATACTGGTTCCTCCATCATCGCTTGCTTCAAGGCTTCAAATGCTCTTTGACACTTAGCATCCTAAACCCAAACTATATTCTTCTTCAATAGATCAGTAAGTAGAGATGCGAGGGAGGAATATCCTTTGATGAACTTGTGGTAGTAGTTTAAAAGGCCAAGAAAGGGATGCAACTCGGACATCGTCCTTGGTGGCTCCCAATCATAGATGACTTGCACTTTGGACTTGTCCATCCTAAGCTTGTTCCCTCCCATAATGTGCCCCAATAACATGACTTCATGTTTTATAAAAGCACATTTCTCCCTCTTCATATATAGCTCATTTTCCCTTAAGATTTGGAAAACTTGTCAATGCATAAGGTGCTCTTCCCATGTTTTGCTATATATCACAATATCATCCAAATACACCAAAACAAACTTATCCAAGAAGGGTTGTAACACTTGACTCATGATGGTGCAAAATGTGGTAGGTGCATTTGTGAGTCCAAAAGGCATGACTAAAAATTCAAAGGAATCGTACCTTGTAGCACAAGTAGTTTTCGGTACATCTCCCTCCGCAATCCTCACTTGATAGTATCCCGATCTCAAATCAATTTTGAATAATCATTGTGCTTCCCCAAGTTGATAGAACAAGTCGGCAATAAGGGGAATGAGATACTTGTTCTTCACAGTGATCTTATTGAGCACCCTATAGTCGATGCACAATCGGAGTAACCCATCGTGCATTTTTTGGAAAAGCACAGGTGCACCATATGGAGCCTTTGACAATTGGATATATATCCTGCATTTAACAACTCCTTCAATTGCCTCCTCAATTCCTCAAGCTCATGAGGCGCCATTCGGTAGGGTACCGCCATCAGTGTACTTGCACCTTGACCAACTCAATTTTATGATCTACCTCTCGCTTTGGTTGGAGCCTTTTTGGAAACTCCGCGAGCATCACATCCTTATACTCCTCAAGGACGTGGGCAATCTCTTTAGGTAGTCTATTTGAAGAAGCTTGCTCCTCCTCCTTAATTGCCACCAAGAATGTAAGTTGCGTTGCTTGGCTTGTAGACTTGCTTCTCGTGATAAAGGTACCATACACGTATTACCCTTCTCTAAGATGCATGTAGTGTTGGCAAAGGGAATTGACACAGCCTTTACACCATCCATGAACCCCATGCCAAGCAAAATTAGATAATTAACTATAGGAACAATTGAAAAGTCAACAAGGCCATTTTCCAGACCACTCACCTAGGCAGACCTTAACGCCACAAACAAGTCCAATGGTCGACTTTGGCTCAGAGTTTACCGCTTTGAGTCATCCTTGCTCCTTGCTATACTTGAGGCTCAATTGGTTGGCTTCCTTTACTTCAAGGAAGTTGTGAATAGCTCCAATGTCAACTAGAGCTTTTACGGCTTTATCGCCCACTTTAACTTCCACGAACAAATGCCCCTTCTTCTCAGACTTGGGCACCTTAACTTTGGCTTTAATGGCATTTAGGATTTGCAAAAACCCCATCTTGGTCTCTTTGTGTTGCCGTTGCTCCTCCCTTTCTTCGATCAAGGCGGAGAGTTTGCTTTTCTTCAGACATTCTCTAGCCTTGTGCGGTCCCTCACAAAAGAAGCATATCGATTCTTTTCCCCCTTTATCCTCCTTATGGTCGCCTTCCTTGTGCTTGCTATACTTATGGGAGCCCTATTTGCTTTGATGGTTATCTCCCTTACTCTTGTCTTTGCCACCCTTGTCTTTGTGAGACTTGGGCTTCTCAGGCTTCTTGAATTCAATAAGAGATCAACAATGGAAATAGCAATGGCCTTTGAATCTCTAACTTAACCCAATTTTGTAAATCATCCATACAAGCAAAGAGTGCTTCCTTATCTGGATAATTGGGTATTTCCAAAAGTAGTTCGGAGAATTCCTTCCAGTAGTCTTTAATGCTCCCTTTTTGTGTGAGGCGTCGCAGCTTGGCTCTTGCCTCCAACTCGACATTCTTGGGGTAGAATTGCTCCTTGAGTTCCTTTTTAAACTCATCCCATGTATTGATAGTGCAGGTACCCCTCTCGATGTCACCATGCCTTCTCCTATACCATACCATCGCGGTATCCTCAAAGTAGAAAGTGGCGGTATCAATCTTTTTAGCATCTTCCATAACACCAAGTGCCTTGAAGTATTGTTCCAAGCTCCAAAAGAAGTTATCGATCTCCTTTGCGTTTCTCGACGCACTTTATGCCTTTAGCTTTGGAACATCCACCTTTGAAGGAGTAGTGACTACCTAGGTGTGACATTGCTTCCCTCTTGAGCAATCGCCCTCTTGTAAAGAACTACCTCATCCATAACCTTTGCAAGCTCTTCCTTGAGGCGAATAATCTCATATTGAAGGGTCTCCTCTAAGGCCTTCACTTGGTCTTGACAATTAGAAGCAGCAACATTCAAAGCACCTTGCATCTCCCCTTGGAACTCTTCTTTCCCCTTCTCGAGTTCCTCAATGTGTTGGTCTACCTCCTCGAACTTGTCTTGTCCTTCAGCCACCGCGAGCTCCACCTTCGCGAGCCTTCCATTTATGTCTACCAAGACATCCGTTGACCTTGATCTCTCCTTACTGGTCTTCTTCTCCTCTCCAACGTTGGTAGTCCCACTTGTTCCTAACATCTTTACTAAGCAACGATGAGCACAAACCTTGACTCTGATACCAACTGTCACGGACTTGGTCTTTTACCAACGAACCGTGCAATATGTAATTGTATATCTCGCAACTAAGTCAGCCTCTTCCTTGAATGTTAGAAACAAAGTTAGCACAAGTTAGTAAAGATGTAAGATAAAAACAAGAACAAGAATGAGGAAACTTGAAGAATGTTTATATTACTTAAGAAAAAGCTTTACAAGACAATGGCTAAGAACTTCTATGCATCTTATAAATGAAGTCCCTTGGGTATTTATAGCCTTTCACTCCTCAATGGATGGCTAGGATTTATTTGATCAAAGGGCTCACAATCACCATCTAGAATTCTCTACAACTATATACATGTTCAAAGTATTATCTACAATAATCTACAAGGTTATAGAGTCTTCCAACCATCTCTAACCTATCTTGAACATGAAAGAATAATGTGGAATCTTCTAGAGAACTCTATCTTAACCTCTTCATTTTATGAAGAATGGTGCGGTGTGTGACAACTGGCTCGGATCCCCTTGGCCTGACTAAAAGTGATAAAAATGATATCTTTTTTTTAATTCTTTAAAAATGATTAAAGTTTTCAGTTTGGTCCGATCCTTTGTTTTTTTTTTTTAAGTAATCCGATCCATTGTTATCCCCACCTTTATTATAAGGATACAAAATTTAAAAGATATATAAGAAAGTATTATTATTAAGACTTTATATATTATTATTTTGTTTATTTACATACAATAAAATTCATCTTTATAATTATACAACTGAAATTAATAAAAAGTTAATGTAATCAGTATACAGTACTTTTCACCTTGCGAAGTCTAGAAAGAGTCATATACTCAACATTCTCTTTATATTTTTATAAAGAAATTTTCGTAAAGTAAACCTGTGACTTTATGGTTGCAAAATAACAACTTTACCTATTATTTACCTTCTATTGCTCATCGTCTAATTAATCACAAGGAACAACTGAAATTAATCAAATATCATTTTAATAGAACAGAAAAATAATCCCTGACGTGAGAGGAAGAGTAGGATTTATCATTTGGCTTATAAGGCGGAGAATTGGGAACACAGTAGATAGAGAGAGAAACCAGAAGACTAGAATGGCAACTGCAACGGCCTTTTCACTTGGACACTCCTGCACTCTCTTCTCTAAAGCTTCAATCTTTCTGGGCATAAGAACCAATTCTCTTCTTCGCTTCACCTTTTCCTCACCTTTCAGCTCCTCTGCACTTCCCCTCCACTCTAACAAACACTGGAGAGCACCTGTTGCTTCAGCCCTCGATCTTGGTGGAGTCAAGATTTCAAAAGACGGTAGCTTTCTCTGCCACTTTCTTTTTCTAAATTCGCACTCGTCTTTAATTTGTTCAGTTCTTACACGTTGTTTTCATTGACCACAAGACTTTGTACATTTAACGTTTGCGCTTTTTCTTTTAATTGCTGCTACTCATTTCTTCGCATTCTTCAAGTCTTTGTTTTTTGTTTCATTTTTTGGAGCTTTAAAGGATAAACCCTTAACGGATAGTCGATGCGAGCTCAGAATCGTGAACTGGGTTTGCGTTTCTACCTTCTGGGAATGATGCACACTCTTCATTTGGTATATGGAGGCCATTTGAAATCCAACTACAGTGTTATTTGGACATTGATGGATGCAAACAATGTGCTGCACATGGTGTTTTCATTGTTTTGCAAATGTACTCTTTGCACCTACTTGAATTTAAGGATGACTTAGTAGGTTCTGCAGAGATAGGACTTTGGGTAACAAACAACATTGTTGGTGCTGTTCTTAGAACTTTGTACATCAAGGTTCTGTTTATGACATTTCATGAAGTCCTTCCATCAATATAACTCGAAGTAATAGCTTACTTATCATAATAGACACAATCCATAATGTGGAATTGGAACCTGTGTATACATGTTAGCTTCTATTTAATTTTTTCGATCATGGGATAAACAGACATGGTTTAGGTAACGATGAACTGGGAATGGCTTTAAATCTTTGTTTAACTTGCGCGGCTCTTCTCGGTTTGTTGAAATTGGGTCCTTCTTAACTTAATGTTTTGGTTTCTTGTACCATGTTGATTTTCTTGGTTGCTGGGGTTCTGTAGATGTGGTGCGGGATGACCCTACAAACAATGTGCCAGATACAATTTTCTCTAAACTTGGAATGCAACTTCATAGGAGGAATCAGCATCCAATTGGGATCCTTAAGAATGCAATATATGATTATTTTGATACCAATTACCCTAGCAAGTTTGATAAATTTGATGATCTGTGTCCACTTGTTTCTGTAAAACAGGTAAAATTCCATCATAATTGCTCTTGTCTTTACCTTATTCTACAGTTCTGCCTGCTTTTAATATTTTAAAGTATTTTTCAATGCTTTTGGTAACATTTGAATGTCCCTGCAGAATTTTGATGATGTCTTGGTTCCTGCTGATCATGTAAGCAGGAGCTATAATGATACCTACTATGTTGATTCTCAAACTGTCCTTAGATGCCATACAAGTGCACATCAAGCAGAGCTGTTGAGGAAGGGACACACGCATTTTCTAGTTACTGGAGATGTTTATCGTAGGGATTCTATTGATTCAACTCATTACCCTGTTTTCCATCAGGTTTATATCTCTGAATTCTCAATCATTATCATTCCATCTACTAGTGTTCGAATTTATTTTCTTTCTTTTCCTCAATTATATGCTTCGTGCATATGATGCAGATGGAGGGTTTTCGTGTTTTCTCTCCAGAAGATTGGGAAGCATCTGGCTTGGGTGCAACATCTTTTGCAGCAGAGGATTTAAAAAGATGTCTTGAGGGATTGGCAAGGCACCTGTTCGGTAAATTCGTCTTCTACAGAAAATACTTTTGCATATACATATTGATGGAACGAGGCACCCTGGGGGAAGTTTGACTTATCAAAATGATAAGTTAGTGCGTATAATGAGTTTAGGAAACAATCTGGCACAAGTTTGTTGAGAAGCAGCCTATAAGGTAAACCAGGATAATACTGCTGTCTTCTGGAAACCCATAAAAAAATTCATTTTCACTTTATAACACGCCAAGCAAAGTTCAGAGATTAGATGACCAGTTGGTCTAAGTGACTAGTCACTTTAGCCTTTGAATCCAGTTTGTTTCAAAGTCTCGACAGCCCCCCTTTACCTTTTAAAAGTATTCTCCAGGTTTTGTTTGATTCCTAGGTCTACAATAATAGCTCCTTTAGTGGTTTCCCTTGGCGCTTTTGTTAGAATTAATTCAAATTTTTAGAATTGTTTAAATTCCTTTAGAATAGATCTTAGATTATCTTAGAATAAGTCTTAGATTATATTTAATCTTATCTTATAAGCTAGATTTAGTGACTGAAAAATCTATTTAGTTGTTTGTATTTTGTCTATATAAGGCAATCAAGTTCAATAATAAAAATATGTGTGTGTTTACGTATTGTTCAATCTTCATCTAATCCCATCTCTTTCATCTTCTTTATCTTCAAAATTCCAACAGCTTTCAGGATTTTCTTGCTTTGTATTATGTCTTGATCCTTATTAGTTCATGTCATTGTACATTTCAGGTGCTGTCGAGATGCGCTGGATTGACACATATTTCCCTTTTACCGATCCATCATTTGAACTCGAGATATTCTTTCAGGTAATCAGTGGATCTTGTTTTCTGCTATTCTCTCATTATACTTGTGATATTGTGTTGGAAACTTTATTCCAATTCTCTCCCCCTCTCCTCCTCTGCTCCCCTTGCACTTTGGAATTAACTAATCATACACTTTTGCTCGGCCTCACAGTTATTTCTGTCCAAATTTTACTTTATTACCAGTGAGTAACAGCAGTAAGATAATTGAAAAACATGAGAAGTTTTGCTCCATTTGAAGAAAATTTGAATTTTAATTTGGAATGCTTGGAACTAAAATTGGTACTATCAATTTTAATTCTATTGTTTTTCTGTGATATGCAATTGGATCTAGTTTAATATCCTTTTCTTTTTGACAGCTATTGAATTTTCATATAAGTGGCTCTCCAAATTAACTTGAAGGCTATCTTTACGTATTGATTTTATCATGTTGTATCTCGGAATACTTGATGCTGGTCTATTAAAGACCTAACATTAGGTTGGTGTAGGATTTGTTATGGATTAATTAAATTGATGCTAGCTTGAAGCACTTAAGCTTTTTTACCAAGAAATTTAGAGCAGCTTTCCCTCTCTAATCAATGGCTATTAATTTTCAGGAGAAATGGTTGGAAGTTCTAGGCTGTGGAGTAACTGAGCAAGAAATATTAAAGAGAAACGGGAAACTTAATAATGGTGCATGGGCTTTTGGACTCGGTTTGGAGCGCCTAGCAATGGTTTTATTTGATATACCAGATATTCGGCTTTTCTGGTCAAGTGATGAGCGCTTTACATCTCAGGTCTGCCTGGTTTCAATGAATATGTTGCTGCTTTTACCTTCTATTTTATATGATTCATATATGAATGCATATATATATGGGTATTTGTCTGCTTAAATGTTTATTATATTTGTAAATGTATTCATATTTATTTATCTGCTTCTTCAGTGATGTGCATTTGAATTATTCCCTTTTTGATTAAAGGAAATTTCAATTGTGCAAGTTGACATCATTGGTAGGCATGTGACTAGAGCATATTGATCTGGATATCTTTATATGCAGTTCTCTAAGGGTCAGCTTGGAGTCAAATTCAAGCCATTCTCAAAGGTGTGTAATATGTTAAACATAACTTTGTCCTTTTCCTTCTTTTTTCATAAAATATTTTGAGAGGTCCGCCAAGAAGTATGTGATAAGTACATGTATCTTTTGCAGTTTCCTCCTTGTTACAAAGACATGAGTTTTTGGATCAATGAATCATTTACTGAAAACAACTTATGTGAAATTGTTAGAGGAATCGCTGGGGATCTTGTTGAGGAGGTAATGCTTGTACTCCTTTCTTTTTCTTTTTCTGAAAGCTTTGAACCTGGTATTTGTTTAGTAGATTCTGCATACTAATTTTGCCCTTAAGTGGAAATTGTATGATTCTTTGTGTGCTGTAACTTGGTTCTAGCATAACCAAGTATCAGTGGTTATGTGACATTCTTGCATGTGGGAGATGGATATTGGTTACTGTGCATTGGGAAGCAAGTCACTCTACTGAACTGTTGCTTTTAGTTTTATTAAATAACCCTAAGTTTTACATTGTCTAAGATATGGAACTCGATCTAATCGTCTGACAGATCAAAAGAACAAGTATCTAGCCAACTGATAAGTAATAAACATGGAATGCTAACTCAGCTGCACTACTTCTGCATGGACAATGGTTGTTTTCTGAAGTGGTAAAATCTTTTTGTTGGGATTCAGGTGCAGTTGATTGACAACTTCACCAACAAGAAAGGGACGACAAGTCATTGTTACAGGATTGCTTATCGCTCCATGGAACGATCACTTACTGATGAGGAAATTAATGACCTGCAGGTACTTCACATTAATCTCTTCTTTGTCAGAATTTTCAGTCAAAAATGGTTAATACCCTGAACCATCTTATCACCATGGACGCAGTGGAAGGTCAGGCACCAGGTGGAAAGCAAGTTGAATGTTGTACTAAGATGAGATATTCATGCTCTCTTCCTGAACAGTTCTCCTGATACTGCCATAGATGTTCTGCTTTTACCTTGAACACAATTTCTGCATTTCTATGGTGTTGGATGAAAAACTGATGAACACATTCATTTGATCTCATACACGAGACTTTCTATGTGAGGGGGAGTGGGAAGCACCACTGATGGGAATGGCTAAGTGGTCAAATGTACACATATAACAGACCGTTATTAGCTACTCAATAAACTAATTCTAAATGCAAACACTTACTGAGTTTGTTGATGTTACAATGTTCAAAAGGAAAAGGAATGATAACCCAGATGATTGTATAATATTGTGAAGTGATCCAATCCCAGGACTGAGGTTAGACGCATGTCCATGATATTATATGTCACCATGAGATATTCTTCCATTAGAGAAGGCAGGCTGTAGCAGTAAAGTTAGATATGTGTCTTATTACATACTGTACTGTAGTGCTGAACTAAATTCTAGCCATGAAGCACATTTTTTAATGGATAAAACCAGAGCCTTGGAATAAGTAAAAGACTATCAAATTTTATACTTATATAGGTTATTAGGTTAATTGGAGTTAAAAATTTTATAAAAATAATTATACTCAAATTTTTATTTGAAATTATATGGAAAGTTAAATTATAATATCATTATATTCTATGTGATAGATGTATGACAAAAATAAAGTTACAATCAAACAACAACATAGACATTAGCATTCTAGTTCTACTTATGAATGTCAATTTCAGGTTGTATTGCAACAACTAAGAGTCTTGCTGATATGCAATGTCTAAAAAGATTCATCCGGATTGGTGTTTCAATCATAAGGAAAGAAAATGAGCAATGGCAACCATGAGACCTCCACGCCAATGTATCAATATTTGTGCTTAGGTGGGTCTTAGGACATGGATGGAAGCTTATTATGGGCCAACAGAGTCTTGGCAGTTTTGATGGGAAGTGTTTAGTAAGTTAGCTGTTGCGTTCGTGAATCGTGTGGGAGTTGAGTGGACTTTCCGGAGAGAATTGTGTTATGCTTATGTATGAGGCCTCCTAAATTCGTCCCAGCTCAAAAGGGTGCGTATTTGATTCATTTCTCAAGACTTTCACTTTGTAATTACTAAGACAGTCACAGATAGAGAGACAACACAAACAAAATGCACACACCAATGAAGTCTCAAGCTTTCACCGGAGACTGCACAGTCTCTCTTGTTTTCTACTCATGTTCTTTGTCTAAAACTCGCCACTTGCCAAGCAACAATTTTTTACTATCTCGCTATAACTCGGTTTGTCACCCCAACAATCGCATAACATCAAAGAAGTTCTCAAGCAACAATCTTTCTGCTAAACCACTGGTGGGGCGAAATACCATAACTTGCTCCGCCGAGAGAACTTCTCCGACGAAGCAGCTCCGCATCCTCCTCGACGCTCCTGGGGTTCACCAGGGTCCTGCTTGTTTCGATGCTCTTAGTGCTAAGCTTGTGGAGAAAGCTGGATTTGACTACTGTTTCACTAGCGGTATGTAGTGTTGCTGACAAATCCTGGATTTATTTGCATGACCTTTATGACCGATATTATGAAAACGAGGATATGGGTTTTATTTGAAAGCAGTTATAGGTATGGTTATGTGGAGTGGGACTTTCTGATGCTTTCTTGGGACCAGGATGAGATTCTTACTTCGTGGCTTTTTTTTTGGCTTCCTGTGATTCTTATTTATTTGGAGACACAAAGTTGGGAAAACATAGAAGTGTGATTAAATATGAGAAGAACAATTCTGTTTTCATTCTGAATTTTATCAAAAACTGCAAGTGACTTTCTCCCCTAGCCTGGTTGCTAGTTGAAAGCTTGGTCGTGATCACTGGCTTACATAATAGTTCAATTAGATACAAGGAAATGGAGGCCAAGATTGGTCAATCTGGTTTCTATATTGAAATCTCGTTCATTTTTTCTATGGAGATATATGCTTAGCTGAAATTTGATGTACTGAATGGTAGAAGGCATTACGGGGATATTCTTGTTCTATAAAGAATGGGTATGATTTGTATCATATCTTGTTTTTGTACATATGATTTCGTTGGGGATGATTTATCTGTTGTTGTATATGTTTTGTTTATACTTCTTTTTCTTTTGCTTTAAATTTGTGACCTTCTAATGGGGTATAATATTTTTATGTTTACATTGAATTATCCTTTATCTTATGATGAGATTATAGAATCTTACTTTTTAGCAGTTTTATGTCAGCGGATGGTTTTAGGAGGTTGGTACTTATATGTAATACTTCACTACTTTTTTCCCTGCCCTGTTTTAGTTTTTGACTTCATTAACAAGTTAGTTTGTTTCCTAGTGACTTCATCATTGTTCAAGGTTGAACGGAACTTGATCCAAAATTACATATCTTTCAAAATATAAGTAGCTTGCACAGTCTAAAAATGTTACATAGTGTTATGGTAACTTTTTGGTTTTACCCCCTTTCAGTTATTGTCCCCATCCGTACTTGACTGTTAATTATGTGTCAGCCACAGGTACTAGTTGATTCCCATGTGCTTACTTGCACTTCTAATATTCTTTGTTTGTAGTTGCAGAGTGCACAACCTGAGGTTCTTTTTTACTTTATTACAGTTATATAGTGTAGGAGCAAAGAACTCACTTTACATAAGAGTATCTGGTCTGTTTGGTACTTGACTCACTTTACATAAGAGTATCTGGTCTGTTTGGTACTTGACTCACTTTACATAATAGTATCTGTTCTGTTTGGTACTTGAGATTGATCATCTGACGTTTATGATGCACAAAATACTGGATCTCATAGGATTGATTAGTTATGTTTGGTTTTGAGAGTAAAAGCATCTATGGTTGAGCTTATCTGGTCTGTCTCCAGTTACTTTTGTATGCGACATATTCAAGCAATCAAGATAATTTAATAAATGTGGTATGTCCTTCCCTTAGGGTTTTCAATATCTGCTGCTAGATTGGGGTTGCCTGACACGGGCTATATTTCCTATGGTGAAATGGTGGATCAGGGCCAACAAATAACCCAAGCTGTGTCAATTCCTGTCATTGGGGATGGCGATAATGGATATGGGAATGCCATGAATGTCAAAAGAACTGTCAAGGGATATATCAAGGCTGGTTTTGCAGGGATCATTCTTGAAGATCAGGTTTGTATTATTTTGCATGAAGACTGTTTTATTTTTTTGATAGCATTTCCTGAGGTGAAACCTTGACTTCCCTGCATAACAATCCCTGCGAATTATTGAGTTAGATCCCAAATCAACTATGATGTAGGAAGCAGTCAGTGAGTCAAAATATAGAAGGTAAAGGATTTTAATCTAGGAATTGGTATCCTGGAATAGCTTCATAATCTACTAAGTCTAAATTTTGTGATTGATAGAAATACCATCTCATTGGATGTGTGATTGTCTTTGATTTTAAGAAAATTTCTGATCAAATTATTAATAGTAAATAATATACTGGAAGAAACAAAGCAATCAAGAAATCGATAGTACAGGACAAACAGAACAGCTGAAACTCTTTTGTTTGAAAGAAGTAAATTGTTTACGGGTTCTTATCATATCCCTTTTTGGGAATCTTGTCAACTATTTTGCCTGTGCTTTAAATAGAAGAGATCAAGATGATCCAAATTAAGTGTACAGCCCAAGTTGATGAATTTGCAAGAAGGTGACAGAAATTGAATCATTTTTCTAGTCCAAGGATGTATTTCAATTTTTGGGTGGCAGGACTTGGGCATAGGATGTTATGGAATAGAATCTGGAAGGTTCTGTTACAACCAATTAGTAGCATTTGGAAGACTTGAACTATTTAACATTAAAGAAGTATGGAAGGTAGCAAACTCCGATGGACTTATTGGTAATTTATGTGGATTGACCTAAAATATTTTGTGGTTGTCTTTCTGGCACAAAGTATGACTGGAAAAATATATAAACAAAACCATTAGACTAAACATTCAAGTTTGCTTTGCTATTCCCATATATCAGGTATGCCCTAGATTTCTGTTGCTCCGTGCGTGTATGGGTTATTTGTTCATGTTTTTCAACAAAAGTTTGGGTTTTGTCTTTTTCTTGTGGCTGTCACTTAATTTTTTATTATCATTGTTTGCTATGTAAATAGGTTCTCATTTGATCTTTCTTGCTTATCAATCTAACAATTGAAGGTATCACCAAAAGCTTGTGGCCATACACGTGGTAGGAAAGTTTTGTCTAGAGATGAAGCTGTCATGCGGATTAGAGCAGCTATTGATGCTCGTGAAGAGAGTGGCGCTGACATTGTCATTGTTGCACGAACTGATTCTCGTCAGGCTGTGTCTCTTGATGAATCACTCTGGAGGTCAAGGGCTTTTGCTGATGCTGGAGCAGATGTTCTCTTCATTGATGCACTAGCTTCTAAAGAGGAAATGAAGGCTTTTTGTGAAATTTCCCCTTTAGTTCCAAAATTGGTGAATTTCTTTACCTTGACAAGGCAATAACATGGATTCAGTTTTATGTGAAATTACTGGGCTTTACTCTATTGACTTTCCAAGAGATAGTACATCCAAAAGAATGACAATGAGATGCTAGTTCAGTATACATGGGGCTAAATTTTATATTTAGCATACCTTGAATGTAGCTTTCAAACCTTTGTCTTATGCTGATTGATTGTTGCTTTTAGTCAGATTATCTTCTTTGCGTTATCTTTTTTTTTTTTAATTTCCCAATGAGTTACTTGATGACATTTCTGGAGCTATTTGTGGATAAGTTCAATAATTTCACTTCTTATCTTTTTCACTTGTCTTTCTCGGAGTCTTTTGTCATTCTGATATGCATCTTGTGTTACATCGTGCTATCATTTGAAGGATACTGTTGCCTATGCAATATATGCTATCAGAGCATTAGGGCTGTCCTAACGAAAATATGCATTCAGCTAATGCTACTGTTGAATATCTATATGAATTAAAACGTGCAAAGTTCCAATCATGACTCAACTGCTGGATGTAAAATGGCAGAGAATTTATAGATAAGAGTTAAAAATGTTTTAGAGTTAGAAGAATTCCAAGGCTTCAAATAGAATACAGAATTGGATTTTGTGTAGGCCAATGTGAATGTTACAGCTAGAGTCTAGAACCCTTGAGATGTATTCTGAAGGAATTGTACTGCTGTAATTAGTTGACTCTCTACTTTCTACATCAATTTCTGCATTTTCCATTGTTTTACTGGGAATTTTTCTCTTGCTAGGCCAATATGCTTGAAGGAGGGGGTAAAACACCGATACTCACTCCTTTTGAACTTGCAGAAGTTGGATATAAACTAGTGGCTTACCCTCTGTCCCTGATTGGAGTTTCAATTCGAGCAATGCAGGTCGTGTAAGCTTGCCTTTTGAAGATTACATATCTTTTAATGCATGATACCATATTGAGAACCTTTCTTTCAAGAATTTTTTAAAATTTTCGCTTTGCCTTAAGTATACTAAAGGACAAGGTTCTTTAAAGCAGTCAAAGTGGTTATTCTTACTTTTACTTGAACCTAACTCAACACATTGGCCCTGTCCTTAAATTTGATGTGTGATATCTTCTACACATAATTGACTCCTAGTGTTGAGAGTCCAATCTCCATTTTCCTTGAGATCTTTTCCATTATCTGCGCCATGAGGAAAAACAAAAGTTATACATATACATATACATATACATGTACATATACATCTACATGTACATATACATGTACATATTGCCAATACCATTAATAAACAGTTAAGTTAATTACTCAATTCATGCATTTATATACACTAAAAGTCGATGCCTTTAGAAGACCTACTAATTCAATTGTGACTAATGTATTTTTACTAGCAAATTATTGTTTTAGGTTCCATGTTGTTCTTCTGAAGAGGATGCGCTGTAGTTACAAGAGACTACAGTTGTTTTTCTGTTCCTTTTACCTGTTGTCCTTCAAATCTGCAAAATACTTGCATTTTCCTGTTTGATTACTCCATCACAATTTATCTGGAGCCCAGGTGCCATACCTGATTATAAGGGTGTATCTAGTTCTTGAAGAACAACAATGCCGAAGATTTTGTTATTATGTCAGTATTTTTGTTATTCATCTGCAGGATTCACTTGCTGCTATTAGAGGTGGTCGTATTCCTCCCCCTGGAAGCATGCCATCATTTGAAGAAATAAAGGAAATCTTAGGTTTCATTGACTACTATGAAGAAGAGAAGCGATATGCGACCCATACAAGTCAGAGAGGTAGTTGCTAGGTTTTTCTGCTTTAGCAGCCTGCTTCTAAATCAAAATACATTGATTACCTAATCTAATCTTTTGATTCATGTAACTTAAGGATATTCATCAGGAAACAGTAATATAGATAGTTTACAGCAGAGGATTCGAGATGACAAAGAGCAGAGCAGAGATCCTCAAGATTCTGTTGTGGAAGTGATAACTCCTGAGGTATACACTAATTCTGGTGCAGATGGCTCAAGAAGTCCCTTTTCTGGGATTTGGTCTCGGACATTGAGAGTTAGGATAACCGGACTAGATGGATTCGAGAAACTTGATGTTAGGATTCCTGTAAGTGATCCATCCTCCATTAATGCAGTTATTATTTAATTTTGTCCATTCCCTTGGTTTCCCAGTTATATCCCTTGCCACCAGTTTCCAGTGATAACTGCAGGGAAGCTATAATCACTGAGTATCTCTCCTTTCACATCATCAGATGTATCTGCAGTTTCAGTGTTTTTGCGCAAGTTTCATGCAACATGTTATTTTACCCTACATTGTTTTGATCAGTGTTTAGAATTAACATAACCTCTATTATAGAAAAAGAAAATTGTTGCTATATGCAAATTTGTTTCTTTTTGCAGGCTGGTTTCCTTGAAGGGATAACAAATATAGTTCCAGGTACTAGCTAATAATTTAATAACTATATCTTGCTGAATGAAGCTTACATTTTCTTTTTGCCAATTTTGGATGATAGCTTTGGGAGGTGTGAACCTCAAAGCACTCTTGGACGACGCGGCGGAGGAAGTCGGAGGCAAATTGTTGCTGGATTTTAATGATAACGTTGGAGACAGGATTCAAGTTTTTCTGGAATAAACTTGCTATAAGTTGAAGGAAGAGGTTCATTTGTTGAAACAAAGCCAAAATATAACCTGTTGAATGTTTTTCTTTCTTTCTTTTTTAATGAAAGTACAAAGCATCTCATTGGTACATGAATTGTTCTTTTGATTACAAGAAACAAAAGGAATAAGAGTAAAAGGCTGATTGTGTCTAGATGGACTATTACAGTTGCACTATGCGACGACCAGATTCAACACATTGCATCTGGATCAAGTGGAACCAATCTCAATATTTTTTGAGAGATGAGCAACTATTATAAGTTAAGAACTAACCTCACAGTCCTAGTTTGCTTGTTCACAATTCGTAAATAGAAAATAAAAACTCATAAGCTTAGAGAAAAAACTCATAAGCTTGTTTGATAAAGAGTTGGTTTGGCTGAATCAAATTTTCAACTAGCTCCTCTATAGGAGCGTTTTACCCTTATCAGCTAATTTTTTCAACCAAATCTTTATTTTGTCCTCGTTACTATTGCACGTCCCACTTCTCATTTCTTGAAGTCTCCATACTTCCAAAGTCTTCCCCCTTCTTTCGTTGCTTTCGTTTTCTCTCACCGCTCACCCTCACGCGATCTCGTTTTCCTTGCTTCTTTCGTTCACTCCCACGCATCAACGAAGGAGAGTAGGCCAAATAGAGAGAAGGTTTGAAGTCGATTTCGGTACTATTGAGGAGTTCAGTTCTGAAACGGAAAAGGAAGAATATGGCAACCGTAGATGAAAGCTCATCTGCTAAGAGGTGGCTTCCTCTTGAAGCTAACCTCAACGTCATGAATCAAGTCGGTAACTTATCCATGGTTTTCTTTTTATTATATTTGCTTGCTGAGATTTAGAGTCTTCGACATATTGGATTTTTAGGGTTTTTCAAATAACGCATCTTCTGTTGATTATTATTGTCCTACTTTACTAAAGTTCCTTCTCTAGATTGTCTTATTTTTTCATTCCCTCTGAAAATATTATTGCTTACAAGATTCATAGTTTATCCGAGTATGGTTTCGACTGAGATGGGTGTTTATTATTATTATTATTTCTTGGTGGGGGAGGTGGGTGTTTAAGTGGGGAAATATATGCAGAAAAAGCTGTCATACTACTTGAATTTACTTTCTCAAATATTTGACACATTGTGGAAATAGTGTTTGGTGATTAAATATTGTGAATCTTTTGCAAGTACTTGTGTTCTTTTCTTTCTAATATTCAAATCAATGATTCGAGCACCCTGTAGCTTTGCTGCTTTCTTAATTTATTCATTTTTAGAGATAGTATTTTTCTATAAGTGTAGGCTTCTTTGTTACTATCTGGATAGCTGTTGTCATGTTTATGTCAAATGATATTTTGCGGAAAACAAACTGCTCTTAAGGTACATATTTTTCTTAACACACATTTATTACTATTTCATAGTTTTGTTGAATTCTATTCATTCATCTCTTAATGGGTCAAGAAAGTGAGTATTGATCTATCAATTAATGGTTTCTGCAAGGAGAGAGGAAATTTTCTGTGTTGGTTAGCATATGTCTTGCATTTATGATTCATGTGGTTGGTGTTTATTGGTGGTATCAGAATGATGACCTTTTATACCCATTAATTATGCTTCCTCCCAAATCCATTCCACTGGTAAGTTTGTACTTGTTAGTTGTTGAACCTTTTTTGATATATTGTAGATACATGGCTGTAGAGAGGGAGGTTGAGTTCTATAAAAACACACACATCAATATACCTATATCCAAATTTGTGGAGGCTGTTGAAAGGAAGATTCCTCTAGAATCTATCTCACCTTTTGATATATTTTGACATTCAAGTGATTGCCTCTCAAGTCTAGGCTTCTTTTTAAGATTTAAAAAGACATAAGGTCGGTATGTGTGGGTGTGTATGCAAAGTCCTAATGGACATGTTATGAATCTTAGTTCTTTATGATCATTTATTTTCTCTAAATAATTCATCATTATTGTTTAGATACTTTGGTCCGGCAGGCAGCAATGGTATTCAAATGTTTTCTTTTAATGTATTACAAGAACAGCAGAGCCAGAAATTATCAGAAACAGATAACCTGTGGGAATCATCCATGGTATTTTTTCCCTTAACAGTTGTATTAAATTTTTTTTGATAAGATCAATCTTTCATTCACTACTTTTTGCATTTTAACTTTGATGAGCTTTTGATCATGTCAAGTCTATAAATTTTGGAAAATTTGTTTGTGAACGATATACTTCATTTAACCATTGTTTTCCAATTCATTTGCTCTTATTTCCCAGGGTCAAATGCTAACATTGGATGAGTATCTGATGCTTCTGTATCGGGTGTTGTTACCTACGCCAATGTGGTACCGTTTCTTTCTTAATCAAGAATACAGAAGCCTTTTTTCGTCTCTAATGACAGGCTTGTACTTGACTTTCAAACTTACATCCGTTGTTGAAAAGGTACTATCCTTATTGCTTTTGTTTGTAGATTTCATTATGTTCTTTTTCTTTTTCTCTACCCTCTTATCTAAGATACAAAATTGTAGGTACAATCATTCTTTACTGCTTTGAAGGCAGTATCTTGCAAAGAAGTACATTATAGAGCTTATGCAATATCATACCAGGTAGTCTTTTTCTTCACTTACGAATGACCTCTGTTATAGTGTTTTTAGAATACCACTGGGGCATGTTCAGGAAAAGTTGGCAGTTGTGTTCTTTGCCTTTTGTTAGTGGAATCCTATATTACACCAAAAGATGCAGTCTTGTTGCTTGTTATGAACATAAGAGTTCTTTTGGAAGAAGACAAAACAACATGGGAGAGTAAAATTGGGGCCATGACATTGTTTACATAATCAAACTATTTAATGAGCCATAAGCTCTTGGTATTTTTTTCTATCCATAGATAAGGTTTTATTTATTTGTCTGAAAGTGAATAAAGATTGTTTGCCACTGAGCTAAAAGCTTTCTCTAACTTGAGAGCTAGACCATTAGGCCAAAAATACAAAAGATGGTGGTGATTTTACAGTTTAATAGAGCGATGATTTCTCCACTGAATCTTTAAATCTTGAATTATGGTGAGCATTGACTTCTTTTGCTCTAAATTCATTCAAGAGATGCTTCGTATATTAAATCATGGCATATTTAATCTCCTCTTTTGTTTGAAGATTCTGTAGTTATTTTGCTTGTTTGTTAGTTTTTGACTAAATTTAGATCATAAGAGAAGGGATACTAATGTGATGATTTATTAGTACTCTGTAAAATTATTGATATGCAACCTGTTAATTTTGATGTCCATTTTCTACTGCTAGAGATACATGAGACCTTTGGAAATGTTGGTATGAACTTGTCCAAGGTTTTGAACATGTAATATAGTTGGCATATTTGCATGGTTTATCATAATCTTACTTCTTTGGCTTATCCTCTTCTTAACGTTATTTTCAAACTTCTAATTAACCTGATTTTGAGTGCACAGAGTGAAAGACAGA
>JANZLC010000005.1:8691402-8702767 GCA_026413385.1 Erythroxylum gracilipes | reverse complement strand
GGCATTAGAACACATTTAATTCAACCACCATGGTCATATCCATCCAATGGACTCAATTTTACATACTTAAAAGCTTACATGTCAGAAATCTCCAAGATTTTGCATACCGATGAACTCTAAGTTCATGGAAGGGCATATAACATATTATATCACTGGCATACATACCAGAAGGATTCAAATACATATTTGAATTCATATACAACCATGTATATATCAATATGCAGTAGTATCTCTAAGTACCGACCAATACAAAAGGGCTCAAAGAGTTCGGTGTTACATGCAGGATATAGATATTTAAATACATGTTTAAGATATTTATGGCAAAAATTATTTAGAAAAAGAAAACGTTAGGATGACTTCACATAATTCATATAATTGCTCTATTTGTACTTAAATAACAGATTGTTCTATTTGTAATCAATTACTCGAACATATCGAATTTGTTGAACACTTAAAAGATCAACATTATATTGAATTTAGATATTAGGAAAATCAGTATAATTATCTTCGATCTATGATAACTCATCTTAAAACACTACAACCTATCAAGGAAAATTTAGATTTAGCTCAAAATATATATTAGTTTTACACCCAACAATTAAATCATTTTGAACGTACTCTTCATAATCATAAAATCACTACCACTTGGCATCTTCATGACTGAAACTAATAAAGATCAATCTATATTAGATGTAGATAATTTAGAATTATCATAATCACCAGGAACTTCTCATATAAATACATTATTATCAAATGAAAAACAAAAACAAAAACAAATAGCTAAAGCTCAACTAAATTTAAAATCTGGACAAGATATACAATTATCATTATTTAAAAATATATTACATCGTAAGAATATTATCTATTTTGGTAAATTAGTTCATTAAACACCCATTACAATAGATCAATGTAATGGACACATTATAATTAGTTTAATAGATAAAGAACAAATCACAAAACATTTACAAAAGATATCTGAAGAAAAAAGATTAAAAATTGGTTATACAAATTCTTTTGAAATCTACTTTTCAAGAAGGAATAGATTCCCCTACTCGAATGACAATAGTTGATGAAAGAATGACTAATTTAAATGATCACATTATAGGAATAATGAATGGGAACTTAGCATATGGAAAAATAAAATTTAATACTCGAATCAAATTAAGAATTCCTTTCCAATCACCCAATTTAGATGATACAATCACCATTGCTTACAAGTTTTATAGAGAAGATTTAATGACACAAGGACAATATCCTTTTTCAATCACTTATAAAATTAGTTATGCTATAACAAACTCTCATCATAGTATCGAATTTAAAAATACAGATAAGATATATTTAGATCAATTATTTAATGATGTTGCAAAAGTAGGAACAAATTTTAGAACTAAAATAAGAACCTTACCTGCTATTCAATATCCAATTCAGTTAGACCCATCAATAGTTAGAAGTCATTCCTTTTGTGAACAACCATCATCTTCAACTTCAACTTCTCAACTATTAAAATCACGATCTTTACGTGTAGCCAAACCTTTTAGATTTATTGAACCTACACATGATAAAGAACACAATATTGTAAAAATCACCGATCCTATTCTACCTAGACAAGCTATAGAAAATTCTCAAAAATTAGAAGATATTAAAAATCAAATCTCTGATTTAACGACTTACGTTAAATATACATTATGAGTGTTACACAATATATTAAAGAAATAAAAGAACATCAAATTCAATTAGAAACCAGAATTACGGAATTAAGTCAAGTAATTCAATAATTAGTCAATGAAAACAAACAACAATCACAAATTATATAAAAGTTAGATCAAAAATTGAAAGTCATCATAGAAGAAGACCCAAACTCAAAAATGGTATCATTATCATGTAATCGTAATTGCCAATAACCTGATTTTGCATCTAAGGTTGTAAACCATGTGTGATCTTTTAATTTATTGATAATATAATCTTTTCATGGAAGTATAGCAATACTAAATATGATATATTCTTTAGTAATAGTAATCATCTTATTATAACCTAGTAAGAAATCTAATCCAAGTATAGCAAGATAACCATGCATACTTAGATCTCTTAATCCTACTTCTGTCATAGTATATCTCATGTCAGAACATATGTCTGGAAATTCAATAAAGCATTCTTCTAAATATTCTCTAATACTAACAATTGAACCATCTACTTACCATCTACTTGTTGTCCATACCTTGGTTTGTCGTATTGGCTCCTGTATTCTAAAGGGACCATCTGGATTTCAATCTTTGATGTAGTCATTCCTATATCAATCATAGCAATACCTTTCAGAGCTAATTTATTACTAATTTTTATTCTTATTGGTAAAACTAATTCTAATAATTTTCATGTCTTCGACACAAAGGGATCATACTAAGTTCTTTACTATTTTCTGGTGGTAGTTCTGGAACTTCTCCTAACTAATTTCCTAACCTGTTTTGGTTTTCTAATTGTAATTCAACAATTTCTAATCTTCTTTCTAAAGAGCGTATTCTTTCTAACATACTTTTTATTTCTAATAACTAGATATTATTAGGGTTTCCATTCCATTTGTAATTAAAATGTTCTTCTAAACATATTTTGCAAACTCTTGTCCTACATATCTCACATTTAGCTCTTACGCTAATATGTGGATGATAATTACAAAACGTACATTTTTTATCATCTGATCCTGAATTTTTTCTCCAATTATGGGTACATTCTTCAAACCTTGTGATTAATCTATCCATATAATGTCCTCCTATAAATCTATTTCCTAATTCAATCTGGTTGTCTTTGTTTTTGTCTTCTTCGTCTTCCCATCCTATCCCGGGGAAAAGAGAAGAAAAAAGAGTAGGGTCCTCCGAATCGAAATCAAAGGAGTGGACAAAAATGGAATCATCAAAAATATCATTGGAAACTATAGAATAAATGGATTCAGTGTCAGAAATATTATCAGTAACCTCAATAAAATTAATATTCATGGATTTAACTAATGTTTTTATGGAGGGTAGGTATAAGCAGTTAAAGGTTTAGTGCTTTCATGCAATCTTAGTTGCCAATATCCTGATTTTGCATCTAAAGTTGTGAACCATGTATGTCCTTTTAGTTTATTGATAATGTAATCTTTTCGAGGAAGTTTATATACGTCACCTATTGTAGCTTCATTTAGTTTTTTAATAATTTATAACCATTCGTCTTTTTCCACGTTTTTGTTCATCTGAATTATTAATATAAAAGGCTGAAGCGGAATGTCTACTAGTACTTGGTGATATTAATTGTTTAGCTAATAAATCTGAACATTCTGTGATAAATTCTTGTACATCTTGCTGAGTGTAAGGTATATTATTTCGATTATTAATTTCTTATGTAGAATCCTTTAATTTAATTTCAATTAATTGTTGATTATTATTTTTAATTGGATCGAGAGGATTTTCACTACAAACATTTTCTAATAATGTTTCAATTTCAAGTTGAATAGACATATTATTGAGAAGATAGAATTGTAGATAGTTTAACTTTGTAGTTAAGAGTTGTAGTTTTTGATAATATGTAGTATGATAAATAGGAATTTTAAGAATAATTGATTTTTGATTTAAGGCTTTAATTATTGGAGTTCTTAATGTGATGTAATGTAAATATTGACGAAAAGGATTATATAATTTGAGAAAATTATTTCCTAAAATTAATGGTAACCCTGATTCTTGTTGATAAATGGAAGGTAATGAGAATGTAAAATTTTCTATTATGATATTATTATAATAACTTATATACCAAATAAATTTAAAACTTCCATTGGCAATACGTATTTGTAGTGGTTTTTCTAATTTTTTCCAATTAGTCAATAATTGTTTTCAAGCAATACAAATAGTTGCTCTAGTGTCTATATATGCATTGATTAATTTATTATGAATTGTTATCTGAATAAAGGTCGTATTGGGATTCAATTGAGGATTCTGATTCTGTTTGCGATCATAGTGATATATAGAAGAGATAGTAGAGTCTATATTATAATCAGATTCTATAGGTTAATTTTTCTTGAATTGCTGATTTTAATATATTGAGTTTCTCTTTGTAATGTTTAGTGGTATTATTTGAATTCCTACGTTTAGGACAAGTATTTGCATATTGTTTAAATGCCAGATATGCATATTGTTTAAATGTCATAAAGCTTTAATTTGTTTGGTATTTGTTACTTCTTGTTTATATGAAAGGACATCTTTACCTAAAAATTCTTTATAAATTTCTCCTGATATGATTTGGAAAGTTTGTATGCTGCTTACTGCCGTTTGATATAAAGGTGTATTTTTAATTCCATCAGCATTATCTAATAAAAAGACTTGTACTACTTTGAAAGTTTTATATGTATTAAAATTCCATAATAATTCCTTGTTTTCTAATTCGCCAAATGGTTTTTCAATTTGGATTAATAATTTATTTGCCCATTCAATTATTAATTTTTCTAGTGATAATACGCAATCTAAATTTAGTATTCCATCAAGACCTAAAGTTACATGTTTGGGAGTATATTCAGTAGGGTATCGACGTACTTTTGGTCCTTTTTGATAATATCCATGTTGATTTAAAAAATCAACAGATTACCATTGATATGAATTTTGTTGTTCTTTCTTTTGTTTATCGCCACTGCTTTGTTCTCTTTTTACATGTTGTCTTCCTACTTATTGTTCTCTAGTTTGACTACTTTCAGGTTGATCTGCATCAACATATATTTCTTGATCTGATTCATAACCATAAATAATTTCATCTTTGTCAGTTATTAAATGTATTCTTTTTGTATCTGTTTGTAACGTTAGTTTTTGTACTAACTGAGTAATTTCTGCTAATTGAGATTGTATATTTCGTTTAACATCTTCTAATGATTCATCTTGTATTACTTTAGATTCTTTTATTAAGTCTAATTTTAAATAGTCCATGGCCTTACTAATGTATTAGGCTTTGATACCACTTTTGGCATTTCTTCTCTCTTTTCAATTTTCTTTAATAAGTTGTCTAATTTTTGTTCTAGATTTTGTATAACTTTTTTTTACTGTTTATTTTCCTTAACTAGTTGTTGAATTATCTATACAGTACTTGATTGAACTTTTATTAATTCAGTAATTTGCATATCTAATTGTATTTGATTTTCTTTTATTTCTTTAATATATTGTGTAACACTCATAATGTATTTTTGATATAAGTAGTTGAATCAGTAATTTAAGTTTTTATATTTTCTAATTCTTTTAATTCTTTATTTTCAGATAAAGGTTTATTATGAAGAATAGGATCAGTAATTTTAACTATTGGTTCAATATTTTGTCCAGGTTCGATAAATCTAATGGGTCTGGATAATCGTAAGGATTGTGATTTCAAAAGGTGGGATGAGTTAGAAGAAGATGCATTGTCTGAAAATGAATGTCTGCATAAACTGGGGGTGTCTAAGTGAATAGGATATTGAATTGCAAGTAATGTTCTTAGCTTAGTTCAAAAATTAGTTCCTACTTTAGCAACATCAGTAAATAATTGGTCTAGATAAATTTTATAAGTATTTTTAATTTAATACTATGATGAGAGTTTGTTAATGCATAACTAATTTGATAAGTAATAGAAAAAGGATATTATCCATGAGACATTAAATCTTCTTTGTAGAATTTATAAGCTATAATAATCGTATCATCTAAATTATGTGACTTGAGAGGAATTCCTAATTTTAAACGAATATTAAATTTAATTTTTCCATATGCTAAATTTCCATTCATCATTCCTATTATTTGATCTTTTAAGTTGTTCATTCTTTTGACTTTTGCCATTCTTATAGGTGAATCTATACCTTCTTGGAATGTAGATTTTAAGAGAATTTGTATAGTAGATAGATGAATATATCCTATTTTTGATCGTTTGTCTTCAGGTATTTTTTGTAATTGTTCTTAAATGAGTTCTTGATTAATTAAATTAATTCGAATATGTCCATTACACTGATCCATTCTAATAGGTGTTTCATGAATGATTTTACCAAAATAAATGATGTTTTTATGATCTAGAAAATGTTTAAAAAGTGAAGTTTGTATGTCTTGTCCGGCTTTTAAATTTAGTTGAGCTTTAGCTATTTGTTTTTGTTTTTCATTAGATAATAACGTATTTATATGGAATGTTCCTATTGACTCTATTAATTCTAAGTTATCTGTTTCTAATATACTTGGTTCTTGATTTTGATTTTGATTAGTCATTTTGATGATAAGGAATACTGATTTGATGATCGACTAATGTTCGTTCTAAATGATTTAATTCTTGTGTATAAAAATGATATAAATTTTAAGCTAAATCTAATCTTTCTTTAATAGGTTGTATAGCTCTAGTATTAGATATAACAAATTGAACATAGTTGCAACGATTAATATTGATTTTTTAAGTGTTCGATATGTTGTATATGGTTTATTAATTGTTTACATATAGAATAATTAGACGTAGTTGTCATTATAAATATTTATTTTAGAGATCTATAAAGGTGGTATAGAAAGGTATATAAATTTGTTCGGTATTTCGATAATACATATATGCTAGTAGATATCGTAAAATATGGGATTGAAAATGATGTCTAAAACAATGCCACAAAAATATATATAAAGAGCGGGAATCTAAATAAGTTAAACAACTAGATAAGAATGTAAAAAGAGGTAAAAATGCATAAATGATTAGATAATAAACATAGAGCATTATTGAAGAAATACATGTTATGATTACATACATGGAGAAAAATACAATAGATTAAAGAGGACCAAGGTTTCGTACTTCTAGATGGAGAGCATAGTGCTCTGATAATAATAAATGAATTTGTCTAAGTTCGGCTTCTTTTTGAGCTAAGATAGATTGATATTACTGAATACTTTCAAAATATTTTGAAAACTAGGTTTGATTTAAGAAATAGTAAGTAATGAGCTGCATATTTTGTTGAGTTGAGATAATTTGTCTGCTTAAACTGATTTTTTGATTAGTTAACGCAATAAATTGTCTTATAGCTTGACAACAATTTTCACCGAGGCATTCTGTTAACAAAACAAATATGATATATAAAAGTTAAACCTAGTTAATCAAGATTGTTATAACAGACATTTGGATGTAAGAGTTTATCTAACAGATGTAGATGAGTAAAATTATAACATAAATAGTCAGATAAAAATTCATGTAATTGATAATTAGGAAAGGCGATAAAGCTAGCAGATAAAAAGATCAATATGGGAGTAAATAGATAATTGATAAGTAAATAACTATGAATAAAGAGTGATGAAACGATAAAACTAATAGCTTCATACCTGGTTCTCTGTTTTTGCTTAAAAGCCAATTCGTGGCAGGGAGTAGAGAGAGAAGTAGTAAGAATTAAGAGAGTTTATTATTTCATAAGCACTAGGGCTCTAAAAGCTACATTATATAGGAGTGAAGAAGAGAAAAAGGCCAAGACTAAAATGGTCGACAAACTAAAAGTAGATTCCTAACAGCTAATAAAGAAAAAAAGAAAAAGTAAAGAAAAGTAGATGCCTGACAAGAGACCTGGCAACTGATAGAAGAAAAGAAGAAAAATTACTTAATAATAGGGTCGTCCATCTGGCCTACATCCTTGATAAGTGGCTTCTTTAATTATTCTTTAATAATGGCTTCAATAGATCCAGTTTCTTCTTGTTCCACTTGAGCAGTTGAGGGGCAATATTTACATGTATGTTGTGAATGAGTTTGCAATTGATGGCAAATAGCATATTTCCATGAATTGGAAAGATCACCAAAGATCCCTTCTATAGTAAAAAATGGTACTAAAAATTGTTTGATGATGTGAAGTGCATCTGGAGTGATTGCAGACTTATATGTTGAAATTATAACTTGATTAATTCCTTTGTAGTTGACTTTGACGGTTGATTCTGTAGTAATTCTGGATCCTTGGATAAATACACCTTCTAGACAATGGAGATTGAATTGATTAATAAGTTCCCACTCGAAGGTATGATGCGATGGTTCATCAATAGGTGGATAAATTCCATTACTAATCCTGATGGTGAGAAAAGAAATTCGGGATATTTTAATTTATGCATCCTTGATAGTATCATTTTCCTTGAAGATGGGGTAACTGCTAAAAATTTTGATAAATATTTCTCTTTCTTTTGCAAAACAGTCTTTATAATTTTTGACTGCTTAAATAAATCCAACAGGGAATTCCGAGAGGATATGTAAATTTGTTAGGTAGATGGTGTCGATAAGTCCACTTTGAAAAAATAGGTAGGTGGTTAATGGATTGGCGTTTGGAAAGGTGATTGCTTTTGGTCCATATTTACCTCAGTTTTGAGGATAATATTGAAAGATCTTTTGGGCTTCAGTCCATGTGTTAAGTGATTGAAAACAGTCATAGAACATTTCTAAGGTAAGTTTACGGGCTTCTTCTTGCAATACTTTTGTAAGTAAAGAATTGATGCGATCCATATTGATGGGTTTGCCTAAAGACTTCATTTTGGTTTCTCGGATAGGTTTTTCTAACACTTGTTTATATTGAGGTTTCAAAGCAGGGTTTTTAAAGTGTGCTAAACCTTTTTCAGCTTCAGCTTTGGATGAAAAGCTTTTGTGTAAAATACCTGACCTTTTTGGTGATGTGTATAGCTACTTTATGCCATTCATCATATAATCCAGCCATATGTTCATTATAGATAACATAGGTTTTGGATTCGGATGCATCCTTTTGTCTTTAAGATCCAGGTGTACTATTTGGTTGAACTGGTGATGCTTGGGTAATTTGTTGAGGGGTAATGAGAGGAATGGTGGAAGTATTGGTGTTTGGATTGTTAGAAGGAATGTTTATAGATGGTGATGGTTGGTCTGTTGTATTTTGTTTTTCTAATAACTGGATAGTGACTCGTAGTTGATTTATTTCCTTGGTAACAGTGCCAACTTGTTGTAAATTTATCAATTCAATCTCTTTCTGTGCTAATGAATCCTTAAGACTTAGTATTGCTGCTTCCATTCTCTTGTTAAAATATCTGCAAGAAAATTGTCAGTAGATTTGATATATTGAATGGCCTTACTAATGTATTAGGCGATCATCAAATCAGTACTCCTTATCATCAAAATGATTGATCAAAATCAAAATCAAGAACTAAGTATATTAGAAATAGATAACTTAGAATTAACAGAGTCAATAGGAACATTCCATATAAATACATTATTATCTAATGAAAAACAAAAACAAATAGCTAAAGCTTAACTAAATTTAAAAGCCGGACAAGACATCCAAACTTCACTTTTAAAACATTTTCTAAATCATAAAAGCATAATTTATTTTGGTAAAATCGTTCATGAAACAGCTATTAGAATGGATCAATGTAATGGACATATTCCAATTAATTTAATCGATCAAGAACAAATTTCAAAACAATTACAAATGATACTCGAAGACAAACGATCAAAAATAGGATATATTCATCTATCTACTATACATATTCTCTTAAAATCTACTTTCCAAGAAGGTATAGATTCGCCTATAAGAATGGCAATAGTTGATGAAAGAATGAACAACTTCAAAGATCAAATAATAGGAATGATGAATGAAAATTTAGCATATGGAAAAATTAAATTTAACACTTGTTTAAAATTAGGAATTCCTCTCAAAGTCACATAATTTAGATGATACAATTGCTATAGCTTATAAATTCTATAAAGAAGATTTAATGACTCATGGACAATATCCTTTTTCTATTACTTATCAAATTAGTTATGCATTAACAAACTCTCATCATAGTATCGAATTCAAAAATACTGATAAAATTTATCTAGACTAATTATTTACTGATGTTGCTAATGTAGGAACTAATTTTAGAACTAAGCTTAGAACATTACCTGCAATTCAATATCCTATTCACTTAGACACCCCCAGTTTACGCAGACATTAGTTTACAGACAATTCATCTTCCTCTAACTCATCCCACCTTTTGAAATCACAATCCTTACGATTATTCAGACCCATTAGACTTATCGAACCTGGACAAAATATTAAACCAATAGTTAAAATTACGGATCCTATTCTTCATAATAAACCTTTGTCTGAAAATAAAGAATTAAAAGAATTAGAAAATATAAAAACTCAAATTATTGATTTAACTACTTATATCAAAAATACATTATGAGTGTTACACAATATCTTAAAGAAATAAAAGAACATTAAATACAATTAGATATGCAAATTACTGAATTAATAAAAGTTCAATCAAGTACTGTATAGATAATTCAACAATTAGTTAAGGAAAATAAACAGTAAAAAGAAGTTATACAAAATTTAGAACAAAAAATAGACAACTTATTGAAGAAATTAGAAAAGAGAGAAGAAATGTCAAAAGTGCTCTGACTATTGGACAATTTCCCATTTCTATAACGTGTCAAATTAGTTATGCTTTAACTAATTCTCATTATAGTATTGAATTTAAAAATACGGATATAATATATATTGAAAAATTATTCAATGATGTTGCTAAAGTAGGTACTAATTTTAGAACAAAATTAAGAACCTTACCTGCCATTCAAAATCCCATTTAAGTAAAAACTCTCGTTTCTAGAAGACATTCTTTTTCTGAAGAATCTACCTCATCCACATTACCATCATTATTAAAATCTCAATCTTTACGATTATCCAAACCAATTCATTTTATTGAACCTGAAAAAAGATAGAAAAATCAGTTAAAATTACTGATCCTATTATAAAAATATCTACTAACTTAGTTGATATAAAAACACAATATCTGATTTAACTACATATATTAAAAATACGTTATGAGTGTTACACAATACGTTCGTGAAATAAATATCCCTTATACTCAACAAGATGTACAAGAATTTATCACGGAATGTTCAGATTTACTAACAAAACAATTGATATCACCTAGCACTAGTAAACATTCAGCTCCAATTTTTTATGTAAATAATTCAGCTAAACAAAAACAAGGTAAACGAAGAATGGTTATTAATTATAAAAAACTCAATGAAGCTACTATAGGTGATGCTTATAAACTTCCATGAAAAGATTACATTATTAATAAATTAAAAGGACATGATTTACCACTTTAGATGGAAAATTAGGATATTGGCAACTAAGATTACATGAAAATACTAAACCCTTAACTGCTTTTACTTATCCTCCACAAAAACATTTTTAATGGAATGTACTACCATTTGGATTAAAACAAGGTCCAAATATCTACCAAATATTTATGGATAACAATTCAGAAAGATTCGAAACATTTACTTTTGTTTATATAGATGATATTATCGTTTATTCTAACCAAGATAAAGATGATCATTTACAAAAGGTCAAAATAGTTCTTCAAAGATGTAAAGAGAAGGG
>JANZLC010000005.1:8679337-8691302 GCA_026413385.1 Erythroxylum gracilipes | reverse complement strand
TGTTATGAATCTTAGTTCTTTATGATCATTTATTTTCTCTAAATAATTCATCATTACTGTTTAGATACTTTGGTCCGGCAGGCAACAATGGTATTCAAATGTTTTCTGTTAATGTATTACAAGAACAGTAAAGGCATAAATTATTAGAAACAGGTGAGATAACCTGTGGGAATCATCCATGGTATTTTTTCCCTAATAGTTGTATTAAATTTGTTTTGATAAGATCAATCTTTCATTCACTACTTTTTGCATTTTAACTTTGATGTGCTATCGATCATGCCAAGTCCAGAAATTTTGAAAAATTTGTTTGTGAATGATATACTTCATTTAGCCCCTTTATTTTCTAATTCATTTGCTCTTATTTCCCAAGGTCAAATGCTAACATTGGTTGAGTATCTGATGCTTCTGTATCGGGTGTTGTTACCTACGCCAATTTGGTACCGTTTCTTTCTTAATCAAGAATACAGAAGCCTTTTTTCATCTCTAATGACAGGCTTGTACTTAGACTTTCAAACTTACATTTTTTTTTTTTTTTGGAGAATGACTTTCAAACTTACATCCTTTGTTGAAAAGGTACTATCCTTATTGCTTTTGTTTGTAGATTTCATTACGTTCTTTTTCTTTTTCTCTACCCTCCCATCTAAGATACAAAATTGTAGGTACAATCATTCTTTACTGCTTTGAAGGCTTGGAAAGAAGTACATTATGGAGCTTATGCAATATCAGACCAGGTAGTCTTTTTCTTCTCTTACGAATGACCTCTGCTATAGTCCTAGTTTGCTTCGTAGATAGAAAATAAAAATAAGGAAAATGACGTATTAGACGTTGGTAAACGTTTCGACATAGAAGACTATTCTAAAACAAGGTTCCTGCAAAAGAATTCCTAACTTCAGTCAAAGGTGCAGTTCGAAACCTAAGACAAGGTCCACCATCCATGGCTGCTTCCAGACCTCGGTTGAAAACCTAAATGAACAACCCAAAGACTATAATCAATACCAATCCATGATTCACCAAAACATTTCTCATTTTTCTATAACGCAACCTGCACAGCAAAAGAGGACAACCAGAATCTCGTAGACGAGAGATTCGATAGAATTGAAATTAATCGTACCAAATTTATTTCTCATCGAGTAGCGACTGTCAGAAGTTACAAGATGAACTATATATTGAAAAATAAAAAAATGGTAGATAGTAGCAAACCGGAGAGAGGTTGCTTCTCATTTTGAGCATATTACAAATTCACAACTGAAATCAGCAAAATGAACCTAAACAACCCCATCTGAGCCCCTCATCTTAAAACAAATAAGAGTATATAACCAATATAGAGAGAAAAAGGAGGATGAATACAAATAAATCACATCAATGCCAACATTTCAGAGAACTTACAGCTTCCGGTCAAAAATATTACACCTTAGACCACACAAGTGACTGAGATTGCAACTTCATAATCAAGTCCAACAGCAATAGTGAGACCAGTCATCTCCTTTTACGGCTCAAAGAATGTGGTATCCCACTTCTAGCAAGGTGGTTCAAATTCACCGATAGCCACCGTATGGCTGTTGAGGCATGTAACCACCACCTGCACTACCCATCATCGGATTATATCCACCAGGCATGGCTGACCCAGGAGGCTGCATCTGTCCCCCTTGTCCCATCCCCATATTCACCCCCATGTTCATCCCCCTTCCCATTCCCATGCCCATGGGCTGTTGATTCATGCCTACATAGCCTCCTACACCCATGCCTGAACCTGGAGCACCACCCATACCCATGCCCATATTCATGCCCCCACTCATTCCAGAACCCACCATAGGATTTGAAGGCACCATGAGAACACTTGCCCCAGCACGACCAATTCCAGAACCTGATCCCATAGCCTTGCCCATCGTAATGGTAGATGTAACAGAAGAAGGAGGTGGTTGTTTCTCCATTCGTTTCTCCTTACGGTTAAGGGAATCAAAATCAATTCCAATGTCTGACAATGGATTGATTTTAGCTGCATATATAACAAAAGACGTCAGATCACTCCTGCAAGAGAATCACTATCCATTAAACTCCTTTAATACAGAAAGTAATAAAAACTCACGTCCAGATATGTTCAAATTGACCAGTCCTCTGCTTAGTGTGTCTGCCCAGACTGTTGACTTAGTCTCAAATTTGTCCTTGGCTGGTTGAGTAACTATAGCAAGTGACCCTGTTGACGATGGAAGACTTGCCTGTGAAGCCATAGAAGTGTTCATACCTTGATGATATAAGTTACCGAAGCCATTATTGTTAGGTTGAGCAGTTGATCCGGTTGCAGTTTGAAGCCCTCCTTGCGACACAATTTGAGCCATAGAGCCCTGCTGCAAGTAAGAATTTCCATTGTTGAGCTGTGGAGGAGTTGGACCAGTTGCAGTTTGGTGAGCAATTTGTGACATTACTGGAACTGCAGAAGGTGGTTGTGTAAGGAAGTTCCCATTGTTAAACTGCACAGATTGTCCGGCAGGAGTTTGTGGAGCCATGCTTGATGGTACGTGTGCAGTAGATCCTCCCTGATAGAGAAAGTTTCCGTTGTTAAACTGCAAAGAAGCCACAGGAGCTGCAGATCCTCCCTGTGAGAAGTAGTTTCCACTATGAAACTGTGGAGCATGAGGATCAGGATTAGATGTCACTGACACCATAGGTCCAGCTTGCAAATTAAAGTTTCCATAAATATCAGGGCCAGCCTGTGCAGGTTGACTAGTTGGAGCTGTAAAACCTGGGTGGGAATCAGCAGTTGAAGGAACAGACGGTGGAAGTATGTCTGCCAGAATGTCAACTTCCTCGTGTTGCATTGATGGTTCTTGATGCAAATACTGTGAGTTTGTTATTGGAGGTTGAACAGTGGAGGCTGAATAAGAGATGCTTGAAGATGAACCATAGTCATTCATTGACTCTGGATTAGGTGCAGTACCATGCAGTATTTCAGCATTTTGGTTGATAGTGGGCTGGAAAGGGGCTGGAGAAGAAGTCTGCTGATGAGAAGGGATAGCACCAGATGAAGGTAAAGCCTTGAAAGGAGTATCACCAAATGGGTCATCAAAAGACTGCATCAATAAATGAAATTTGACATTAGGGTGGCATAAGTAAAGAAACAATACAGTACCCCATCAGTAGACTACAATGGCAGCCACATGCCCTTGAGTACATCAGAGATCATCTTTATATTATGAGCCAACACACCGTATCAACCATATATAGTATTTCAAAGTCAAATCAATCTCCAAACTCTATTTTTATTAGGCAAGTGCACCTGCCTCTTCAATTTGAAGTAGCATAGGAAGCTAGGATACATATAGGTGCCATGGGGCTAGTCACTCCATGATGTGTGCTAACATGAACCTTAGTGAATAGGGTTCCACTTACAACAATGTGTAACCCTATTACCACAAAATATTAAAAGAGGATAAATATGGACAAGTTATAACCCTGTATTACAATATAAAAATATAGTTATGACAATGTGGTATGAGCAAGTGAAGTTCTTAAGATTCCTTTCTTGGAGATCAAATTCCCAAGAAGCATTTTCAGCAAAATTCAGGAAAAAAAAAGATTCCTTTAAGCACGTCTCCTTAAAAAAACAACACATAATGGCACGTTGTAGGGGATAGTTCGCATATTTGAGCAATTGATCACCAGAAAATTTCATAGTGAGACCAAAAGGTCTCCTAATATTGAGAAAAATACGGGAGGATGTGGGGGACTTGGGAGGGGACAGGGTTCTCACACACAATTAAAAATGCTACATCATTAGCATTTTAACACTAACCTGATTCAATACATCAGATTGTGTTGCATCAAATGGTGATCCTGAAAAGTTTGTCTGGGAATCAATTTCATGGTTAACAGTTGATGAAGACATAACTGGCATTATAGCTAGTGGATTTGGTGCAAATGAGTCTGACAGAGATCCGAGTAGATCCATTTCAGCATTATTAGATGCACTGGGGACTGCTGAGACAGTTGGAGCCATAGTAGAAGCCAGGGCAGCTTGCATGAGCAAATATGAATTGAATGAGATTACATAGGCAATGTGTTTATTTTAAAAAAGTGACTAATACTTTCCCCCTGCTATGCTCTAAACTTAGTTCAGAGACCACTTCACTATAGCTTCCTTGTTAATAGAACCCTTAAATGACACAAAACCTTTCACATCTTAAAGACATAATTATTAACAATGCTACATATGCTAAGATATTACCAGTATAAAGTGCATAAGGAAAATGCATACCAGATGCAGAACTACGTGGATCAAATTCATCTGCCACTTCCACTTCCTGGCCCTCGGGAGGTGCAGAGATCCCAGAACCAAAGGGTGCTTGGATAGAATTTACACTTGTGGGAGGAGAAGCAGCTTTAGGAGCAGGTGGAGAAGTTTGAGGAACTGTTGGGGAAGAAGCTCCAGGAGCAAATGATGCAGGAGTTTCCCTGTTCCTTCACAAAAGTAGTGAAAAAATGAGCAAAACTAGCAAACACGAAATCAAGAACAATCTTACTGCAAATGAACAGATACAAAATAGCACCTTGCACTTTGAACAGGGCTTTGGGATTCACCCACAGCTTCTTCATAACTAGGAGGAGCACCAATGTTTTGTTCAGATAATTTTCGCTCAAGCCTCCTAGTAACATTGCAAACATCGTAGTTGAGTTTAACAAAGTTCAGCAGCCTTAAAGAAAGCAAGAAAACAAAAAACATTTTAAAATATTTCACCTTCCATCATGGGATTGATCATCAGCTCTGGCACCACTCCCACTGCATAAAAATGCAGTATGGTTAACCACAAATTTTAGAACAATAATTTTTAGCTGGCGTATTTGCCAATCAAAGGAGCCACGTCAGATATCTCGGGGTGAAATCCATCCACATGAAATCCTAGTTCTATGTTAAATCCTAGTTCTATCTCAAGTTTCATATGCACTGTTTATTGATGCATAATTAATTGCTTTTGGTTTATACAGGATATGAAAATCATCAAGAGACAGAAAATAATAAGACAAAAACTATAAAGCTAGAGGGAACAGTACTGTGCTGACGATTGACCATCATCATCATAACCATGATTTCTCTCTCTATCTGCACTCCTTCCACGTGAACCATAGCCATCATCACTTTGACTTCTTCCCCGATAATCGTCATCTCTATACCCATCTCTGCTGTAGCGGTCTTCATATTCTCTACCATAGCGGTCTCCATCCCGACTGTTTGAGTCTCCATATCTTCCATAACGATCATCATCCTTATAGTTGTAATCTCTATCTCTCCCATAACCATTTCGTTCATCATCCCTGTTTCCATAGCGGTCATCCTCGTATCTGTCACCATACCCTCCCGAACCAGGCCTGTACATCCCGCCTGTTGATGGAGTTCGGAACCTTTGAAATAGAACATTTTACATTACTGATGATTATTTTCTCCCAAATGCAATATTGTAATTCAACAATGCACAATGGTGATCTAAATAAGCAATAGTTGCATAATACTTGGATGAATAATCATATCATTACCAGTGGGCAATAACAATCACTGACATATGAAACTATTTGACAAATCAAACAAGAAATAACTTACTTGTCTCTGTTAGCAGCAGCTTTCTGTCTAACTTCAATTATCCTTTCCTTGTCATTGACCAGGACTACAAGAGATTGTGATTTCCTTCTAACATTATTACCCTGATCCTTTCCACTGGAATCTATATATTGGAACTCTGACAATGTCTACAATACAAGAAAGGAAACATACCTAGAAAAAGTAATTATATACTTGTAAAATAACCACATGAACTAGTCGTCCAAGGAGTTCAGGTGAAAAAATTACCGATATTTGGTAGCCATGTTCCCTTATTTCATCTATTACACGCTCTGATCCATGAGCAACAAGGTATTCCAGAACAGTCAAAGCCTGGGACACCAACCAAATTAGAACAACTCATGTCTTAGAAGCTTTTAGAATGCATTGTTGGGAAAGTGGCGCACTCCAATTATCTAAAATGCATCTAATGAACTAATGTAAAAATAACAAGGCATCCATATGCAAAGAATGAATCAGCTGCATCAGCTGTATCCTTGAGGAAATAACTTCTATGATGATTAAACCTTATAGACGTGACGCCAGTTTTTGCCAGTATCATTAATCCGTTTCCAAAGTACTGACATGATCATCTGGTATTCATGACTGCAATACAACGTTCGTAAATCAACATCTAGGCAACGAAACAGTTAATACAGAATTATCAGAAGAACATTGAGCAAGCTTACTAATTTCTGGTGGCCTGAGCAATATCTGCTAAAATTGCCCCATGAGGACCCCAAGGCTCATTACTGGTTGCATCAAGAACCTGAAAGAACAAAGCGAAGAAATTAGTTCATAAGAGTTCTTAAACAGTGGTAAATTTTTTACAAAAGCCTAGGACCCAACTTCTAGTTTGACTAGCATTGGCAATCTGAGCCTGGCCCCAAAAGGCCCGACCCCCCACAGCCAAAATGGCATTGATTCGGTATAATTAACCAAACTGACGTCCTTTTGATCTATAAGTTAAAAAATCTAAAAACCAAACAACTCCATTGTGGTCAATTATACTAAAACGATGTCGAGAAACTGCTGACAATGGGCTGGGACGACTAACATTCATGCAACAATAAATGCCAAATAAACTGATTAGCCAATATAACTTTTAGTTGAATCAACCTTACCTTCTGTTCTATCCCAGGAACTTTGAGTACTTTCTTGTTAACCTCTCTCTTACTGCCACATAAACAAACCAATTAACCAATGTAGTTTCTGAATATCATGAATACAAGAAATCCATTGCCTAAAAGATAGAAACATTGAACAAGTTTAGTTTGGTTCCAAACCAGTTAGCATTCCACGTTAATAGATAGCCTTACTGCTAGAGATACACCTCACATACTAAGGCTAATATCTAACCGAGATTCAAGCCAAGGGAAAAAGGAAACCACCAAAAGATGAGCGGCAGACTTACAGGTCCCTAACAGTTTGATCAAAGACCTTCTTCATTGTCGCAAGACTTCAGGGCAGGCAGCGTACAGTATCAACTGTTCTAAGTCAATTCAACCTTTTGACGTACTGCATAAAAGAAAAGATCGATGATGAATCAGAAAACATATAAGAAAAGAAAAGGCGAATGGAGGTTGTGGGTGGGCAACCAAAAACAAAAATGAACACAAGTGATCAGAGTGGAAAGTCAATTCTTTTTCAACAATTCCTTGTCATGTGATGCATAATTTGATGAGCTCTTCAACAAAGAAGCAAGGATCTATAACAACAAATCAAGCTATAGAGCATAAATTACCTCTAATAATAGAGAGAGAAAAATATATACAGCACAGAAATTTACCTGCAATTAACATCATTGACAATACACAACCAATCCTCAATTCCAATCCAAAAAGGAAAAAAGAAAATCTTTCAAGCTCCAACCTAACTCAAAAATGATGCCATTAACAAGAATCAATCTCAAATTAACCACAGTTAACGCAATCCAAAACACAATATCCGCAAACACCCAAAGAAAAATGGATCAAATCCAGAAACAGCAAGAAACGAGAATCGCTTGGGTAAAAAAAAAATCACGCTGAAACCATCACAAAACAGCACATTTAAAATATTGGAATCAGATCCAAAAACACAACAAAAATCCGGAAAAAGAAACTTACGCAGATCCGGGAGCGAGAAAACAAGATCGAAATGGAAAGGAAAAAGACTTCAAGTGCAAGCCCAGATCTGAATCGGCGACAATCGGTTCGATTCCAGAGAGAGAAAATCTCCGAAAAGAGAAAATTAATGGCTTTAGCTTTGTGGATTCTTGGTCGCAATCGCAAACCAAATCAAATAGAATTGACCCATTCGCTTTTGCTTTGTTAATTATTCTTTTAATTAATTTTCTGACTGTTAATTCGGAGATAGAAAGGGAAAGAAAATGAAAGAAACCGGTCAATTAAGACAGCCCAACTTAACCGCAGAAATTTAAGGAGATTATTTAATTAATTTTAACAAATAAAAATAGTCATTAATTATAATCTATCATTTTTTATAAATTATTTGTAATTTTAATTTTTACGGCAAAATCCCTACATTCCCTGTGTCTTTGTCGTTTTTGACCAATTTACTTGTAAAATTTATAAATCTTGTAATTTTTTAATTTAATTTTTAACTTTTTGTTTTAATTTATTTTAATAACTCATATCATAAAAATTTATCAGTTTAATTAATCGATTATTTTTTATAATTTTATTTAATATTTAATCAATTTTATAACATTTTAATACTGATTAAATTTTTTAAATAGAAATGACAATAAACCGTGCCAATGACTTATATTCAAGTGTTTTCAATTGGTCGATCCATGAGCATATTCGGGCTCATACTAACTCAAGATCTAATTCTCCTAAGTAAAACAATAGATGAGATAGGCTGTTAGTAGTTCTAAATTTAGATAGCCCAAGCTCGAACTCAATTTAAAAAAGACAATACTTTATACTTTTAATTTTAGGAAAATTATTTTAAAAATTTGTGAGGTCTCATCAAGGAATAGCAAGCGCTGACCTATTATCATCTTTTTTTTTACGTTAAATTTCTTTTTTTATCAATTTAATTTTTAAATAATATTTAAAACATTGCTTTCTTTTTAAAGTAAATTTATTAAATTAAAATACCCAATTTAACTGAAATTATAAGAAGCCATTGACCCTTGTTTTAGACTTTATAGAACTATTGACCGTTGTCTAAATTGCATAATAATTTTGTTAGATTTTTTTTCTTTTTAGTAAATATTTTGTAACTTAATCCACTTTTTTTTTTAAACTCAAATTTTGGATAAGCTTAAAAGACCGGACCTTTGTGAGGATGGTCAAGTTCTAGATGATGGAGAATTACATAGAACGTGGAGAGATAAAAGGGTGAAGTCTGGATTCTCCCATAAAATTCTTAACATTTGACTTGAAATGTATGAATAAATTTCCTAATTAAATATTTGATTTATGTGAAATGTATGAATAAATTTCCTAATTAAATATTTGATTTATGATATTTTTGTTCAATAAGATGCTAAAGTAAATGATTGACTCATTCCATACTAGAAATAATTACAAGAGTACCTGCTAATTTACCTCATGATTGGATGGATATAGAAACGGGACATCAAAGTAGACGATAAAGTCACTAGAAACTTTAATATTTTTAACAAATTTTTAATTAAACTTTAAATTTTTTGGATTTAAATTTTTTAATTTTATTTAATCTTTAACCAATAATATGATAGCTCAATATTAGTTGAATTTTTCAAACTTTTAATATTCTGTCTTATCAGTTTAACTTTTGATCCGATTTTTAAAACGTTGATTTTAATTGACATCTTGCAATTAACTTGTCAATTATTAGTCGGATTAAATTTAATGTGGTTTCATGCTTATTTTTAATATAAAAAGACTTTATTAATAACCTACTCAAATTTATTTTTTTAATATAAAAATTATTTTTAATATAAAAATTATGATTAATTAATGTAAATTTTAAATATTTGAGGTTTTACAAGTTTGAATAAGGTAAAGTTGGTTTGTAATATTAATAAATGAACATTTGCTTAAAAGAGATTATAATCATATATGAGTATTTTTCAAAAAGATCAAACTAATTTAAGAAAAGACCATGCTATGCTTATATTATTTCTAACGCGTGTAATATCTGAAGTCCCGCTAGTTGTCAGATTTGACCAAACACTGAGCAGCCCAAATTAGCTTTTCCAGAAGTTGACCACTTTGTCTCTAATAGAATACCCAGCAGCCCTTGTTTCTTAACAAAAGTATAGTACAAAACGAGGTCAATTTGTGCCAGGATTTTGTCAAGGCTCGGTGGCCCAAACCTTAGCTCAGCCTAAAGCTTGACAATATTTTAATTTTTTAGTCCAAGTCTAGTTAATTCAAGTTTAGCTCATTAATTAAGTATAAAAACTAGGTTTGATCGGGTTGAGCTTAAGCTGTCTAGGTCGACCTGACTTGAAGTTCAACATTTCTAAACAAAATAACATCTTTTTATATTTTTAATTAAAAATTTTTGTAGATTAGACTTAAATTTGCTACCTAGTAGGGTCAAATCTAGGCTCGAGCCCAATTGTGTACCCCTACTTGTAAGTTACATAATTATGTTACTTGGGTTGGGCCTCTTATTAAGTATATATATACTAAGAACGAACGAGATGGATAATCACGAAATTCATCTCGTTTGTCCGTTTCATCAACGGTCTTTATTCTTCCGCAGCTTTATTCTTCCTTCTTTCTTTTTCTTTCCTTCCGTATGTCAAGCCATCACTCCTACGACCACATTTTAAAGATGACTCTTCTTATCATCATTTTTTTTTAATTAGCTAAGTAATATCTATTATAATAAGCCATCTGTCTGATGAGTGTAACTCAATTATATAACAGCTAACGAAATCCATTCCATTCGTCCGTTTCATCAATGGTCTCTATTCTTCCGCAGCTCTATTCTTTCTTCTTTCTTTTTCTTTTCTTCTGTATGCCAAGTCGTCACTCCTACAATCACGTTTTAAAGATGACTCCTCTTATCATCTTTTTTTTAATTAGCTAAGTAATATCTATTATAATAAGTCTTTTGTCTGATAAGTGTAACTCAATTATATAATAGTTCAAAACAAAATTATAATATTAAAAGTTCAAGATTTTAATACTAAAAATAAAAATAATGTTATGATCTCTAAAGGAATTAAAAAAGAAATGTTAAAAAATTTAATATAAATGCTTCTCACTTAAGGTTGATGTATATTTACAGTATTAAAATAATTCGAATTTATATAAACTGTTTATTATTATACATATAATGAAGCGAGGGTGTGACTTACTTTTTTTCTTCTAATTAACTACATATATATATATATATATACTATATAATAATTAATAATATTAACAACAATCATTAATGCAACAAATATTAATATTGACTACTTAATCAACTAACTATATACTGAATATGTACAATAACATTATTATATATATTAAATATAATTAATTTATTATAATATTAAAACTTCAAAATTTTAATACTAAAAGCAAAATTATTGTTGGACCCCATTTTTTGAGCCCAACCCCGAAACCATAAAATGTGAGCGTATTATTGCTCATCATACAAACATGAGCGTAATCCTATGAAATCATGAAGCTTAAAGTCTCATACCATTCTGATTTTTTTGATCAATTGAAAAATGACAATCCAGTCATATTGTACCTGCCAAAATTCTCTGAGAGAAACTCCACTAACCCCTTCGGGAAAAGTTCGTCGCGGTAACAAATATAACTTCGCCGCGGTGACCTTGAAAGACTGACTTCACCGTGGCGAAACCAAGGAGTTTGCCGCAGCGAACGAACGGGAACTTCTGTTGAGATCCTTTGGGAAAAGTTCGTCGCGACAATCCTTGTGGTTTTGTCCCGGTGAAACCTCTGGAATCTCAACCCCTAAATCTAAAATTTCCTGTCGTTTCTACATCACTCTTATCTTACTTTCAATTTACGTTGTCCCAAATTCACTCCCTCTAATGCATCATCATTTCATAACAATTCAATATTATCTCATTTCACTCTCTAATCTCTTTTCATTTAATTAATTTCTTACGACTAATTCTCATTATTCATAATTGCTATCTTTCTCCCGTAACATCTCACTTATGTATCAACAATTCATGATCAAAATTCATCATTTCAACCTTATCCTTATGCAAATTCATATTTCCACTCAACATCATCCATACATAATTCATAATTCATTAACATCAAAAGATAAGAGTTTTTATAAAGCCGTAATGACATTTCAAACCATAATACATCAATGATCCAAAATCTCAAAATACAAAGTTACATGAACTAGAAATCCTTAAAATGCGACTAAAGCCTTGTGTTTTCCAAAACTAACTCAAAA
>JANZLC010000005.1:8616357-8628869 GCA_026413385.1 Erythroxylum gracilipes | reverse complement strand
AGTTAATTTTATTTATTAATAATTATTAGTTTAATTTAATTTAATTATTGATCATTTTAATTTAATTAAATATAATATTAAATTATGTGATTTATAATTCTTATAAATAATTAATATATTAAATAATTAAATAATATTTATTTAGTTATAAGTAAATTAGATTATAGAAATAACACAAAAAAATTTTATTTGTGGTTTTGGTAAATTTAAAAAACTCAAATAAAACAAAAGAAACCAAAATTTTAAATAAACATAACTTTTCACTAAATTTAAAAATAAAAACATAAAAGCAAAACATTAAAACAAAACAGACATAAATCATTAAAAATATGGGGATGCCTTTTTTTACCACAACATGAATGCTGCTTATGTTGATGGGAGACAGGGACAAGCGTCACTGTCATCCCTTTTTAGGAGGTATAAAAAAATGTGTTCCTATCAGCCGGGGACGGTGGACAGAAAAACGAGGACAAAAACTAAACGTTACCGGAGACAAATTTTTTATGTCTCGTCCTCTGTCCTTACTAACGGGTACAGGAACCAAACGTTAATTTATACACTTTAAATGAGACTTTGAAGATACATATTATTCCCTTAATTTATGTGAATTCCACGAAAAAAAGAAATAAATCACAATAAATGCTTTTTATGGCCATGTGCGCATCTTGGGTTTTCATTAGTGCTTTAGAAAGACTGCCCAAGTCTTTCATAGAAGGCAGGCTCACCGTTATAGGTAATAACTCCAAGTCTATCACCCTACAAATTGCCTATTAAAAGTTATTAAACCATTAAGCGTTAATAAGACTCAACTTCTGCAAAATCGTATCTATCAAGTCCATCACTTTAGGACCACAAGAATGGGCTATGGATCTTATAAAAATTAGTGCGGTGAATCCATCAAATCCGTTTCTCTAGGTCACCAAATAATAATGCTATGAGTTCATTAAAAGCTTGAGGCTCAACCTTATGTCAATTACAACTACAAGCCATTGAGATGGAAATTTTGTGCATATTAAGGAGTCATAAGGCTTTGACCATAATATGTTATCCACATTATTCCTTCAATCTATGGTCTTAAGTCGCATCTCCTTAATGATTTAAGAACTATTTTCCTTCTCAATCCTTTAGGTTTGTTAAGTTCCTTTTGGATCTCACATATTCCAAGAAAATTACTTTATTTTTTATGATTTGTTTGGCTACACTATGTTTAATGCATATTTTACTGTCTTAATGGCTACTTGCGAATCACAATGTAGGAAAATTAGTACACTTGATTTCCCCCATAACGACATATTTGTCAATAAGTTCCTAAACCATTCAGCTATAAATTTAGATTCCATAGTGGAGTGTTCTATACCTGTTTGTTTCACACATTTCCATGATATAACACATCCATCCAAGGGAAAGACATAACCACTAGTAGAGCTAACTTCATCGTTCTCAGACAACCAATTCGCGTTACAAAATTCTTTTAACATGGTTTGAAATTTACTAAAATGAAAACATTAATTTATAATTCATTTAAGATATTTTAACAAGCGATAAAGTGCATTCCAATGCTTACTACTCATGTTATGAGTATAACGACTCGATCTACTAACAACATAAGCTATGTCAGGCCTAGTATAATTTATGAGGAACATAACGATTCCTAAAATTTAGCATACTTGGCTGGTGAAATACTAGAACCCTTATTCTTCTTGAGAGATGTATTAAAATCATGGAGAGTTCTCACAGTTACAATAGTAAAGCAACCAAATTTTAAAACATTTTTTCAGTATAATAGGATTAAATATATAAAGAAGCCATTTTTGGTCTTTCTCTTTTTAATACTAAGAATCATCTCATCTTCTCCTAAATCTTTCATATCAAATTGAGAAGATAAAAACATTTGAGTCTCACTGACCACATCCACATTACTACAAAAAAATGAGTATATCATCAACATAAAGGCATATAATCACACAATTCGATCTAATCATTTTTTTTAATAAACATAGGTGTCAGATGCATTCATAATATAGCCATTACTTTTTAAGGTTCGATCAAACTTCTCATACTGTTGTTTAAGAGCTTGTTTAAGACCATAGAGAGTCATATGCTTACACACTTTTTTTTTGGGTAAATTTACACACCTTATTCTCCTGACCAACAACCACATGACTCTCAAGTTATGTCATATATATCTCTTACTTTAAGTCACCATTAAGAAATGGGATTTTTACATTCTTTCGATGTACTACTAGGTCATAAATGACAACAAAGGCAACTAGAATTCTAATAGTAACAATTTTGTTCATAGGAGAATAGGTATCAAAATAGTCGATGCCTTTCTTTTGGTTATAACCAATAACCACCAATCTAGCTTTAAATTTTTCTATAGTTCCATCAGGCCTCATTTTCTCTCTAAAAATCCATTTACATCTAATTGGTTTACAAACCTTAGGAAAATCAACTAAGTTCCAATTATGGTTTGTCATTATTGAATGAAGCTCACTTTTAATAGCTTATTTTCAAAAGCTAGCATATGTGGAAGTCACAACCTCTTCTTATGTGGGCATCAGATCTTCTGTGCCACCAATTCTGTATCTATTCTGTGCCATAACAAATATGTCGACATTGTAATTAAAAACAACATCTCGGCTTGACTCTCGTCTAAGCCAAGCCAATGCCTCATCCTTCTTTTGATTTTGCTTCCCACTTTACTTCTTCAATCTCACTCTCAACTCTTTCCATCCATATTTATTAGATCTTGCTCTAATAGATGATCGGCTTTTGCCAACTTGCTTCGTTCTTCGTCTTCTTCTTATGCCTCTGAAACCATTTATCTTCTTCTTCTATCAAAACACAACAAGCCCAATACTTTGGATTTTTGTGTTTAATTGGTTATTAGCCCCTCTGAAATTGTTCGCAAATGGGTAGAGTATTTTAAGTAGTGATTATTTACTTGGTGATTATTGACGTGCTTGAGTATCTTTTTTCACTTGAAAATAGTGTAATAAACTATGGGGGATTTTATTTTGCTTTTGGTGTTTTAGATGGCCCGAAATTAACTCCTAGCTTCAAACCAACTTCAGTCAGGTACTTCTTTTATTAACTTCCCTCTTGTTCTTTCTCTGGATGCTTTAGGGTTTTCTCCATCTTCATTTTTAGATCCGAACCTCCACCTAATTATCCGTCTCGATGCTCTATTTGAATAAGATGGTGTTGTTTGTTTCGATGCTCCTTTTCTTTTTTAAGTTTGAGATTTTCATCTTTCTATTGTAATTCTCTAAACTAAAGGACAAAAGAGAGTGATTTATAATTCCAAATCTTCCTTCCTAAGCTTTTTATTTTAGGGTCTTTTATAAGTTCTTCCCATGTTATTCATTGAGGATGGTCAATCATTTCTTTTTCATTATAGAAATAAACATGTCATTGTAGTATTGCTTGTGGAACTGCTATTACCTAAATTGTTTATTCGTGATTGATGTTTGATCTTGTCATGAATCATTTAGCCCGACATTGGAAGTTTGTGATGTTTTTCAATGCTTTAAATTTCACATCTGTTGTATTGAATATTGGTTTGTTTAGGTTCTTTTTAATACCTGAAATTCTTATTGTTGGACTTTAAAATGGTAGTATCTAAATACTCGAATCTGAATAGTTTCTGGTTCTACATTATGCAGGAACCTAAGCCTATAGATTGGGAGTATTACAGAAGAGGAATAGGTTCCAAACTGGCGGATATGTATAAGGAAGTATATGATAGTATGTCTTTATCATCATTGATACATCATAACTCTTTCTCTTTATTAATCCTTCGTAAGCATGTATTGGATGAAGTTTTAGCATGTATTGGATGAAGTTTTCTTGGTTGGGATGATCTTTGAATTTTAGTCTATGGTCACTTATTATGAACTTAAATTTTTGTTGAATTGTATTTTTTGGTGTGTTTGTATTATGTTAAAATCCTAAGGACTGTTGGAATTGGGAAATTATCCATTTTATATTGCGGCATTATAATCTAAGCTATTATTTAATTTCTCATGCAGAAAATAGTTGTAGGAACAACAATATTCTTGTTGTGGAAAATAAGCAAAGAAACTTTTTGGAAAACTGCATTGGATGAGATGTTCCATGTTGCCTTCAATTTGAGTATTTGGATGGCTTATGAGCTTGAACAACAGCAGGAGGAATGAATAACTAGATGATTATGCTTCACTGTTCCTTTGCAACATATGTCAATGCCTCGACTTCTTCATCACCAACAATTTTGATTTGTAACAATTTGTTTCCGGTGTTAAATCTACGACCAGAAAGACATGAGGGACCCATGAAAGTCAAATTTGAAAGCCTTAAAAATGTGAGAATGCTGCTGGAATCATCTTAGATGAAGCTTGACGATGCTGTCCTCTACGGATTATCTATTGACACATTTATAAAGCCTATTATCAGTTTGTTTGCTCTGAGATACACAACTAGAAACACAACTTTGATTAAACAGAATGGTCTCTTACTCTTCTTATTAATTGGCAATTCCTTTAGATATGTACAAAAAACCATTAGCTTCACTATTTTTGTAAGATTAGGTACTGAATGCTCCTTTAAGTTTTCAGTGGCCCTCTATTGATTCATGATAATTATGGAGTTAGTAACTAAAAAGTTTACTGAATGTTTTTTTTAAAATGCAGCAGCGATCCTTTTATGATACTTCAGAGAGGATTAACACCTATGGCCTCTTAAGTTTAAGTATGTATTCTCTTTTGGTGTAGGGCTCTTGTATACATAAATGATCTATGCATGTATTTTTGTGTACATTTGAAAGTGTATATGGAAGATTTGGAATGGCTTGTATATGGTTTAGGTGCTGTCCTGTTTCCTGACAGCAAGGGCAGGTTCTTGTTTGTGGCATGCCAGGGACATTGCCATTGGATATAACAGCAAGACATGGAATGAAGTACATATTGTGACAGAGGCCTTGGAATGACCTCTAAATCAAATATGGAAGGCAACACAAAAATATGAACATTCTAAATAAAAAATGGACGGCAATGAATGAAATTACACACAGCAGGTAAGAATATAGAAGATTTTCAGCACAAACTAAAGTTCATAAGAACCCCGGTAATTTTCAGCCATTTTAAACAAATATAAGTTGTACATCACAAGAAAATAAAAATGAACTCATAATATCCATCTAATAAAGTAGAAGTCCTATCAGCAAATGTTGGTCATGTTTGCATCTATAAGCTTAAAATTCTCGACATGCAGGGATAGTAAGAATTTTTTTTAAATCTTGCATCACTGAAGAAGAAGCATGCACTGACGGAGAAGAATATAAGTAAACTATCCACCAAATTACCTAAATGACATGTTAAGGCAGGAGTAGAGATTAAGTAGAGTTTTGGGATGTGTTAGCTACTTTTTTATGTAATTATTACAAGATATGGTGAAAGTTGACTCATTAAGTTACGATACCAGATCACCTATTGGCAAAAGTCTTTTCCTATTTCATAAAAATCCTCTTAAACTTTAGTTCCAGAATTTAGATGTTTAATATTTCAAAATTTCAGTGTGGCCTCTTTATATTGTTGAGTCATATTCTTTGATAGAGCTCAAATAGAACTACGTTATATTGAAGAATGATCAATTTCATTCTCACCCTTTTCAACTTCTAATTTCAAAACTTAGTTACTTAGCGATGTGTTCTTGTCTACTTTTTAAAGGTGTTTTTATATTGTTTTTGTTCTCATTGTGCAGGCAGGTTCAACATTAAGAGATATTCAGAGAAAGAAATTGTTGAGATTAATTCAATGACTGCTGTGATTTTTGTTATATCAGCTTCCACTTTTTTAGTGCTATTGTAGTATTTCATGTCAAGTTGGTTTGTCTGGATTTTGATTGTGCTCTTCTGCATTGGTGGTATTGAGGTATTGAATTCTCTTCTTTCTCATACTTATTAATATATGCTTTTGGGAAACTCATATGCACACGTGATAGTTGTTTTTGTGGATTGGGCAAAAATGGACAATATAGTTATGCTAGGTGTAGCATGACATAATTCTTCATTCAAATCAAGTTTTCTAAAGTCGGTTGAATTTCTTGGACTTCAATTAATCAATATCTATTCATGTCATCTCTTGTAAGACTCCATCTATCAGACAACACATTAATTTCAGAATGGATGTTTTCAATTGTTAATTAAGAATTAGTTACCGTTATGTACTTATATAACCACCTTTTCTAATTACAAGAGCTTTGATTTTTCCTCTGGCAAAAGATATGTCAAAGCATATTGTAGTGCATTTCAAAGATGCTTTTCATAATCATTTTAATTATTGGAAATCATTATTGTACTTATCTATCCTAAGTAGATTTTCCCGATGCATAGTTGCTTTTCCCATTCATGGTATATCATAAACTTTTTTCTTCGTTTGTGATATGTGGAAATCTGTGAAAGATATTCATTTGAATGTCCTTTCTTAGCATAAAATTTGCCATACTAAGACAACTCTAAATCAGAGTCGAGCTTTTGAGTAAAGAGAAAATGGAAAAGATAGGAAACTAATGAGTATACTGGCAAAGTTCAAGTCACTACTCATGTTTGTAGTGTGATTATCCCTCAACTTTCAGCGTTCATTGAATTTTCTTTTCTTGTTTTTCTCAGGGGATGAATAGTTGTATTGTAACTCTAATTACAAGGTGCACTTGGATTTTCTCGGTTTTTGGATTATGATATTATCAATTTTCATCTTTTTCCATTGCATGACTTTATTTCTCTTCTATATTTGGCAGAAAATGGAGAAATTGCCAGGAGAAGAAAATTGATATGCCTCTTTTTGGAGAAAGTTCTGTTCTCTCCATCATTGTAACTTTGTGTTGTCTTGTGTTTGCCATTTTCTGGGCTGTACATCGGCATGCATCATATTCATGGATTGGGCAAGATATTCTTGTAAGTTCTGTTTGTAATATCTGTGCCCTACATTTTTTTCTACTTTATTATACTGCATAAAGGCATATCTATTTTCATGTATGCTGGCGTTCTCCTTTATTCACTTCAATGGAATGTGCTGAATTTGACACCTTAAATGTTTAGTTGGTTTTGGGAAACTCTTCAAAGTGCATGATGCTTTTGTAGTTTTCATGCTTGGCATATAGGCTTGTAAATAGGAAAAGTCCCCCATTGGGTTGTTTGGCTGTTATAGTGGTCAAAACATTACAGAAGTTGCTTTGTAGGGAAGTGCTTGCTGCCTAGACAGAGGGCATTTACAGCATGATAGAACTGTAGCGAGTTGGTGCGTGGAGTGTACAAGAGAGGTCTTGGTGTGCTTGTAAGGCCTAAGTAATGATACAGAAAAGCAACATCATTAAAACTTCTGATCATGGCTAGATGACATTCTATCATTGTTATGTTGATTTGCTTGTATCATCTTTATGAGCTAATTCTAGAGGTTACTATCTGATATTTCATTGGTTTTGATAAGGACATAATGGATTTGTTAGTGAGATTGTGATTTTCCAAATTTTGGGTAACTAATACCCATGGAGGTTTCCATGTTTAAAAGTCCCCTGAGTTCCCTAGTAAACTTAGGCTCTATGCTGCTGCACTTACACATGCATACAGGCCCTACCTGTATGTACTATGTAGTGAACATACAATACCCTTGTATGATATCCCCTTACACAAGCAAACTTTCGTTTGAGTCTCGATATCAACAATATGTACATTCGTACTTTAGGAATTTTCTTCAACTGTTGGGAAGGTGACTATCTTCTGCTTGAAAGAGAAGATTGGATTATGATGGAGTCCTAGAATGTTAGTTTTCTGGGAGTCCTGGATTCTGGGTGGAACAAGCACCAAATCCCTAATTATAGCAATTCATCTTTCAATTTCTTAACCAAAGGGCCTTAAGGATAAGGGGAGGTTGACAGACAAGTTTTTAGTTCTCTAGGGCAAGTTATAGATTTGTGATTTATCTGGTTGATATGTGTTGTGGTGTCCTTAAATATAAGAACATGAGTTAGTTTGTTTATTTGTTCTTCTGACTTCATTCTTCCCCATAGTTTTTGACCCCTAGGAAAATTAAAAAGATTTAAGTTGAAAAAACATGAGCCTGTTTATCTTATTGCACCCTAGTGAAACATGGATGTTGTGCAAGATCTCTAAGATCCCTTCCCCAATCCTTTGTGTATAATGATGGCTATGGAGTGAAATATAGGCCTTACTTTCATTTCACATTTTTGAAATGGAATGCACTGGATTTGGTGCTATCTATATAAACTGACGGTGTCTGTATGGCAACCTGAACTAAGTTCGGCAGAATTTGGGTTACTGGCAATTTTGTTCCTAGCATATCCAGCAGTTCCCAAACATATTGCATCCATTTACTCGAGGTCTGGTGCAATATCATGCTTTTGGATTTGACTACCTGGGCATAGCTATGCTACATTTTCAACAACTAAATGTTGGTGCTTTCCTTAAACAAGGCTTTGTTTTGGTCAGGGTATTTGCTTGATGATAACCGTCTTACAGGTGGCTCGGCTCCCTAATATTAAGGTACCTAAGCTATGATTAGCTTATGCATTTATGATACATCTGATGCTTCTCAGTTCCTTATATTTTATTATGACTCAGGTTGCTGCTGTTCTTCTTTGCTGCGCATTTGTCTATGACATCTTTTGGGTCTTTATATCACCGTTGATATTCCATCAAAGTGTTATGATTGCTGTAAGTAGTGATCTTATATTTCACATTTTGTTCTACTGTGTGGTCAAAGACAGTTTGTTACACATTGTGCGCGAATGTATGAAACAACATTCAGATTATGTGTTCTTGACACTAACTTAATAGATTCAAGTAATGCCAGCTGTATGGGAACTTCTGCGATTGCGTACAACATGAGAATGAGAATTGATAATCAATGAAGCATTCTTTAAATTTTAGTTGGCTAAAAAATTCAAAAATTCTCCTCTGTATCAAGAACATTTGTATATTGAAATACAGTGTATTTAGACGACTCTGATAAAAGCTTATTGTCTATGTCTTTGTCATGGCATTTTTTATTCTTCTAATGGTATATTATGCTTAGCATTTTAGAATTCATACTTTTTTCTTTTATTTTCTTATTCTTCAAAGGTTGCTAGAGGTGACAACAGTGGTGGTGAATCCATTCCCATGCTTTTGAGAATTCCTCGATTGGCAGACCCTTGGGGTGGTTATGACATGATTGGATTTGGGGACATTCTTTTCCCGGGTTTGCTCACATCATTTGCTTACAGGTATTATTTTCAGTGAATGTAGGCGCCCTTTGCATAAATTGAAAGATTTAACCTTTCAAAGCTTGTATCTGTTAGGAGAATCACTGTTCACTTTTTTTCTTGACAAGTTGTATAAATTTTCTATCATGGCTATAAGCTCCTATGAAACTTTGTGATTAGATTCTTGATCACATTGAGAATTGCTGTTCACTTTCTTTCATGACAAAGTTGTATAAATTTTCTTTCATGGCTATTAGCTCCAAGGAAACTTTGTGATTAGATTCTTGATCACATTTAATATGAAGAAACTGTTGTTGACCATATGGAAGCGTTGTTAATATTCCAAACTTGGTCTCTCTCTCTCTCTCTCTCATGGTATAAGCTAGCATGCTATTATCATTATCAAATGTCACATATGTATAGTTATAGCTTACGTTTCTCTGTTTCTTATCTCAGATTTGATAGAGAAACCAGGAAGGGCTTGGCCAATGGATATTTTCTTTGGCTGATAATTGGCTATGGATTTGGTAAGCATATTTTATTTCAAACATTGAAATGTTCAAAGATACACCTGTGCTATGTCATGTGTTGCATTTTGAGATGGAAAAGGTTTATTTGAAATCATAATCGGATGTCAGCACATAGCACATTATGGCTGAGGGGGAAAGCTCTTGACCTTTGTGTAGGTACTGCTTTGTAGCTTCTGGTTCCAGTCCACTTGTCCTCACTCTTTATATGCCAATGGGTGTTTTCGTATACTTTTTGGGTCAGATTTTTATGCAGGTTTATTGAGTCTAGACTCTAGAATTTGGTCTTAGTGCAGCCTTTACTTGCTCTCATGTTCTATGTGCTTGGCTTGATTTTGAACTGATGTTTAGGGGACAAGATTGATTGCCATATTTAGGAGTTGAGTTATCCCTAGTAAATTTATTGCCTTATTGTTACTTTCTTTCTCAAGCCTGCCTGCTTCTGTTCCTTCAAATGTCCACGTCGATATTTTCATATGTTTGACTCTGCACTTTTTTCAAACCACATGATTCTCCGAGTTAGTGCTTTGATATTTTCATATGTTTGACTCTGCACTTTTTTCAAACCACATGATTCTCCGAGTTAGTGCTTTACTGTAGATGCTTGAAACATGCTTTGTTTCTTTTGACTTACCTCTACGGTCAACTTACAGCTAGATGTTCTTGCATAGAAATCTTTCTACTTGGTCCTCAAATACCACTCCGTGGAAACCTTCTAGCTAATTGACAAGCCCAATTTCCTGTATGTGAAGTACAGGAAATTGAGACGATCGATGCAATGGACCTGCTGTAGTGTAACAGATACATCATGGAAAATGTGGTTGTTGAAAAACGTTTAAACGCAATTTGTGCATTGTTATCTTAGTTCCTTCTTGTTTTTCCTCATTGGCTAAGCTTCTTAGCCGTAGGGGCTACCGGCATACATTGAATTCCTTTTCTAGATTTCTCACAGGATTGTTAGCAAGAGATAGAGAGAGAGAATTTTATGATTGCACTGTAGATGTTTAGTGATTGGCCTCGGTTTCTACTTTAGTAATGTTTTTATTGCTTTATAAGTTGGAAATCTTATGGTTTAACAAAAATTATGATATGTGGCATTATTTCGTACGCTGCATCATCTTTGGTGCTAATAACATACGTTATGAAATATCAATCCTCTTCCAATCAGGCTTTTGGCAACTCATATCTGTTGGAAGGGTCATTCTTTCTGAGGCTGCTAACAGAAGTTTATCCTCTTTTCAGGCCTTTTCTTTACTTACTTAGGCTTGTATCTAATGAATGGGCATGGTCAACCTGCTCTCCTCTATCTTGTTCCTTGTACACTAGGTAATGAGCAAAAAACTCGTAATTATCAACTCTTAATGGAATTCATCTCTCCTGATATGCTAATAGAGTTATTTTTCCTGTGTCTATGATATCAGGATTGTGTGTCATTTTGGGTTTGATTAGAGGAGAGCTGAAAAACCTCTGGGGTTATGACATGGAATCATCTTCTTCACCAAAGGCTTCTCTTGCAAATGCCTGAAGAGGTATACCAGTCATCTGTTCGAACTTTAGGTGCAAAGAGTATCACACATCTGCAAATCATTTGTGGCGCCATTATTAAGTGGACGGTCACCTGTGGTTTCTGTTAAATAACAATCTTTTTTTCCTCCTAGTTTTGTTGGAAATAGTACATAAGCGGTGATAGAAAACCAGAAGGCAATTTATGTTGATATTGTTTCCAATCTGTCAATGCATTTAATGTGTCCATAACCATCATTCTTGTTAGTTGTAAATCTCTGATCTGCACTAATCTTCATCGTTTGATGCAATTAGGACATGAATTCCATACACAACTCTAAGCTGTGTATCATAAAACTATGATTTGTCGTTGTTGCAGAGTTTTTGCAAATGATACATTGCCCCTCTTCTAAACACTGCCAAGGCTAATTGATAAGCTTCACTTGATTTGTTGTCTGCATTCCCAATTCCTCATAAATAAAATCTTTAGTGACTCATTTAAATCTTTAATTCCTCTGTTAATTGTAACTACCAAGAATATATCCTCTCACTGAACCATCTTGTGACATGGGCTTGGCAATGAGTCAGATTGGGCTCAAGCCCCAAAGTGATCGGGCCTAAGCGGATTATATCTTGGCCTGACCCAGAATTTCTAAGGTTTGGATCGGACTAAGCTTAAAATTTTCAAAAAAATTCATAGCCGAGTTTAAGATTAAATGCTACCTCGTTCGGCCAGCTTGGGATTAATTGTCACCCCTATTATTTCATTAAATCGGAGGTTAGATTGAGCAAGAATTAAAATAAAAGGCTCGATTAAATAATTTGAATAAAGTAGTGGACATTTGACTAATTTTATACCTGTTTAAGATATAAAAGATGATAAAAGAAATATTTTGCAAAACTGTCATGTATTTAATTTAGGGGTCGTATAGTTTCAATTTTGTTTTTTTGTTGTTATTTTTGGTTTATGTTTTTTGTTTTTAGTTTCTATTTTTTTTCTTAAAGTGAAAATCTGTTTGGTTGAGATTTACAATATAAAAACTAAAAGTAAAACCTGTTTAGTTGAAATTTCTAATAAAAATTTGAAAACAAAAATATGCTTTGTTTTATAATAATAATAATAATAATAATAATAATTAATTATTCTTATTCTTATTTTTTTATTATTAATTTTTAATAAGTTATTCTTATGATTATTAATTTTTAATAAATTTTTAATATGATTATTAATTTTTTTTATTA
>JANZLC010000005.1:8598037-8610526 GCA_026413385.1 Erythroxylum gracilipes | reverse complement strand
TATACGAAAACATTTCATATTTATATGCATATATGCTAACATGATGCATGAACAAGAAAATGCATTGTCTGAGTTTCTCTTTTAGCTCACAAGTACCAAGATTTCGGGTCCTAACCCTTCATATGGGGACGGGATGTTACATGTAGTGTCTAATGTTTTTTAAAGAAAACAAATGGATTTGGAATAGGAGGCTTAGAAATGCAAGTATAGGCCTCATTTCCAACCTCATCTCCAAACAACATATAAATAGGCTTCTAGAGGTCAAATTTCAAAAAGACTTGTATTCATTGTCAAATGAGAAAACAAACCAAAATCGCATTCAAAAGTAAAAAGTCAGTAACTCCTACTAGACTTTTACAATTATTTCATATGGATTTATTTACAACAACTAAGGTTGCTTGTTTAGGTGGTAAATTTTTTGCTTTTATCATAATTAATGATAATTTTAGTAGATTTACTATGATCTTATGCTTACCAAACAAAGATGAAGGCTATAAGGTGTTGTCAAATTTATAAAAAGTGTACAAAATGAAAATGAAGGTTTTGTTGCCTTTATTAGGAGTGATTATAGTAGGGGATTTAAAAATTCAAGGTTTGAAAACTTTGTGAGGATTTAATAGGGCATTTAATAGGAAGAAATTACAATTGAAGAATCTATGCATGTCTTTTCTATGAAAGATTTTGAAGAGATGAGATAGGTATATATATAAAGATCATAAGTCATCAGTCTTTTTTGGAATTAAAAATGATCACTAACAAATCAATCATGAATATATTGTTGAACTAAGTGAGGGAAATAAGAAGGATGAGAAACTCGCACGAGATTGGAAATTCAAAGAAAATGTCATCCTCCAAATCAAAGTTTAGATGATGTTTAATAAGGGGTAATCACTAGACCTCAACTTAAAGATTTTTATCATATTACCTTAATTTATTAAATTGAATCTAAGACAATAAAAGAGGCCGTTAATGATGAAAGTTTGGTTATTGCTATAAATGAGGAGTTTAATCAATTGGACTCCAGATCAAGGAAATGAAGAAAGGTATCTTTATAAATGAAGAAAATTACACTAAAGAACTATTCAACTACTTCAAAATGAACCAAACCAAACCAAACAATTAAGGACACATATTAGGAAGAATTAAACAACTTCATCTTCTAACTAATACAATCACAACAAAGAAGAGGCATTTCAACAAATACCTAATATGCATCAAACAATCTTTGCAACATCACAACCAAATTTTAAAACTCAACCTTCTAACACTAACATTTCAACCTTAATTCTTCTTATCTATTCACAAATTACTCAAACACATCAAACAAATCAATTAAACAAACAAAATTACTTAACAGAAAACTTAAATCGTTTGCAATATATCTCACAAAAATGCAACGGCCAACAAAGACAACAGACTAGAAAGCGGGGAGAGAACTCGCCGGAGGAGAGGAGATGATGTGGGAGGGAGGAGAAGAAAATCGAAGCAGACCCGACCGAGGGGGCAAGCTGCTGCAGGTTTGTTTTAACCAGAACAAAATAACATCGTTTGGTGTTAAACCAAACAACATCGTTTTGTTTAAGTTAATAACATTCAATTGCAAGGAGAAGACGACGTATTGGTTTAAAATTTACCAATGAAATTTTCCATCGCTAATATTTCGTCGATACTGTCAAATCTTCATTTTTCGCCACCAATTTCCTCCTTAGTTGTCGACAGTATTGGTCCGTCACTAAATTAAATTTTCTCGACACATTTTCCAATGAACAAGTGAATACTGTCGGTAATCTGCAACGGTTTGTTTTCCGTCGCCAGTTCGTTATTTTCTTGTAGTAAAAAATTCTTTACAGAAGACTAGAAGGTTTATTTATTGCAATTGTCTTTTACAAAGTTATATAAAAGCTACTATGCCATCTTCAAGAGCCAGGATCTAACATCAAAATTTAAATATAGGTAAATTACCAATTCCTAACTCAACAACTAACAATGCTTCTCCTCTTCAACCTTTGTATCTCCATAGTTGGGAGAGTTTGGTATACATACATGAATATATCAAGTATATTACAATCACAACTCCTTTCTCCATCTATTTGAAATTGAGTCTATATCAACAACAACAGTATGAATTTTACGGATTTGTCAAATTTGAACAAAATCTAATAATATGTAGTCTTATTCTTAATTAGTAAAAAGATTGTTTCGTGTATAAAAATAGGTGAAAAGTTGATTCCTATATGAAAATATATTATTTTAGAAGCTAATTGAAGTAGTAAAGATGAAATCCAAAAAGAATCATTTGGATTTTGGCAGCCACGTATCTTTTCTTTTCATTATATATAAATTGTAATAAGTGTGATTTCATAGAATTTTGAAATTCGTATATAATTTGAACCTTACGTCTTAAATCAGAATCATAACATTCGTCATCTACTTGCGTTGTGTGTCCCACTACTTTGGGAAAAGTGAACGATCCCTTTGCTCTTGATGGGAATAAAGAACCATTGTGCCCATCAAGAAGCCGACGCACAGAGAAGAATAATAATATGTTCAATATACGCATAACCCTTTGTTGCTCCATTTATTACGAACTCTTTAGAATCTATACTCGTGTGTCTTGTTGATTATTGCGAATATCGTGACAGAATTAGTATTGGATGGAGTTTTGGTATGATATTATATCGATATTAGTTAATACGGATTATTATTTTAGATAATTTTAAAATTTATAAAATAATTTTAAAATTTTTTAAAATTTGTAAAATAGTTTATTATTATATTACTTAGTTGTGTTGTATACTTTTTATTGAATTTTTAATATGGACAGAATGTAGAGTTCACTAATAAGAATTAGGCTTGGGTCAATTATTGTCCAAATAATTAGAACTATAGTTGACCCTTATCATTTATAAACCCTTTAATATTTTCATGTCTAGGCATGAAACACTCTAATACTCACTCTCAAATACAACTAAGGCTAGACATCCACTTGTCACTTGAAATATACGCAATGGTAACCGGACTGGGCTGCTGGGACTAGAGATCCAGACGGACAACCAGGAAATTAATAATCCGAACCAAACTTGCTCTGATACCATATTGAACTTTTAATATGGGCAGAGTGTAGAGTCCACTAACAAGAATTGGGCTTGGGTCAACTATTGTCTAAATAACTAGAACTAGTTGTTTGGATAGTTGACCGTTACCACTTATAAACCCTTTAACATTTTCATGTCTAGACAATATGGGACACTCTAACACTTTTAATCCTATTTTCAAAATTTATAATAATAAATGATAATTACAATTAATATGAAATAACAATAATTTACAGATATTTCACATATAAATAATAACCACAATTTATATGAAAAAGTCAATCATCATCATACAAATATAAAATTAAGAATAATACAAATTATTGAAATATTACAATTTCAACTTTCATTATATAATAAATAATAATTACATCAAAACATATAATAAAAAGAACAATAAATATCCTTAACTATCAAATTATTATAATTTACAACAAGAGTTCGTGATAAAGAAACAACCAAGTAGAATTGAAATATGAAACAAAAACATAAATTATTTAATTTACTATTAATTTAAATATATTATATTTAATTAATTAAAATTAATTATTACTAAAATTATAAATATATTAATTTAATTTATAATTTAATTTAATTTATAAAATTAATTTAATAAATGTTAACAAATATAATTAAATTTCAAATATATAAATTTCAAATAATTTTGATCTAATAATTAAAAATATATAAAAATAAATATTAGTTTATAAATAATAATTTTTAAAATATTTAATTTAATAATAAAATATTTTATTAATAAATATTATGTAAACGATTAAAATAAATTTATTTATTTTTAAGTTTTAATTAATGAATTATTATTAGTAGTAAAAATATTTATTTTATTTTAAAAATAAAAGTTAAAAAATCACAATAAAAATTGAACTAAATAACTGGCTAAGAGACTATGAAAAATAGAAAGAGGGGGTGGCCGGAGAGAGGGAAAAAATTTTAAAAATTTTGAAAATTTTGCTAATAAATTCTTATATTTTTTAAAATTTTCAACATTGACTTATAAAATGAAACAAGCTTATACTGACCAGTATTTACACCTGGTACATAAAACTTTTATTTTGTTTCGCTCTCCGGCCAATACGGTACGTACTGTTAATACCGACAGATACGAAACAAAATTCAAAACTAGTCTTGTTACTTGCTTCATTTCTTCTCACAACTAGAAATGAAACACGTGGATGCAACTTGGAGAATATAAATTAATTAATTATTTTTATTAATGTATCAAAAATTGAACTAAAGTTAAATCAGTTTTAAAAATCAAATCCCAAGTTAAATCAATAAGGCATTAAATTTAAAGTTTAAAAAATTCAAAATTGATATTAAACCGTCATAAAATCAACTAAAAAGTAAATAAAATTAAAATTTATAAAATATGATTAAAAAATGATCATTCTTATTCATAAAAATCAAATTTAATTAAAAAGAAATTATTAATAAAAATTAATTAATTAATTTTAGTTTATAAAAACTGATTAATTTATAAAAATTAACTCCACCAAAAAGTTAAAAATCAAACTAAAAAAGTAATCAATTTAAAATTTCAACCATTGAGCCATTGAAATTTTCAATCATTAGTTTTTTATTAATAAATTTACAAATACATTTTTTTATTTTAGAGTTGCAGTATTTAATAAATGATTTAATAAATCAATAAATAACTTTTAAAAGATGTCTTATTTCTTCAAATAAAATTGAGACTATGATAAAGGAGTGCACCTTTAAAATCCTTAGGACTAACAAATTGGCAGTCAAGAGGGGCTGACGAAAAGTTAAAAGACCACTATAGGGTGCAAGAAATTCATCCCCGGAGCTCAAAAACTTTGTTCTTCTCGTCCATTGAAATTGGGATTACCGAACAATACCTCTGACCAATTGAGCCAAATCTTACAACAAGACTGATTAATATATTTCCAAAAAAAAAAAAAAATGATAGCTATAGACATCAGTCGACTTCTATGCAATTTCGTCCAGCTTTTAAAGGCCACATAAGTCAACGATTAAAAAGGACAAGTGTTAAGTTAGGTTGGTGCAAATACCATTACGGCAATATGAGTAAACACGCACGGCCAAAGCAGCACAAAGGAAAACCACAGGAAGTAACATACGACTATTCTATGACGTAATAGTATGCCTTCTGAATTTCATTTGTGAGGTTCATTCGATAATGTACAAGAATCTAGTCTCATGTTCTCTATCTTTATATCATACCTACAACCTCCAAATAGGAGACTAAACTCAGTTTTAAGCTTAAACAGAAGATTTTGTAATCCCAGCCAGCCCACTAGAAGTCTTGTTCAGGTCAACAACTGCCGACAGAAACTACTGGCCATAACATTGCACATGAGAATTATAACTATTGAAAATATTATGTACATCCAAGCCGCTGTACTGGCTGGTTCAGAACTTACTGTGGAACGAAGACATAATAACTAAACTGAAAATTCAGTAGATGGTATCTATTCCACAAATCACACTATCTATTGTTCCTTTCAACAATTAATCTAGTATTCATTTTTGACTCTTTCTATAGGTGTCCATGTCAGAATTCAACATGAAAATTGCACAGCAGCGTATTTATTAGCAACAACATCATAAAAGCGCATGCTATATTCAAACTGTGACCAGAAGAAAGGTAGTGATAACCTATTAAATGCACTGTTCCAGTCTTTTCATCCTTCACTTTGATGCTTGAAGAGCCTGAAAGTTACAAATAGAAAGGTTAGCATAGAGAAACAAGATATATAAGCTACATAAAAGCTATGTAAACCAATTCAAAGGATTGCCTTGCTGCACCCAATACACTCTTTAACCACCCAGCCACGGTTTTGCTTTGAAACTTAAAGTTTAAATGCACTCCACCAGACTTATTGGTTTAAAGTTTGAACAATGGCTTTAGAAACTTCAAAGGAAAAGTAGAAGTTTGAGAATAAATACAACTCTACCATTTTCAGTGATGGAACTTTTAAAACACAACAAACAATCCCGGATTACAGTTTCCCCATTTACCATCAATACCTAGAGTTTTCTCCACTTTAAGATGGCTTTTGCTAAGGAAAAAAAAATGCTTTGATAAAGCTCCTATGCATAAAGAGGCCACCCAAGAAATTGTGCATTAGAAATCCTCCAATTAACTCTAAACCAAGAACTTTTCCAAGTATATCATTCTTTTCCTATGCTTTCCAGTTGAACTCACCAAACTCTAGTGGAGATAATCGTCAAAATGTTTTAGACAAATCACATACTAAGATGCAAATAAGTCTCCAACTGTCTTCACCTTTTACTTGAAAAAGGTACACTCTCTAAATATCTCCCCCTTTCAGAGATATCCTTTTCCAGTCCTTCAACAAGTATTTCCTTAAGAGCCGCTAACCACATTAGTGAAGATAGTTACATCTCCTAATAGATTTCAACTAATTCCTAACCATTTTATGAGCTACAGTCCAATTCGAGGTAGGTATAAATCATTATCCACAAGTATTACTGTGAAGTATAGAACCATTGATTTATTTTTGAATAGGACAGGCTATAGTGAACAAGCTGGGAAAGCTGGCTTTTAATACTAGAAGTGGAAGTCCACTGTTTCCAATACAAGCTATACCTGACCACTTAATTCCTTCCTCACTATCCTAACTATCAAATGTTGTGGGCACCAAATGCCACTTGTGCTTATGTTAATATTAAGAATATGGAAAAGAACACCGAATATGTTTTGAAACTATAAGAAGCTTCAGTGCAAAGAAATGTCTTAGAGCAAGAAAGACCGCTTGAAGTAAGGATGAAAATTAACTTCAGACTCACAGTCATACTCAGTCCATCCAATGGCCTGCTGTTCAAGATCATACAAGACGAGCTTATTTGAAAGAACCAAGTCTGTACAGGAAACAAGAATTAGAACATGTAAGAAGATCGCTGATGGAGGAATCATCGACATATGAGGTAAATACAAATCAATAGTTCTCTTCTTGCAATAAAAGATTTCTTGTTTTTGTCAGAACAACCTCACTTGAGGGATATTGGATGATATTTGAGTAATCTAAACAAGGCTATAGATAATTGCAGTAGACTAGGGCTTAAACATTGATGTTGAAAAATGTAGTAAGGAGCATACAAGCAAAGTTACAGCGTAAGAATCAGTCTGTTGTTTCATGGATCACGACTATCAACTTCTTGTATGGGAAAGACTAAGTGGTAGAAGGAAGATATGTGAGAGGAATATGAAAGTCAAAAACCAAATATATATAAAGGCGAAAGATTTAATGTTTTATACTCTACATGCACCTCATATCAGAGGTAGAAATGTGAATATTTTCTATTACCTCCCAAAAGGGTCATGTTTCTTCTATCCCTTGACTGCATACCACTGTTTTGCCAACCAATGCACCATAAACCCTCCTGCAAAAGTCCAGTGAATGAGCCCATTCATGTGAAATAAGTACAAAAGACTGCGAAAAGGGACTTACATGACTAGAAATATAAGACATCTACAATATACTGAAGGAAAATAGACTAGGTGACTTACACGACAATAAAAATAAGACATCCATATGACTAAATGCTTATACATAAGACGCCACATGTTATAAGATACAACCATAAGACATGAAATCTGAAGCTATTTCAAGAGAGAAGAAGAAAAGAGAACTCCAAAAGCAAAGACCTTCATGAGCTTTTGCAGAGTGTACTTACAAAGGGGAACAGATAATCATGGGGATAAACCTTCAAGAATACTGAATTTGCAAAGTGGAAAGTCACATTTGGAAACCCATCGTCTACACTGTAATTAATACAAACATACATATTAAGTATAACTTTTCGTGCCTTAGTAAGTTGTTGTGTTGGAACAGTAATTTCTGTGATAGATAAAGATAAAATCAGTTTATTGATTATGCATCCGGTATCCGGACATATATAGGCTCAAGAACAACCAGTCCATAATGACAAATCATAATCCTGACTCAAACTGCCATTTATGAGTTAAGTCTTAGCATGGATAAGTAGACAAAGAATCTCAAATAGTTACCACGTTACCAGAATAGTACCAGGAATCTCCTATGTTATATTCTCATCGGTTGCATTAAAATTTAAGCAAATGTGGATTACCCACAAAAGTTACCTAAATTGGAGGCAACCAATAACATAGTCACCAAGATCAAGTCTAAATGTAAAGGAATTTAACACATGAAACATCTTCAAACATGTACTCAAGTTTAGCACTTGACACGAGTTACATAATTATAGTAAATGACTTTGGTATTTCATGATAGTCAAATATTGACACTTAGTGAATCTATCATAAACATAGTATTCAAAAGGAGATAGTAATTATCCCTATGAAATGATGTCTTAAAAGCTAAACACAAAACAATTTTCAAGTTTCATTTAAAAATTAAAGATTGGTAACACAAAATAAAAGTTCCAAAGCCATATAATGTACTGTATGTCATACCTTCCAGAATACTGAAAACATGTATACTCATCATGAACAGTTTGAATTTGCAGATCAGGTTGCTGTGAGACAATCTAAGAGAGATACGAAATACATAAGTTAGGAACTCATAAGTAGAATCTGAAATAAAGAAAATGGATTTACCATACCTTGCGTACTAATGGCACATAAACTGATTCCGGAAGATAGGCCAAGGTTGTACCACTGTCAATTATTGCCCCCCTTACATCCCCTGTCTCAGATATATCTGGTGGAAGACTTATCAAATCATAACCAACTTGTACCACTGTCATATTGACGTTGTAATGGGGCCTAAAATTTTACAATTGATACATAGCTTCAAATATTAACTTTGCTACATAAATCTAGCATAACTGGGATTGATCAGAAGACACTAAGCTATTAAATTAAATCATAGGCAATACCCAACGCAAAAAGAATGACATCATCAGCGAATTGAAGGTTAAAAAAAAGGCATAAAACCCATAGCAAAAGTTTAGTAGAGAAATCCAACTATCAGCCACAGGTAAAAGGAAAAAGAAACAAAACATGATACACTGGAAACCCATGTATGAATTTTTGTAGGCTATAAAATCATCCTCAAATTCGTTGGTTCATGTCAGATTAGGAAATATCATTTTAGAATATTCTAGACTTATTCTAGGGAAGTATTCTTTTTAGAATACTCTGGGTTTGTTCTACACTGTAAATATAGGGATTTAAGGCTTTAATCAAGGAGTTTAGGAAGATTTATAACTGTAGTTTCCTAATTATAATTTCCTAGTTTATATGCCTTATGTACTGCTATATATGCAAAGTGGAATACCTGTACACATTGCAGCAATATAACAAATTTGCTTTTTCATTTCAATTTTTAGTTAAACACACTACTTTCTGTCAAAACTCATCAATAAGGCACAAAATTAAGGAAAATAACGATTGTCCTGAAATCAAACCAAATAAAGGTTAATTTAAATAGCAATAGAATTTGCCATTAAATCAAGAAGCATTTGCGCAATGGACAACAAGGTCATCACTTTCTGTGGAAAAGAGGGAGTCAAGAGAGATGTAGTTAAAATAACCAACTTAAATGTGAACAGAAGTTAACCTCAATTACCAGACTGATCCAAAGGACCACAAGATCAAGCTTAACTTCACAATCCTAAAGTGTAAAGAAACACAAAACTAATAATGGAGTTATTATATTTCCGAATTTGATACTAACCAGCAATTAATATCATATCAGAAGCCAGTTGGTTTTCTCTTTGCAATTAAAAAAGTACGGACTCATCTCAAATTCACTCCGACACACAAAATAGAATATACAGTAGCAAGAAAGCAAAAAGCAATTGGAAACCAAATACCTACATTTCAACGTGATATCTTATGTTAGAAATTTTTGCATTTATAGTTGTTTATAGGAACCATTAATAACTAAAAACTATTTCCTTTTAGACCTTGTTGTTCTAAGTCCACTGGATGAGTAAAGCTCTATTATGGTACTTTACAAATGGTATGAACCCCTTAGTAGATTGAGTGGTGACAATTGTGGTTTGGGAAACTGCAAGTTTTTGTTGCAGCTCTAAGGACCTAAGAGTCATAATTACAAACAATCCCAACTAAAACTTTTTTATACATGGTTTTAAACCCATTGAAACTATTCTAAAAAAAGATTTTAAGTAAAAAGAGACCATACTCATTTGATATCAACGGTGTCATGTTAACTTGTGGTTGTACAACATGCCCAATAGCAAAGATACCACCTCCATTTGTGCCATCTAAGCAGTGTGCAAATATCTTTTTTACATTTCCAGTTGCAGCAAGTTGTGAAATCAATGATGAATTTGCTTTTCCAAAACCAAGTATCCCATCAAGTGCCTCTTCATTAGATGCCGCTAAATCCCCTGATTGTCTAGCACCACAACTACAATAAGAAAGCATCAGAACCGCTGTGTCAGCGTTAATAAACATAAAGATGAACAGATGCATATATATGAGTTGATATATTTGACGTACGCTATCTAGTTAACATCACCACTTGTTTCAGCATATCTACCATATAACATCAGAAAATGTGACCAACGTTGAGCAAAAAGGAGCCCAAGTTCAAGGTTGGTAGTATAAGCTTAACTCGTCCGATAGTTCAATATTAACTTACCCAAACATTATGCTTCCATTTGTTGCTGTTGTTTGGAGGTCTCCTGAGACTGAATCATATTGAACAAAATCCCTCACAAAATAACCTGCAGTAGAGCTCCCATCTCCGTATATCTCCAAATATGGACAAGACATATTAGCTGCGCAGCTTGATAAAGCGTGACCATTTACCTCATAGCAGAACTGCTCATAACAAGGAACCAACTTTCCAGTGCTTGACTCGTTTATATTGTATAGAGTAAGATCTATCTGTTACGAACAATACACGATTTTAAACAGAAATTTCTGTAAAGAGAACAAGAAAAAACAGAGTAAGAATAGAACAGCAAGCCTGAAATATAAATTCCACAGATGCAAAAAGGGGAAAGGTAACAATCAAACTAACACATCATGAATTTGGAGGCTTACACCAAGGGAGCTTGTTCTGGGACACTCTACACACTGAATGCAATTGACCCACATAATGTCACTTCCTGTATCCACCTGTACATAGTAGTCCTTGGAAGGTGTTCCAATCCCAATTCTAGCATAATAAAGCCTAAACATTCGAAATCAGAGAGAAACAAATGCATCGCCGTGTTACTATATATGAACCAAAACAATATAATTATTTTATTTCTTCAATTTGTCGATAAAACAGTAGAATTGTCAAAACTAAGGATACAGAACATAAAGATTGAAACAAGTAAACTAGGCACAAATTAAGCACTCACCAGAAGCATTGACTTTGAAATAACTATATGTCATAAGCTCACACGGAGGCTTAACATCGCTATAGCCTATAAGCTTAATTTATGTTTTTCACCCTACGAAATAGTGTTTTCTTCTTTTCTTTCTTCAATTTTTTGAAAAACAAAATTCATGTATAATTTTCAAAAATCAAACGCAAATTAATCACTCACAACAACCATTGACTAGGTTGACACGGAGCTTAATGAAACATAAAACTATCAAATTCACTCAATCACAAATATTTGAGTAGTTTACTCAAAGAGAGGACAAGACAAACCCGACGCCGTCAGGACGACCCGTGCCTCCGAGAGGAAGATCGATGCCAGCAAGAATTTGGAGCTGACGACGATCATCGTGCGCCTTGAGGTCCGTTAAAGACTTTGACTGACCAGCGTACTTGTACTTGACGCTGAAAAAGGCGTTATTGGCCGAGACATCAGTAACGGTCAACCAAATGATGAGCAGAGCAAAAGGAAAAGAAAGAGTGAAGCAACTCCTGGTAACGGCCACAACGATCTCGTTCATCGTCGTAGAATGACGTCGTTTTTCTTCTTAGAGAAAGAGAGACGTGAGGGAGTCTTGTACTTGTTGGCTTTGTGATCTTTTGTTTTCACGTCATGGCGGAGAAGAGACGAAGAAGATTAAGCAAGCAATAGGACCGACAAGGAGACGACTTGCGAGCAAGTAAACGAGCTTATGAGAAGGAAGTGGGACCCACGAACCTTCGTGACACCATCAAAAATCCTCAGGCGTGGTTGACACTTGACGGGAGCGGTTTTATCAGCGAGACATGGTGACGGCCAGTCTACGTTTCGCTTTTACTAATAGTTTAAACTAGCAGAGTAATACTGCGCACATGTGCAGTAAAAATGTCATGTTAATTGAATTGATTATATTATTAATTAAAAAATTAAAATAGTTATTATTGTCGAATTATAATGGTCTATATTAATATAAAAATGATAGATATTTAAAAAACGTAACAAAAACGGAGTGAAAGAATAAGTTATATTAATAATTAATGTTAGTATCAACCAAAGT
>JANZLC010000005.1:8545545-8571330 GCA_026413385.1 Erythroxylum gracilipes | reverse complement strand
TTGGGCTAGATTGAATTAAGTTGTCGGGCTTTTATTATATGAGATATAATATGGGCCGAAACTTATTGGGCTTCAATAATTCCTAATAAGAATAGGGATTAGGTTTTCTCTATAAATAGAGAAACTTATGTTTCATTAGATGCGAGACGAAAACCCTAAGCACCTAGACCTAGTTGTTCGTTCTTCTTCCGAGAGAAAAATTATGCAGTTTTTATAAAGGGTTTTAGAACATGCTAGCACACATTAGCCACTTCTCGAATCGTTCATCCTCGTATAGATACCGATAGAGGACATTCGTGCATTGAAGTGTCTACAAATCTGAAAAAGAAATAAATACCAATCCGCATCAAGAGGTAACTTCGTACGTGTTATAATTTTCAGTTATACTTCTTATTGTGTAGTATGGTCCATTTCGCTGCATATTATGAATACCCATGTCATAGACGATCCAACAATTACACATTACATGTATTCACACAAGTTCCCAATTCACAAACATTCACAACTAACACATTACTCTTATTCTTTAAATCACATTAGCAATCATAAGTAAACTTCATTCCTTCAATAAGTTATAAATTCCAAAATTAGATACTTTGTTAACAAATAACACCTTCCTTAAGTTATTACTTTAATTAATAATCCAAACCTTATTCAACCTTTAATTAATTAATTCCACATCAAACTAGGTTCATTTTACACCTTAATCAAGTCCAATTACACCATTGAAAAGTGCCTTAACCTTATATAGTCCAACAAATGTACAAAGCCAACCTTTTTCCCATCCAAAGCATTTTCCACAACCGTGGGAAGGTGCCATATAAATCCCATGATCATGGGATGAGTGAATCGAAGGTTCACTCACCCATGACCTTCATTTTGTTTCCAAATTTAACTCCTTCATACTCCATCCAACACACCTTCACCAAAGTCCATTAATTTCACTTTAATTCTACCTTATTCATGCTTTAATCCCTTATCAAATTCATGCCCAAATCCAATTAAAAAATCATTCATTAGGAAACTCACAAATCACTATCTTTCATACATCAAAACCAAAAACAAAATTTGTCATATAATGATCAATTTTCTAGCACTCATTTATCATCGTCATAACACACATTCCATGCCAATTCAATCATTATAGAACCTGTATTAATACATGTTATCAAGTTTAGAATTTCCTTACCTATTTAACTTCAAATTCCTTCTTTAAAGAACAAGCTAAACTAGTCTTCCAAGCAAACAAACACCATCCTAAGATCAAGGTGAAATTAGGATGATCTTAGCACTAAAAAGACAGTAGCAAAGAGGATAGCATGAGGTAACTTTCTTGATGCAGTATTTGGCAAAGAGTTTGGAGAGTTTTGCACAAAATTAGTACAAAAATTCAGAAGCTAAGTGAGGGTGGGTGATTTCGGTGGAGAGAAGGAATGAGAGCTACAGAAACTTCCTTGCAAGAGTTTAACACCTAAGTTGCTACGTGTCACTCTAACAACATAGCATTTGTCACCATTGCATGTGTCCCATTTATCCACTCCATAAGCTCCAAATGTCATAATCCTTCCAGGCCATTTGTCATTCATTCAATGTTGCCAAATTTCATTCAACTATACTGTCATTTATCCCTTATTTACTTATGTCAAATGTCACTAAATGTATAGGCTTAGTCATCCAAATTTTCATGTACCAATTTGTCTTGCCACTTGATATTTTTCCTAGTCCAAATGTACAATTTAATACATTAATTTTCTAATGGTACCAATTAATTCTAAGTTACTAATTATGGTCCATCAAATCAAAATTCAAACACATATACAACTTATAATCATGTCACAATTTTAACACCTAACACAAATACTTTCATAGACATATAACATTTCTACTAGGGTGTAGTTTGGGGCCTTACATAACCTATACAGGTCTAATTTGGTATAAAGTTTGAGCTTCTCTTATAACACAAACAATATCATTTTTTTAATGTAACAAAATTTTGTCTTTTATGTATGAAAAACCCAAAAGACGCAGGCATCAGCCAAGCAAGCCAAGACCGAACACTATTCTCTTATCTCTCATTCTCAGTCTCTCCTTTTAAACACTCCATCTTATCTCTAGCAAATTTGGTTCATCTCTTGATTTTTGTTGCTCTTATCTACAATTTTTTTCTTCTCTTATTTCTTATTTTGATTCTTAGTGGGTTTTTCTTTTATTTTCTTATTTAATAGGGTTTGATGTGATGGAGGTGGCAATGTTGTTATTGTTCATGTTTTCACTCTATAACACCACCTTCACTTTTGTTGTAGTTCACAGTTTTGTTGTTGTTATTTTTTGTGGCAGTTATTTCCAAGTTGGCATATAAAAAAGTTTGTGGGAGATTGAGGCAACGGTGATGATGGGCTCATGGCTATGACAATATGATTTCATTGATGACATCATTATATTTATAAGTGGCATCATTGTGCTTGTGGTGATTTCATTAATAAAATTATGAAAACAAGATTAATCATATATGATCATTAAGGAAGCTTAGAGTGGTGGCATTAGTGGAAGGAAGTAGCAGTCAAATTGGGTTTGAGCAACCTAAAGTTCAATTAAGTTTAGGCTCACTCCAATAACTAAAAGCTGGATCAAGCTTTGAGCCATGATTGGGCTGCTTGTAAGGGTTTTAGGTCAAGCCTAAGCAGTCTCAGGCCCATTCTATCTTGATCCATTCCCAATCCTATTGTAACTTTAGACTTAGTCCAATACGGGCCTTTATTAGCCCTATTATAACATGCTTCAACAACATAATAAGCTATAAACAAGTCAAATACATTTTAAGCAAATTGAACTTTGAGTCTTTACTACATTTGAGTAAAACTTAAATAAAGATTGTTGAAATCCCCTATCAACCTTGTGACCATTTATGATGGAATGCAAACATGTTGATATAAGACACATGACAAATATCTATAGAAATTTTTGAATTTTTATATTGGAATTTTAAAAAAAAATCCAACATGGGTAAGGCTTTATTTGCCTCATTTATAAAGCATATGTATGGATAGAAAAAGATACAACAGTAGACAATTAAGAGTCACATAATAGACAATTAATAGCCACATAATAATGAATAATTAATCATAAAACAAAAAAACTTTAATCATGCAAGCGACAACTCCTATAATATGCATACAATAAACAATTACTTGTGCAATTGATTTTTTATTCTTATAGGGTGCATACTCAATGATAAATAGTAATGAAAATTGTAAACAAACCTTTAAGGAATATATGTAAACAAACCATATGTAATCAAAATACATGATAAGTAAATATGATTTTACCTTAGTTAAAATCTCTCCAACAATCTTTGATTTTAGATTTCTATCACTTGAAATTTGAGAAAATTACTTTATCTCTAATAAATTCCCTCAAATGTTCTTCTGTTGGGTTTTAATTGACTTAAATCTTTGGGAAACTACTGTAACACTTACTTTCCTTTTCTTTATCTTCAAATTTCAAAATTTGAAGAATAGAATAGGATAGTAAAGAATATAAAGACTTTTTTGAGGATCACGTAAGTAGAATTTTAAGGTAAGTGGGCTTTATTAAAGCCAAGTCAACAATGATAACTATTTATTTATGGTTTGACTTGACACCCAGATTATTATTATATCAAGTGTGTGATACTACGGTATGTTTTACAAAGGTATTCTAGACACTTTACTTATACTAAAGTTAAGCCTTTATCTTTACACGACAATTTCGCTTAGGTTTGATTAAGCAAGACTCAACATTTCCCATGTGATCATCAACTAATGAAACTTATTCTCAAATGCCTCACGACCTTAGTAGTATTTAATTATTATATTCAAGTAAGAATACTATTAAAGCAAAAAGTAATCAAAGGCAAAAATAAAAGAATTTGAGAGATACGACAAAGTCAACCTTTATCACTTTCTTCAAAGTATATAAAGAAATGCTCTCTCAATGTGATGAGGAGTAAGGCTCAAATGAGCTACAACACTTGTGGCTTGATGGCCAAGTTACAAATTAGAGTACTAACTGAGTTGGTTCACCTCTATCTTTATCAAATTATATCACACTAACAAATTAGAAGATACCCCTATCCAAATAGGATTCTATGTAATATGATAAAGTTACATCCCAACTAATAAGATAAGATATTACATTGAATTAGGAAAGATATATTCATCTCTACGAAGATCTGTACTATCTTCAGATGATCCTCCCACATTATCTTTATCCTTTAAGGTTGACGTATATCTCATATGATTTTATTTATCACATCATCCAAGATCCCTATGATTTGTATCCATTAATGATGAGTTATCTAAGCCAAAGCCTTTCATAGCATACTAATTCAATCCAATACTTACCCATGTCAAGTTTGTTAGCCATGGTTCGTTCATTTGAGCATGCACTAAATCATTAATCCATCAAGAACTTAGCCTTAATCAAGTCAATCCACATATGGTCAAATACTCTTTCAAAACTTGCACCGTGCTTGATCTAATATGCAAAGTTACCTTAGAGCTCCCGCATGCCTTCCCCATTCATGTGATCCAGCTAACCCAAGGCCTATCTCCACCTCGCTATAAAGTGTCTTCATGTGCTAAGGGGTTAAAAATATGCCATTCATCCCTTTTCATTAAATGAGCCAGTTAAAGAGTCAAATAATAAAAACATTAATGTTGGAGGAGTTAAAAAAAATTAAAGTATAAGTATTATAATAAGAAACCACATATAATAAAAAATGTAAATATTGTTATCTTATGAAATTTTAGATTATAAAATTTATAATTTTTCACAAATCGAAGTTAGCTTTGTCAAATAAAATACTACATTTTATTTTAAGTAATTTTAGTTAAAAATAACCTATTTAACGAAAGTTATTTCAACTTTTAGACTTCAAAAAAAATTATCTTCAAAATATAATTATAAAAATTATATTTAATTAAATATCTTTATAACAAAACTCTACAAAAAATTCTTCGCTTTAGACAATGAATCAAATGGGAATTCAGACAACTTTTGTGTAGGAATTAATAATTTGAAAGTTCAAAAAGATAAATAAACTTTTGCATTTAATTAGTTTTATAAAAGAAAACAATCTACAAATAAACATTTCACTTTCATATTAGAGAGCTTTAGGTCTTGTTTGGTAAACAACTTATCAACATATTTTTAGCGGTTTCAAAACTTTTAACTAATTGACCATATGAAACAGGTGATAGAAATGTTTGATAAATGATTGATTGGATTAGTAGATTTAACCCAATCAATTGAAAAGAAAACGCTAGAGTATAGAAGCATTTCACTCAACTGCTTAAAATCTAATATGTAAAAGTCAATTATATCCTTCATTTTGCTCTTCAAATATAACCGTCATGCTCGTGATAGGAATTGTCACGGGTGTGACATAATTGTCGCAGGCATGACACAAAGTGAGCCTTTTTATTTTTTATTTTTTACAATTTAATTTTAATTATGTTATTATTAGTTTAATAAAAAATTAAATTAAATTTTAATTATTCTACTATTAATTTTATAAAAATTAAAATTAAAATGATAAAAATAAAAAAGAAACCAAAATAAGTGTCATGTTTTAAATTAAGTGTCACAGGCGTGACACTTATTTTTTATTTTTTATCATTTTAATTTTAATTTTTTAAATAAATTATTTAAGATAAAAATTTAAAGTTTAAAAATTGATTAATTTATTAAAATTGTTCAATAATTTATAAATGATAGAAATATTATTATTATTATTATTATTATTATTATTATTATTACTATTCATTATATGTTCCATATTTTATTAAAATTATAAACTTAATTTTTGTAAAATTAAATATCTAAAATCTAAAATCTTATGAAAATATTCAAAGAAATACTAAGTTATAATACTCATGTTCTTATAATTTTTTAAAAGTCATTTTCTGATAAGTCATTTTATACTAAACATTTAATTTTACTAAACATCTTTAATAAACAACTGACATTATTTGTTAATTAAATTAATTGACATAATTCGCTAATAACTATTTAGTGATAGAATCAACTAATAACTAATGTAATCAGTTGATTGTTAAATAGGGTCTTAAGTTTTTTTAATTTTCGTATATAAAATAAAAACTTAAATTTAAATTAGTGAAAATGAAGAAACTTACATGCTATTTAATTCATTTAAAGTTCTAAACCAAAAATTCAACAAATATATAGAGTTATTGCAATTAATATGGTTGATATAAGTATGTTTGAAAAGTAAAAGGTAAATTGTAAGCAATTTGAAATTTTAATATCAAATATTAAATAAAATTAAAGATCTAATTGAACCTTAAACGTGTGATGTTTTGAAGCGGGCATTCCGGTAACACCAGCCAAATACATAACCACCACAAATGCCAACCGTTACTCTCTAACTCGTGCTGCTGCTTGCCACTTGGTTCAGTTGGTCGTTAATGTCCATTCAATGATGGCTTCCAAGTTCTCTTCTGTCACTCCCATGTCCGATTTTCCTCTGTCGCTTCAGAAGTTCCCGACACACCCACAAAGATTGCACCTTTACTGTCTTCATTCTTCACCTACTCTCTCTTCTGGGTATTGCTATTATAAGTGCCTTTCAAGCTCTAGAGAAAGAGGAGTACGAGGAGGGTTGGCATCATCAGTGGTTCAGGGAGTAAGAGAGGAAGTGATTCAACCACCCAGTTCAGAGACTGCCCGTGATTCAAAACCTGCCTCTTCTGCTTCCTCCAAGCTTGTTCTCGTAGTTGGTGGCTCTGGTGGTGTTGGTGGGTCTTCGCCTACTCTTATATAACATGTGCTCTAGAAAATGGAATTAAATAATCTAAATTTTAGTTAAAGGATGGATTTTTTTTTTCAGGCTTGTTAGTCCCTGATCAGTATGTATGTTTGAAAGAAAAACTGCTTTGTCAATCATGTTAGTACTTGTTGTGTTATTGAGTTGAATTGCTTCTTGTTTCACGGAAAATTGGTGCTTTATTTACAGGACAGTTGGTGGTAGCATCACTGCTTGACCGGAATATAATGTCACGCCTCTTATTGAGGGATCCTTCGAAAGCAACTGCATTGTTTGGGGAACAAGATGGAGAGATACTGCAGGTTCATCATTCACTCCCTATCTGTGGCTATTTCATGTACCGTTTTCTTGATTTACCTGTGAAATGAACAAAGTCCTTGCTTTTGAGTTTTGAATCAGTTATGTTTCCTCATGATGTTGATACTTAATCATAAAGGGTTATCGAAACTTGGTAGGTATTCAAAGGGGACACGCGAAACCCTGAGGATCTTGATAGTTCTATATTTGAGGTACTTAAGGCTTTCTAGTTTTTCAATATTCCGAAAGAATAGATAAACAATTTGGCTGATATAATAAGAAGTCTGCTTATTTGCTTCTATCCTGGAGGGTGTCACACATGTGATCTGCTGCACTGGGACGACTGCCTTTCCTTCAAAGAGGTGGGATGGAGATAATACACCAGAAAAAACAGGTCAGAACATTCATTGGAAACAAGAAATTTCAGAACAGAATGTAAATGTATTATCTACTAATATTAATTTGTCAGATAGAAGTTTACTCTTTTACTAAAGCAAGGGAAAAAGGCTGAAAAACCACGTTGTAATCCATTGAATTGGCTTCGAAAAGTTAAGTAAGGCAGATGGCTGCAGAAATCAGAACTGATGGAGCTTTTTCTTTCAAATCACTGCTACAATGGCCCTGGAGGTTTTAAATATACATCCCTTACTTGCAATCCACTCCATCTTAGAACAAGCGCAGCTGTTGCTATTTACTTTGTTGAGAATCAATTTGGCACATATAGTAGTGTTAATGCTCATGCATTTCACCAAAACACAACAGACATAATCTAAGCCATGCTTCTGATGATATGCGGGCCTTATTCTTTTTCATTTTACTATTTTCCTTTTGAAGATTGGGAAGGCGTGAGAAATCTTGTCTCTGCACTTCCAAGGTCTCTGAAGAGAATTGTTCTTGTTTCATCAGTTGGTGTAACCAAGTTCAATGAACTACCATGGAGGTAAAGTCAAAACTGTGATTCATTGATAATTTAAGAAAATAACAAAAATTGACCGTGATACTAGGAAAATAAAATATCTTTCAATTTTTAATTTTTCTGTTTAGTTGGATCTAAACAATGTTTTCAACGGTTTTGCTTATTTCATCTCTCTGTGTCGTAGTCTGTGAAACCAAAGTAGTCTGTCCATGAGGTTCATTTCAAAATTCCATATGTATATATACAAATATATATCTTTTTGTTTCACTAATGTATGAAAGTTGTTTAATTAAATACTAACCACTAAATCTCTTTCTAATAAGCGCAATATTCTACTATGCTATGTGCATTGGTAAAATCTAATTTGCATCTACTGTTGGCAGCATAATGAACCTGTTTGGTGTTCTGAAATATAAGAAGATGGGAGAAGATTTTGTCCGCAACTCTGGTCTTCCATTTACCATAATCAGGTATGACAAAAAACTATTTATGGAATATACAATTTTGTCCAAGAATTATTGGAGAAACTTCGTTTTAGCATGCATCTTCGTTGTTGTATGCTTACTGACATCAACATTTCTATCAGACCTGGTAGATTAACAGATGGACCTTACACATCATATGATCTAAATACATTGGTAAAGGCTACTGCTGGGAAAAGACGTGCAGTTCTTATTGGTCAAGGTATAGAACTTATGTTTTTATCAGAGTTTGGGAAGTAGCAATTTTGTGAATTATACTCATAGCACTTCATTATTTCTCTTGTCTCTTAGGTAAGTTAGACACTCTATTTGTAAGAACTAAGTAGTCCTTCGCAGTACTTCGGTAGTCCACGAAAGGAAATCACTGATAATAAAGAATAAATTTGCTTGGATCGCTATGGACAATTTGTTACCTATGTTATTTCTCGCAAGCATGGGGCTTACTGCTTGCTGCATGGTTTCAGGAGATAAGCTTGTTGGAGAAGCTAGCAGACTAGTAGTAGCTGAAGCTTGCATTCAGGCCTTGGACATAGATTCTACTAAAGGCGAAATTTACGAAATCAACTCAGTTGAGGTAATTTATCAAAGATTTAATGAGCAAAATACTACTGATAATTCGTTAATTTGGTGGTATCAATGTGCCATTGCAACTTGTCAACTATTTGTCAGTTTCCCTTAGAGTAAACTTTTTCCCATATTCAAGTTACGTGTTTTATTTTGCAGATTATCATGAAACTTAAACTGAAAGCTTTCTTGTGCAGGGGGAAGGTCCTGGAAGTGATTCAGAGAAGTGGAAAGATCTATTCAGAGCTGCCAAGACACAGTAATTGACTATTATCCTGTCTGAGAAAAATGTACAGCATTCTGCATGAGAATTGTGTATAGTTAACATTCATGAACTTCAGAACTTGCAAATATTTTCTCCTTCACAGAAAAATTGCGACGTACACAAGATTCACTGGGCTTACAAGTTGTTATCATGTTTGAAAGATGCTATATTCTTGTGTCTTCGGGAATCCATATTTTTTCCCCAATTTTTTTACATACTCACCGGTATCAGACCTAGAATGCTGCTCATGAGTGAGATAGGAGTTTAGTCTGATTTACCTGAACTAATACTGAGATAGAAGTTACTTTCATATTCATGCTGCATTTTAAAGAGATCCCTCGTATAGTTTGCAAGTATGACAACTATACAATGGAATGCAGAAGTATGTATGATGCCTATTCAGTTCTGTTTAGAGACAATAGTTTAAGCAGAAACAGTGGCAACTATGTTTATTCGGGAGGGTCACTCCTTATCCAAATTTCAGCGCGTTAGCCAAAAGCACCTGTAGAGAAGAGAGTTCTTAAGTGTCAAGCTGATCAGGTAAGCATGCTTAACCGAAGATTTTGTTGGACCAACGGTGGTTGACAAATTAAATCCTTCTATGTTTTGATAATAATAAAACTTAAAGAAATTGGTTAAGAAATAATTTCAAGTATTTGGAGTGAAATTCAAATAAAGGATGTGTTTAAATCAAGATTGAGATATTGAGTATCATACTTCAAACGTGCAAGAGATAAACAGAGTGCAAGAGATATCATGTATGAAGAATTCAAAATAGTATCTCAACAAACGAAGATTGAAGATTATGTAAGATCTGTCAGTTGGTGCCAATACTAGTCGACCATCATGTTGCAAATCGACTAATAATAATCAGATCTATCAGTTGGAGTTGAGACAAGTCGACCAGCAAGGTGCAAGTTGACTATTGACAACAGACCTGTTAGTTGGATAAATGGACTAGTCGACTATCAACCTATTAGTCAACTATTCGAAGAGTGGAGCAAAAAGATTTATGAAAAACGTGAGTACTAGTCGACTGATTCCTTGAAGACAAGTTGACTATAATGTTCTAGTCGACTATTACCGACCGACTAGTCGATTATCAGTTGCAGCTGAACATATCTGACTGAGTCAATTGATTACAAACGGAACAAAAATCTTCATACAACGGCTAGGAGCATTCTACAACAGCTAGAAGAGTTCTACAACGTCTAAAAATATCTTGAAGCCTGCAAATAAATTGAGGGAACTTCAAAGGATCGATTACACAAGTCCAAAGTGCATCATACCTACCAAAGATCAAAATTTGCTCTCAATTTGCTCTTAACATACTCAATTGTATTCAGCTGTACTGAGCTTTACTTCAATTTCTATCATTGTTATTGTGAGCTGAGTGATTAGAGGAAAATCACTTGTGAGGTAGGATTGTGCTGGAAAATAGATCGATTGTAAGGTATAGCTTGAGCAGGAAGTCAAGTTAGGTTGGAAGAGTTCACACTGAATTAAAAATTGTATAGTAAAGTGTTTTGCCAAAATCCCAAGTGGGAGCTTAGGTAGAGGACATAGGTCTTAAGCACCGAATCTCTATAAACATCGTGTTTACCTCTCTTCCCTTCTCTTTTACATTTCTACATTTCAAATTGTTTGCTTGTTTTATGTGTATTAACTCTCTGTTTGTAGCACTTCGCGAAAAGTTTTAAAAGATCTATTCAACCCCCCTTTTAGATCGTTTTCAAAGTTAGTCATAAATAAAAGAGATAGGTGTCTTATAGTTTTTTAGGTTAAATTTTTTAGGTTTTTTTTTTTGCAAATAAGTCCTCCAACTTTTTAAAACTTGCGAAATGGTCCAGAATTTTCCGGTATGTTAGGTACCAACCGGTACCCAACGAAAAGCTCCAGTACCGACCGGTATTTTTGGCCGATACCAAAGTTGGGATCCAAGTACCGGTATCCGGCCGGTACAATACCTTCCAACCGGTACAAAACGGATCCCAAAACCCTGCTTCAATGGGGAAGATATGTTCCTGTCCTTATTCTTAAGCAATCTATGATTGGCAGTCACTTTTTATGGAACTAAAATGCAATGCTTTTCTCGTGTATGTTTGTTGGTGTATTTAAAGTTAAAAAATTTTTAATAGTTTTTATTTTTTCAAAAATCACTTTTAAAAAACTTTAATTAAAAGACAATAATAAAATATAACATTATCATAAATATATCAATCAAATATTATTTACATATAATTCAATCATACTCTAAACTCGAAATGAATTAATTAAACCCAACTTAAATTAAAATTTATTATATTTTTAAAGTTATTATTCATATTCAAGTAATCACCATAGAATGATGAAATTAGATGTCAACAAATTCCAATAAATGCTTAGGTTCAAACATGTCAAGATCGACCATGAAGCACTTAACAAGTGTTTGCCACCATAATTCTTCAATTGAAAACCAACCACATCACGTTAGCTCTTTGATAATTGGAAAGCAGTATCATACCAACATTTGAACTCATTTTGTGAAGATACGTTCAAAATTCCTGTGGAAAGCGCAACTCTTAAGCAAGATCCAGTTTACATGAGCTAAATAAGCTACAAGTGCAAGAGCAATCTCTCAGAAAAGCTTAAGTTGCCAATGTGAGCACCTCTTAACAACTTGCAATAATAACATGAACTACAAATTACCAATTACCAATTACCAATTACCAATTACCAATTACGCATTGAAGGTTTGCTCTGGAAGTTCATAAAAATACACCGCAAAAGTAGATACAGGATCGGAATACTTGGAACAAACTCATAACACCAAGATACAAAAAATTTCAGTGTCTAACTCAAAACTTAAAAGCACTCTTGCGCTTAGTGCAACTTCTTGCCAAACATTTATTTTTCAGAACATAATGCACATTGGGAAATACTAATTAGCCTTAACTAACCTCCTTTCACATGACCAAATTAAAATAATATGGAATTAGCAGAAAGCAGAGATGTAAGAGTACTACATTTCAAGAAAGTAAGATATAACATAGTATGTAGATGCCCCGAACACCAAATTTTTATTCCCAAGATATAAAAGTTATTTTCACAAAGATTTACACGATGGAATTAGTACCTATCTACGGTTAAAAATAAGTGAAAAGGAACAAGGTACAGTTAAGAAACTCAACGTCTATATTTCATGGATGCTTAATGGAAGTTACAGCAATCAGCTTCTTTCACAAATTTGTTTTTCCAGACCAAGTAAATAGCTAGAAAGCTGAATCACTTTATTTGCATTTTCTCAGTGGGAGACTAGAAAAGAGAGCATGAAAGCAAAGATTAAAAGCTCCAAAACTCACTTTCTTTCGGCAACATGTCCTTGAAGGACGGCAGTTTATGTAGAGGAAACAATCCAAGCTTCACAAGATCCAAATCCAGCATACTAAATAATGACAAATTTCTGCAATGAACAGAAGCGTACAAGTGTAAATTATTGCACAAACTGTTTAAGGAAACTTACATTATCAAGAAACTGATAAGCCAGACAAAAGATTTAGTAGAACTGCAAAAGTAAAGTTATATTCAAATTATCAAGAAAATCTGGTATGCTAAGCTAAAAGATTTAGTAGAAAAAGCATGAAGTAGAAGAATTAGCGTGTAGGTTAAACAAAAAGAAAACAAATTCTGATTGAATAGACAAAACAGTTATAGTGAAGTTAGGTAACAAAGATGTAACTGAACTTGCCGCTTAAGGACTATAACTAGCAGTAGGGACAACCAAGTCCCTCTAGTGCTAGAAATCATGGGTTTGATTTCGAGTCACCAGGTTCCCACTTCCCAAGGATTTTCATTAGAGGTAAAATGTTTGCATTACATCTGAGTTTACTACCAATCAGTTGAGCACTAAGTCCGTCTCTTGATTTTGAGTAACTGGCTAGTAAATGATTTTTCCAGAGCACGTTGATTGGTGAATTATTATGTGCACCTGAAGATGTACTCAATGTGCATTCAAAAGGTAGCAATTGTGGGTTCCCCGTTGGGGGAAAAAAAAAAGGATGTAGGTGTCCATGTTCTCGATGACAATTATGAAGCCCTTAGGTATTTCACAAAAATTCTATCCACAAGCATTCAATCACCATAATACAACTATCTAAGAACAAATTTCAAATGTTAAATTTTGAGGGGTGACGGAGATTGCAAGATAATACTGACCATAGACCAGAACATCATCCCTATTAGTATCAATGCCAAAATTCATACTGCCCTATGATTTAAGTAAAATGTTGTCCATCCATGGACAATATTAGAAGCCATTGCAACAACATGAACATCTGATCCTAATGTTTATGTTACCATGAATTACAAGTCAGTACCCTACAGACAAAAAACAAGAATAAAGAGGAGATTTCATCAGTAGAAAAACAACATGAACATCTGATGCTAATGTTTATGTTACCATGAATTACAAGTCAGTACCCTACAGACAAAAAACAATAATAAAGAGGAGATTTCATCAGTAGAAAAATAAGTCGTAAACATACCAACCATTTTTCATTCTTCTCTCCAGTCTGTTAATTCATTGGGATGCACATATTGCTTTGCCACCTGCTCCTCTGCTTCAATGTCATTAACCACACCTCGGCATCTTGGGAATCCACAGTAGCATGCCAATTGTTCATCAATTGAGAAAAACCTGTCAATAAAAAAATTCAGCATACATCTCAAGAGTACAGATGAATTCTAGATGTTGAGAAATTGAGCAAAACCTATAGTCATAAGTGAGTTCTTCCCATCTTCTAATATCTCTTTTTGCAAATATAATAATGTGCTCGTTACCATTCACACTTATCACTCTTGAGTAGCAATTGGGCTGCACAACAATAAACAAAATGAAAGAAGTACAAGTTGGTGCTCTTCGTAAATGAAGCATCCAGCAAAAAAAAAACAGAATTGAAGTTGCGATATGCCAATGAGCTTTCATCTTTTATGGCATTAGTGAAACCAAACATCCATTGGAAGCTTACCCAAATAGATTTTCTATCAATTACAGTTGCAATGTTGAATAATGAAAGAATTATTAAGAGAAAATGCACACCTCACATGAGTGATTTATCAAATGAGCAATACTTCCTGCTCTTGTAGCATCAATGACGCATTCATCATCAATTCGAAACATATAAGTCCCAGCACCCTGAGTTTAAGGAATTAGACAAGATTTTGGTTATAAAAGCCAAAGCAAGGGCTTTTAAATGGTAAGAATCAATCAGTCTTGGGATGACAGCCACACATTACGTTGCCAGAACTATAAGCAATAGACAAAGGGACAAATGAAAACACAATGCAAATAAACATACCACCAATGAATTATATATGAATCGTTCTCTCCTATCAGCAATAGGTGGTCTAACAAGTTCCCCTGTATATTCAATCACCTGAAAACCATCCAGATTTTAGAAGCCTCGCACCAATATACTTGACAATTTGAGTATATATTAATATCCAAATTAATTTCACCATACTCAATATGCAAACTGCAGATTAATTTTACCATGTCTCCTGCCCTATATGGCTGCTTAGCAAAGATGCCGAATCCATGAATTCCTGATTTTCCTATAAACAACAGCAAAACAAATCATCATATAAAGCTCCGGAGCCCAAATGGTCCTCCCAGCACCTGTAGGAATGCTAAGAAATTTACCAAATGTCAATCTCTTCCGGAACATCTCCCGCATGTATTTATACTTCTCAGCCATAGAGAGAATATTGTCGGGAGAATCTAGCTGACAGGCCTTAAACCTTTGTAAATTAAAAGAAAATCTAGAGCCGGCAACTCCATTTGATGACAATTTACCACCAGAAGAATCATGCTTACAGAAACCACCAACTAGATAAGGCTGATTCTCTATAAACAAGCGCTTCAAGGATGCAGCAGCAAGGACCTCGGGTTCTTTCCTTCCTCTTCTTCCAAATTGACAGTAAGGCTCTATTGTAGTTCAAGAAGATTTAGAGAAACTATGAGTGGTCTTTTAAGATTTAGAGAAATTATGAACAGACTTTTTTCTTAACCAGATATTCACAAACTAAACCGCTGAATCTATAAACAATCATAGGTTTTGGAAGGCCGCAATAACTATATGAAACTAGTAACTCATGGTTCATGAATATAAGTTTATCTGAAAGGAAGCCCTTGATCAACTCTCTTGGAGTGAAGTAATATATACAAATGAGATACAGTGTTGCATCATTGCAGGCAAGCATCTGATACTTAAAACCACATAAGAAGCTTAGAAAGCATACCACTACGAGCACAACCAGATGGATTACATGGCGGAGCATAATTAGAACAGCAACGAGCGATGCTACTAATCCTTTCATCTGTGACTGGCCTGTCATTCGATGGCTGTTTGTGCCTTTTACAGAAGGAAAGCAACTGAATACATTGGTGATCTTCATCATCATCAAGAGAAAGGAGATGCAGTCTGTCCTCATCCTCAAGCTGTTAACCGTACGGAAAGATGCATTTTTAAGTAAATATAAGCTATTCGAACTACCACAGATATTGGTAGCTTAATAAATGGGAACATAAAACAAGCATCTCTTAATAATTGTAACAAAGGAAAAGAATACCTCAACGCAAAGGCCAGCAGCACGTGCACAAAGAGGATGATATGCTACCCGGCAATTATTGTTTGAACACTACATGGAAAATGTAGTTAAAATTTAAATTAGAAACATGTGCAGTTTTTTGAGAGAGAGTGATATGGATGCATTGTGGGAAGGACCTACTACTAGCAAAGATGAGTGTTTTATTAGGAATCTATTAGAGGAGTATTTTATTTTTAATAGGAGCCTATTATTTCTGCGTTAGTTTCTATTATAGTTATGTTAATAAAAACAGTTTGAATAGGAGTTTTTCTAAGAGTCCTAAAACAGCTCGAATAGGAGTCTTTCTAGGAATCCTAGTTTAGGTGGAATTTTTATGTTTCTTTGCCTATGTAAGGCTATTACGTTATGAAATAAAAAAAGGAAGAAGTTATCATAAAAATTAGCTAATTAAGAGTAGAGTAATTTAGCCCAATCTCGGCAGACCTTGTCTTTGACAAGTGCTGCCAGTTTTTCATCACCAAAAATAGGCTCTGCAAGGAAGGGAACCAACGTAAATAAGGGGAAAGAGATTAACTTTCCTGAGAATCGTCCTTCGACTCGATCTCAAGCACGGGCACATAACAAAGAGCAAGTGAACAGATGAATATACTAAACACATAGCAAAAATGGAGCAGTATGGACTACTTTGTGTTTTGCTTACTTTGTCTGATTGTAAACCATGTAAACATACATCTATCTTGTGATGCCATGTTAATCTACATGCAGGGTGCGACGAAGTTGTACAGATTACTTCAAACAGCAGATAAAAATTTTTAGGAAAAAATAAAAGAACCAAAAGAAAAGAGTTCATCTTCAATTAGACAGCATGTGACATATAGCCATTGGTCCCCTCAAACACTGCTTTTGTCCTTTTTACCCTGTTTTTCCTGTTACCTAAATCAAAGCCCATAAAGACCTGATGCGTAAAAATTTATTAACAGACAAGGCTTCTGGTTTGCTTTCTCATGTAACATCTTCTATAACATGCAAGACTTGCAGACTGGCCTTCTCAATTACAAAATGAGCCGTTGATATTCATTAACAATTACACCCAAAAAAAAGTATAAAGCAACAAACCCTTATCCATAATTGGGGACAAAATATTTATCAAAAATAGGGATTTTAACTTATGCATTAAGCTAACCAAATCAACATAGACAACAATACGAGAGGAATCGGAACTTACGTACTGCAGGTCATACATGATAACAACTCACTGAAGTAAACATGCATTGCAATGATCTAGTATCATAAGATAAGCAAAAATCTTACTTGGATGCAAGCTCCATAAGCCACACCACAGATGCTGCATAAAAGCTTCCAACGATCCTGTTTTTGAACAAGGAAATTTTTTAGAAAGCCCAATATGGGTGCTCGTTCCAGACGAGTGTAAACTATCCAACTATCCAGGAATAAGATTTTAGAAACTTAAAGAACAATATTTTACATCTATATAAGATTACAGCTATCACGTTCTACAAATGAATTGATGCTGCATAAAAGCTTCCACCGATCCTGTGTTTGGATAAGGAAAATTTCAAAAGGCCCAATATGGGTGATCATTGCAGACAAGTGTAAACTATCCCACTATCCAGGAATAAGATTGTAGAAATTTAAAGAACAATGTTTTACATCTATATAAGATTACAGCTATCATGTTCTATGAATGAATTGTTCAAAAAGTCATGCATAGAAAACAAATAAATAAATCATTATAGAAAAGATCAGCATAACCTAACTATTATCCCAGAAAGGCCGTGGGCTTATAAAACACAAAAGATCATATTAACCAACATCCATACCTTATTAATCCTATTTAGGCCATCAATGGGCTCCATTCTCTTGACATCAGATAAACAAGTTTCTGCAATGCTTTTAAGTAAGCCCATCTATTCTCAATTTCTCATGCAGTATAGAAATAACTGAATGCATCCAGGTTACAGTCACAAACCAGGTATCCATATGGCACAAGCCAAATGAGCCCAGCGGCCATCAGTAGTTGGCTTCATAGCACCACCTGAGGGAAGTAAAATAAAACATTCAGATGTGTATACTTCATTTCCTTGTAAGTGATAAAAATGCATTATCTAAACATTCAAATGCTTTACCAGTCACAGGACAAAGGCAGCAGGGTGGTGGAGACTCAGGAGCCCTTGGACAGCATAAACTGCATAGCCAAAGTACACCATCAACATGTTCTAATTCCCCATAGCATCTGGCATGGACCTGAGTAAACATTATGTCTATGAGGTATATGGATTAACTAGAAGATAAAATTAGGAAGATATGTAACTTTTCACAACAAAAAGTAAAAAGCAATTAATTTGACCTAAAGCAACTAATAAAGGGAACGGTGAATCATGTCTAAAAATGCTTCTCAAATGAAAAGGCCATAATGCAAAAACCAGCAAAACCAATATAGGAGATTTTACCATCATTCTGCATTTCTCACACTGCAACAATAAGTTGTTTTCATACTCCTGTAAATAAACAAAAGGAATTAAACACTCCTCATCGTACAAACATTGAGTTTCTCTCAAGTTATGGTCTACAATTTCAGCCCTCAGTAACTAAATTTGATAAATAGTAGTAAAGAGAAAAACATGCCAAGAAATGTAATTAAAGTCATGACACAGCCAATGAGGATAGAAGATTCTCTTGTACCTCTTCCATGTGGCAGACATTGCACTTATCAAGATCTTTCCAATCAATGCGAACAGGTCTATAGCCAAAAGGCAAGTCTTGATATCTATCAGAGGTAAAATTAGACGTAGATAACTTGGAAGAAAGCCTAGATTTTGACAATCCCTGTTAAAGCATAAGGAATCAGCATTCAGCAAAGTGTACCATGAATATACATCTCCACAACAAACAGACAATTTATCAACTTTCAAGAGTAGAAAATAAGTCACCCTCAGAACGTCAAAGGAACAAACATTAGTTATTTACTTTCAAGTTTCATGAATGCTGATCCTAGAGTCTATTATTTTACTATTGGAGCTAGTAACACAATCAGGGAAAAAGGGAACAACAGAAACAATGGGATATTTTCAGTGGAAGCACAAAAAGACTAACCTATGAAGTTATTAATTGGCAAGCAAACTCATGAAGTTCAAGACTGCTATGAAGCCATGCCAATCAAAAGATGTTCATTTTGTTGATATCCATGCCAAAGGTTCATTTACCAACAACATTTGTTCAGCATATAAGTTGATCAGTATGTTTCTGGAAACTAATAAGAGAATACTAAGACACAATTATTTAGACTATCAGTATCAACGGGGAGTTCTGAGACGAATTAAAGTCTTATACCTTTATTAGCTTTATCACTTCAGGATTGGAGAAACCAAACATGTCAGAACCTGATTCATAGACCCTTTCAAATCCATTTTCACCATCAATGCTATTAGAAGTACCATTTTCCAACTTCATTCTTTTGTATATCTTTTTCCAGCAAGCAGATGGAGTAGATCCTTTAATCTGCAGAAAAGGAGAGAATTGCAAATGGTTCAGCAAGCCATAAGCTAAGAAGTGAGTGCGCAATAATATGGTGTGATATGCCAATCAGATATTAGCTTTCAGGGTTAAAAGGTATAAAATCCAAGAGAAATTAGAAGGTCACATGAAATCCATCAAGTCAAATGCATATCACAAGGCTAGCGTTGAAGTTTCCTAATCGCAAGAGTTCCTTTTTCATGTATTTGAAATGAGAAGTCTGAAAACAAAGCCACCTGATTACAAATCGAAACAACTAATTAGAGTGAATATGCAAAACAAAAGATGGTAATGTGAAAATGAGGTTTTCCCTTGCACCATTTTGCAATCATCTTCTAACCACAAAATTACCCATCTCCAATCCATATGTAATTGCACTTAATAGTCATTTATAAATGACATCAAACAGATATTGAGTCACACACACACAGTGCATAATCAAATTACTGCATAAGATAATACTACCTAAAATTGAAAGATTTTACAACTGAACAAATTGCAAAAGGCTTATCAGCAGTAAACTAACACATGTTTGTAGAATTAGGCTTTATTGCATCAACATGACCTGTTCTCCATTATCCAATGTCACTCTAAATAAAGGCCGAATCTTTGACTCTTCATCTCTCAACACTTCCATCTTATATACTGTGTAAACATTTGGATCTGAGATGTTCAAAATTGAAAGGAAAAGAAAAAAATGTCATGCAACTCCAATTAAAAATGATCTGACAAGAGAGAGATAACATCTCAAAACAGACACCAAGTTCAGGAAAGGGTTAAAGTTTACTTTCCCACAATACGTACCTGCTATTGAGTTAAACTTCCTCAAAGCAGTATATCCTTCAGGCCAGATGAATCTATCATCCTGAAAATATTCTGAGTCCTTGACAATGCTTCCTGCAAAAAAGTTTGCAAGCTCTTAGTAAATGACAAGCTTGCATGGTTCATAAATTGAATTAAGAGTAGTCACTTATGGAAACTTCCAATTATCGGTGTAAAATACATATCGAATCAAATTGAGGGAATAAAAGTGGAAGTTAAAGAATACTAGATCTTTCTTTTCTTAACAAGTCAAATCTAAATAACAATATGAGAGGAATGTACAGTATAAGTAGTTGAATTTCTTGAAATTATGGAACCTTCAAGCATTGGTTGAATATAAGTACGTTACCAAGGATGACCCATAACTTCAGATAAAAATACATGTGGAACGTTGAACAGTGTCCCAGAATAAAGGCTCAAAATTACCAAGGCTTAAAATTTGTAGATCCCCAATGACATAAGGAGAGGTCCCAAGGCTCCCCAGTATCCTCTGAATTACTTCATCCTTATAGAAATCTCCACCTGAATCTGTGCTTGCATCATCCTCACCACCCAGGGTCTCACAACTATCAGCATTCATGCCATTTTGCAGTTGTAGCATTCTTTTCGGAAGTTTTTGTTCACTCAGATACCTGTTCAGAAACAGCACTAGTTCAAATGGTATTCTTGAAAGGTAAAAGTTCAAATATCATCAGTTATGCAGCTTTAACAAAAATGAGAAAGTAACCCTACAGGTACCAATATGTATCTAGTGAACCGTCAGGTTTATATGAGGCTAAAGGAACACTAATACAAGATTTAAGTGTCAGAGACTTACTTTAAGGGCCATTAACATGAAAAACTAATTGTCAACTTTCGAAAACCATCAACTCACAATTTGGCCCAATTAACATAGGGCAATATTCCATTTGATAAACAGAAGTTATCTCACCTAAATTTCATCCTTGAAGGAATGCCCCCTGATGTTTTGAAAGGGAAATAGAAAGGCAGAGTTTGAAAATAACAAAATACTTGGAGCATCAAAACTGTTGGGGTGTATATCTAAAGGACTATAGTGTTGGAACTACTGGTAGTCCAGAGTCAACCTAGCTCGCTTTTACCAGGGTGGTTCTGCATTGATCTTCATCATTCTCAATGCAGCCACACATATTTTCAAGAACAACTGGACATGTTCCTATTAAATTTTTATTCTCCCTCTTCAAGTGTGCCACTGCTCTTCGTTGCAGTGGTCATTTTGATTATAGCTGTAAGACAAATAGGCAACTAACAAGATGGAATATGGGAACTAATCAGCAAGTGCCAGTAGAGCAGAAGAACCTTTCAGCTCTTGAGAATGTTAACAAAAAAAAGATGGTTTGCACCTTAAAATTTTCGTAACATGACACTATGGACCAAAAATTAGAAATTTTGAACATGATATTTTGGAGAATTTAAGTTTATTAACCTTGCTCACAGGATGCACCCACCTTTTTGTGTTTCCCAAATGCTTTTTCTTTCATTTATCAATCAAAGACCGATAGGTGTACTAGAAGAAATCTTAGATTGTATGACAGGATTAAAGAGACATAAGTTTTGACAAGAAGAAGAAAGAAAAAGTTAGGTAAACTACATTAGATATGATAACAGAATTATGAAATATCTGATTAGCATCCCAACGAAGAAAGCAAAAAAGAAAAAAAGGAAGTAGCGGGAACTTGTCAATAATCTTACATTTTTGCTTCTTCCATGCTTCGAGCAAAACGAGGCTTCTTGCACTTAAGGTGGAAACAAGAAAGAAGCCCTTTGAGAAAAGATATTACCTGCTTTGGTTTTACTCTGAAAAGATTACAAATATGTCAGCCTCCAAAACTTAACCATCTATTAAATAAAGTCATGATGAACCCACATGCTAAATACACCCAAAAACTCAAATGCATCACATACCTTGCAAAATCATGGGTCCCAAAAAATTGTACAAGAGCTGATTTTCCTCCACCAAATTTGTTTAAACCCTTTCGATCAGAAATAAGGGCTTCATCCACAACAATGGCTGGCCACATTGCATGACCTGCACCATAATGTAAGAGGATAGGATTTCTGTCAGGTGGAAAAGGATTTTATTTGTTGTTCAAATTTTAGATATTGAGAAGGCAACTAGTACAGTAGCAAACAAAGGACATCAAAAATTGATGCAACCGAGCTTGAGAAACTAATGGAACCGGGAAAATACACCACTACATGATCATTAACCAGAGTCTCAAACCAGCTTAGCCACGATTTCATAACTGGTTCAGGTTAGATATAGTCATGTATGGATCCTTGTTTTACATAAAGCACTATTATATAGCCAGAAGGATAATATATGAGTTGAATGTTCGATTTTGTGTCAAGGTATGAAGCTCCATGTGGTATTAGAATTAATAGTCAGCAGAAATCAGAGTACATAGCATCATCACTTATATTATTGATTATAAAACACAACTCTCCAAGAAACAAGGATAAGTATAGCTTATGCAGAGTTATCACTCTACACCACTTAATTTACTAACTGTGGGCAGAATCAGGGCATTATAGTGAATGGTTAGAAACATACACATGTCCTTTGACCCCTATTTTATATTCTTTTCTCCCTAAACATCAGTTGTCACTCTTGAATAAGCAAGGGAAAATAGAGGCCAGAATTTTGCTCACACCAATACACAAACAAAAAACGCAGATTTGAAAGACTTAAAGAGATAAGAAGATAATTTCATGAAACCAGTAAGTTTGGCCCATATGACGTCGCCTGGCTCCAGATCTTGGCAATCATCCAGGTTAGCAGCTAATATAACCATCTCATCATAATCGTAGCCGTCAGCATCAGAACATTTCACATTGAAAGTAAGGTTGAGATGCACCACATCCTCGCGAGAAAGAAAGAATTTTATTTTCTCATCTTGCAGACCAAGATCTTCCTCATCACCATCTTCATATTTGACCTGAATTAAGTTTCATTTTAGGTTAGAAATCTACTCTTAACACTTTAACACTAATAGCAATTCAAAATTATCATACATGGTGTCGTTCGATCTCTGAACAGTAACTGACAACACATCCAGAATACCAAGCAGCATCCAATGGCCAATATACCTGCACATAAGCAGCTTAATTATTTAGAAAAAGAAAAGGCAAGTAACCTCAGAAAATGAAAGATGAAAAGTTTTGACGCATGTTCTTGCCTTGCATGATAGGCCAACAAAAGTTTCTGGATCAACACCATCAAAACTCAACCTATGCACGTCAAATTCTACATCCGTGAATAATGCAAGGAAAAAAGTTATGAACATAGATAGACATTAAAGCCCTCCCTCTGGGGACTGAGAGAGTTGAGAAATACAGCAATATAAGCCAAAAACTGTTTGCTCCTCCTGCCAAGTAATAAGAACTTGCGCTGAATGTTCTCAAACACCAGCTATCCTCACCTCAATCCATGTAACGGATATGATTCATATTCCTAAGCAATACGATAAATCTAACCCGATATTTTGCTAAAAGTTCCCACCTCGAAACTTTAAATGCAGTTGCAACTCCAATTTCGATTATCCTTGTTCCACCCAAACACAAGAAATCAGAATCACGACAAATAATGATACAGAATACCTACCTGACCCATCTTTTAGTAGTACGCGAAACATTCTCACAACCCTCCACAGAAGGAAGCTTCTTTCTTGACAAGCATCCAGGCTTACTATTCTTCTTGTGATTACCAGAATTACTAGCCACATTGTGATTTCCACAATCCCTCAGTTTTGGCCTATTCCAATCCACCAAAACAGTTGAATCAACCCCCAGTTTCTCCAACTCACTAGCCCCAATCCTCCCCCTCTTCTCCTTCTTCTTCTTCAGCTCGCACTGGCTGGAACCCTCAAACTGGCAAATTTCAGTCTTCGTAGAACACGCGATCGCAGAATCAAAAAACGGCATACTCTGAACAGAATTTTGACGCCTTTTGCTCCGGCGAGAATAAACATGAAGCACCGGCGTTTCAATCGAGCAGGTATCGTCGTGAACAACAAGCTTCCGAGCTTTAACCTTCTTCGACATGCCGTTTGACGATCCGATTGAGCTGACGCGACCAGAAGCCGCCGAGTAGACCCGATCCAACGACGCGTATTTCACCGGAGTCCTGGCTTGACCTTCGTCGACGTTAATGTCGCCGTCTTCCTCTAATTTTACTTGGACTTCTTGTTCTTGTTCTTGTTCTTCGCCGTCGTCGAGGCATTTGTTGTCTCTGTAAGCAAATGCCATGGGAAAAGAAAGGGAAATTTTTCTTTATTTTTCTTTTATGGTTTTGGTTTGAAATTGGCGGAAGCTAGAACAAGAGCTTGGTGCTTCCAGTTGCTCTCTCACTATGCACCTTGTTCACAAATGTTAATGAATTTGGGGAACTTTCTAGGGTTAGGGTTTAGGACTCTGGAGGGGAGGGATTTGGTCTTCCCCGAATTACCAGTTTCCCGCCTGAGTTGGCGAGTGTGAATTGCTATTTGCTTCGCTGTGCTACTGTCCTCTCTTTTCTTATTTTTCAACCGTTCTTTTCTTATTTTTCAACCGTTTTTTGTTTTTTGGTAGGTACTAATGCCACGAAAGATTCTAGATGAAAGATTGTTTAAGAAGGAGGGACACAACTTTAATGATGATAATAATTTTTTATACTGAATTATGCAAATAAATAAATTTAAAAAGTTAAATGAAATTTATTTAAGAAGTAAACTAAAGAAAACATTAACAACAATAAAATTAAATAGAAATCTGACACATAAGACCTGAAAAAATTCAATGTTATCTTACTTCTAACTAATAGAAATATTATTTTTTTACGTGAAAAAAGAAAAGTAAAGTATAATAAATAAATAAATAAATAAAAATGCAAAATACAAATAAATAAATAGATAAACAATTATTATTATTATTATTATTATTATTATTATTATTATTGCTACTATTACTACTATAATTTCAAGCCAAAAACAAAGAAAGCAAACTTAGGGCAAATCTTTAAGAGATAAGCACTCCTTACAAATTTAGGCTAACTACAACGGGGAAAAAGTTAAAAGACTAATGAAAACTACAAGGAACTTTTTACAAATGATCTTTTATCACAATCCTAATTCACCAAAGTGTTTTTATTGCAGGTCATATTCTTGATAAGTTCCATCATTGCTATTTTATTCTCGATCACTTCCCTTCAAATTTGTTTAAGCCTCCTTTTCCTTCTTACATTCTTTAATTACAATCTTTCTCAAATTTTCTCGCATATTCTCATTAAAACGTTAAAACATCTCTTCTTAATGGCCCTGTTTGGCAATCAGCTGATTGCATTAGCTGTTAGCTGATAGCTGATTCTATCAGTTGCTTTGACCAGCGGATTGCATTAGCTGTTTGTTAGAGATGTTTGATAAAATCAGTTATTTAGTATTAGCTGTTTATGTGTAAAATGACTTATGAGAACATGACTTTAAAAAAAATTATAAGC
>JANZLC010000005.1:8516702-8545445 GCA_026413385.1 Erythroxylum gracilipes | reverse complement strand
AACGGAGGACGAGTTGATCGACGATTGAGGTAGACGCTGGTGACCCGGACAATATGACGACAACCGAGAGAGCGGACTGATGGGGTTGAGTCGACAGTTTACAGAGGAGGAGTTCGACGGTTGAGGGAGGGTGACCCAGAGAACAGACCTTGTCCGAGAGAGAGGAGGGCTAATTTCGACAGAAACACGCGTTTGTTTCGGAGACAGCGACCAAATGTTTCCTGTCCTCTGCTTTTTGGAAAGACAAAAAAATTTGTCTCGGCAGCTCGGGGACAGATGACAAAACTTGCGAGACAGCAACCAAACACATTCTGGGGGCGGGATTTTTATGTTCTGTGCGCTGTCCCCGGTGACGTAGACAGCAACCAAACGTTGGGTTAAAGTATCAATTAAAGCTGGCGTGTCCGTCACAACGTTGAGGCTATGAACAGAACAATATGACGCTATCAGTCTATGCGCTGGCTACAAAAATAATGTACCGTGTCGGCTGAAGGTGACCTCTTTGACTTTTGAACTTAGCCCGATAAATTTGATGTGCGTCCATCGATGCAAGAAGGATTGCTGAAGAAGTCGAGCTTCGCTGGAAAGCTGATAGAGGTCGTATTTCGATCAACTTCTTTTGGTTGTCGGGTTGCCAGCATTTAAGTTACTCCGTGTGGAAATTTATTTATCCCTCGCTATAACTATGAGAAAATAGTTAGGAAAATTAGTATTGTTTGGTTTGGAAGTTGTGCATTATTATTGCTAGACTTTTATTTAAGTGTGTATATGAAACTACTTTTATATCGTTCTAGGCCTTTAATCTTTCCCTAACTAATTAGTTCACTAGTTAACCTCTTAAGCGAAGGGATGAAGTTGGTAGGCCAGCTTTTGATTTCATTTACTTTGTATTTTAATAAGTTCAGTTAGTTAGAATTGTTTGTATTTAATTCCGATCGGATTGGAAATTTGTGTATAACAAAATAGTGTCGTTTCGTGTACTTATTGCTCAATCAGTACAGATGGAAGCTACATAGATGACATCTGCTAATCCCTACGAGCATTTAATTAGTGAACTTATGACATCTTTAAATATATTCAAAGTCCTTTAAGGACTTTCAATCAATAAAAAAAAAGAGATAGATCTTAAATTTTTTATATAGCTAGTGTGATTCTAAACTGGATTGAAATTTGAAATAGGGGGAAGAAAAGAAAAAGATAAGATTATGATATATGAAAAGAGACAGGGAGACACTTGAAGGGAAGGGTTTAGAATTCGCAGAAGAGACAAGAACAGGGGCTTGTAGGTTTTGTATACTATAAAGAGATGGAGAGAGAGAGAGTTTGTAGTGGTGGGTGAGCTTGAAAACCGATTAAAGATGGCGCCGCTGGTTGGGGAGGTAAAAACAAAGTATACCCCACAATTCAGACAAGAGAAAGAGGGAAGTATGATAATAAAGACTACTTGGAAGGAGGAGGGTGTTTTGGTGCAAAAAAATCCACTCCAACCAAGACACTAAAAGTATACACTAAAATGCTACAATGAATAATAACATACTATTCATTGCACCAAAAGTTATCTTTTTATTTTTTAACATTTTCCTTTTATGTCATTTTCTTAAATTGATTTATTTACATAATTTACTAAGTAATCAAAGTTAACATATTTATTACTTTACATAAAATATATCATTACAAAGATCTCCTTGAGACATTTAAAACAAGACTAATATTGAATATAATATTAAATTTATTTATAATTCTTATTTTTAATATTGAATATAATATTAAATTTAATTTTAATAGACATAGGCAAATTAGAGATAAGGAAGCTCATTATGAATTTCGTAATGTACTAATTGAACATTTGTGGGAACGATATGGAAATTCAAATAATTAGAAGTTAAATGAGAAATTTTAATCGGTTTATATTTGTGTATGTTATTAATTTGTTGTTGCAATAATAGTAAATATATTTTGTAAATAATATTAATTTAATATAAAGTATATATTAATTAATTAGAATAATGATTTTTATTTTTATTTTTAATAAATAAATAAACAAATATAAATTATTGTATAAATATAAATTAATTTAATTAATAACTAAATTATTGTGGTTATATAAATATAAATTAATTTAGTTAATAACTAAATTATTGTGGGTATATAAATATAAATTAATTTAGTTAATAAATAAATTATTATGGTATATTCTTTGAAAAAATTTTAGTGTAGAATAATTAGAGTAACACCAAATTTAGTGTAAAAAAATTCTAAGAATATTCCACTTTACCCCAAATTTGGTGCCATGGCTGGAGATGCCCTCTGAGCTATTTGTTTTCAGACCATTTAAGGGAAATGTCTACCTTTTTGGACAAGACAACTAGTGGCTCCTACCAAATTATCAATACTAGTTAATAGGGTTAATTATTACACAAAGCTTATATAGTTTGGCGTCTGATTTTTCATCATTCGTACATCATGTTATCGTTTTCTCTTAGGTTTCTAAAATAAAATGGGCAAACAAAGATTATATGGCTTGATTAGGTGTTACCTGGCATAACAACTGTCATATTATTCCCACGTAACACACCGTATCTTGTCGTTAATCCATCAAAATTTTTTGTTAATCCATCAATTAATGTCTTTTCTTTATTATAATTAGAAGAGGGTGTTATATCTTTTCTTTATTATACTTGGAAGAGGGTGTAAGGATGGTAATGGGCTAACCCATGGGTTAAATTTAGGTATTTTTAATAGATTAGTACATGTATAAAAATGACATCATTTTGTTTGATTGAGCTACCCAAACTTAAGATTCAATTAAAATAAAAAATTATTTTATGTTTTAAATTTTAAAAAATTAGTGAGGCTAGGTGTTGGTACTATTTGATAAAATGATAGGAAGATTTGAATTTTGAGTACTTTATTACTATAAAAATAATGTGTAATCTTGTGTTATATACATATATATATATTTCTCTTTGTAGATCCACTTTCTGAGAAGAGGGTGAGTGACTTCTATGTACCAAGAGATGAAGCATTCTCAGAAGTGAAGCAACTAACCTTCTCGGCGAAGACCATGTACTCGTTGTTTCATGCATTAATACCATCACTAGGGAATGTGATATCTGATGCAGAACGTGGATTCTCATACTTCACATCTATAGATTCCTTGTTCTGTGAAGGGATTAATATGCCTCCACTTTCCAAGCAAGGTTTTTGGAAGACGATGATGCCAAGACTTTTCAAAGCTATCACTGATGGACCTGATGTCTTGCGATTTGAGACCCCTCCAACTATGGAGAGTAAGAAACTAATCTCAACAACCATCATTTGGACAAGGTTCAATAGTTCCAAGCATGATTATATTGTTAATAATATTATTTATCTTTTGACATTTCTTATTTGCAAGTTTACTTGAGATTGACAAAAAAGGCTTGAATCAACCCGATTCAAAGTCAATAGGTTAAATTTGATTTGATCAATTTTGGATTTAATTCAAGATTCGGACAAATGAATGCTCAATCTAATATCTGTTCAAAATACCCATTGTCATCTAGAATTATTTGATTTCTCCTTTTCCTGACAGTCTTTTGCATGGCAGGAGACAAATTCTTCTGGATGAGGGATGAGGAATTTGCTAGACAAACTCTTGCTGGTCTTAATCCATACAGCATTAGATTGGTTACGGTATGATATATTTATATTTAATTATGTTTGCAATGTCAGGTTTCAGATCCTGTTAACATTAATGTTGGAAGCTGATGAAAGTAGCATACCTGCATATATATTTTTAGCTTAACATGCCCTGGAATCATACAGGAATGGCCATTGACGAGCAAACTCGACCCAGCAATTTACGGTCCGGCCGAATCAGCCATCACAAAGGAGATAATCGAAGCTGAAATTGGAGGAGTCATTAGAGTTGAAGAGGTAAAAAAATTAAAGATTCATTTTCTTGGATATTATACATAACATATACCTTTTTAGGGTATGAACATTAACTTCTATCGAATGTTTCAGGCCATAAAGAGAAGGAAATTGTTCATTTTGGATTATCATGATCTGCTGTTGCCATTTGTGAGCAGAGTTAGGGAAATTAAAGGAACAACGTTGTACGGTTCTCGTACATTGTTCTTCCTGACACCTGAAGGCACTTTGAGACCTCTGGCTATCGAGCTGACTCGACCTCCAATGCATGGAAAGCCTCAGTGGAAGCAAGTTTATACACCTTGCTGGAATTCCACAGGTTGCTGGTTATGGAGGCTAGCCAAAGCACATGTTCTTGCTCATGACGCTGGTTATCACCAACTTGTTAGCCACTGGTATGCAATAATGGCAAGCATATGGAGAAGATTTAAATGGTTTCTTGATTTTCATTCCCTTTTTTTTTTTTGGCAGGTTACGAACACATTGTGTCACAGAACCTTTCATAATCGCAACCAAGAGGCAGCTCAGTGTGATGCATCCAATTTACAGACTGTTACATCCCCATTTTCGGTACACAATGGAGATCAATGCACTAGCTAGAGAGTCCCTGATCAACGCTGGTGGTATCATCGAGTCCTCATTCACACCTGGGAAGTATGCATTGGAGATCTGCTCTTCTGCTTATGATCAGCTATGGCGGTTCGACCATCAGTCACTTCCCAATGATCTTATCAGCAGGTTAAAGCTTAGCTTAGTGACGCCATCCTTTGAAGAATTCATTAATGAAATGATAACGAAAAGGCATACCTGATGAATTTAGAATGTGACTTGAAGAGTTAATAAATTTAATGTTATCCATATACAGGATGTAATAACATACATGTTTTGCTTTTCTGTCCAGGGGAATGGCCATTGAAGACTTAACTGAACCCCATGGCATAAAACTTACAATTGAAGACTACCCTTTTGCTTGCGATGGACTAGCTCTGTGGGCCATCATCAAACAATGGGTTACAGACTATGTACAGCACTATTACACCGATCCAAGCCTTGTTGCATCCGATCAAGAGCTCCAAGCATGGTGGACGGAAATCCGAACGGTTGGTCATGGCGACAAGAAGGACGAGCCATGGTGGCCGCAACTCAAGACGCCACGGGACCTAATAGACATCATCACAACCATTGTATGGGTGGCCTCAGGTCACCATGCAGCAGTAAACTTTGGACAGTATTCGTATGGAGGTTACTTCCCTAACAGACCAACAATTGCTAGAAGAAAGATGCCAAATGAAGATCCTACAGATGAAGAGTGGGAAATTTTCCTGGAAAAACCTGAATCAGTACTATTGGCAACATTCCCTTCAAAGCTTCAAGCAACTAAAGTGATGGCAGTGTTGAATGTACTGTCGAATCATTCACCTGATGAGGAATACATTGGACAGGATATGGAGCCTGCTTGGGCAGAAGATCCGATCATCAAAGCAGCTTTTGAGAAATTCAGTGGCAGGTTGAAAGAATTGGAAGGGATTATTGATGAAAGAAATGCTAATAAGGATTTGAAGAATAGATGTGGAGCTGGGATTGTGCCATACCAGTTCCTGAAGCCTTTTTCTAATCCAGGCGTTACAGGACAGGGTGTGCCTTACAGTATCTCTATATAGAATCTATCTGCACAACTTGATAATAGGTTTTTAGATAGCAACATGGTTTAAAAACCATGAACACTCCAATACATGAAGTAATGATGATGGTGAACTGTTCCCCTTTGTTGTGTGTGTTGAAGAATCGAATAGATAAAACCTAAGGATGATAATAAATTGGACCCATAAGACTAAATGCAGAGCTTGAATTTAATTTATGGACTCAATTCTAACTTGAATTCTGATCTAGGCCGAACTTAAAAATTCGAGTTTATGTCATATTCAAGTATCTCAATCCTTATCTAAATCAAATTTTGAATGTTGTATACGAGTAATATCGATCCAGACATATTTGCCAATTCTAGAAAATTAGGCTACACAATAAAGTATTTCTTCCTAATTTTGAGAAGATTGTATGTTAGAGAAGGAATTAATAATTCATGGAAATGGCTAAGGCCTTGGAGCTACTTCTCTCTCTTTTTCTTCTTATTCTTCCTGCCATTTGCAATGACTTCTGAATTCTGTGTTGGCTGACGTCTGAATTCTGCCCTAGACATGAAGTGAAAACTTTTCCCTGTAAAAGGAGGCAGTATCTTAACTTGTCAAGTTAAAAGTAATTACTTCTAGATTAAATGTGTAATTCGATCCCTTCTTTTTTTTTCGTGATCTTCAGCAGATAATCTTTCTCACATATTCAAGTTGCAGATAACAATCTGATTCTCAAGAACATAAAAATCTTAGGTGAATCAAATTTGAATTTAAAAACAGATTCTGCAGATATTTTTTGTCCCTGTATTTACCCACACTTAGTCAATTATTTTTCTGCGAATATGAGAATTCGGATTATCTTTACTTTCCTTACATCTTTTAATTCAATTTCATCTCTCAAATGTTGAAAATTATCTGAAAATAATTATGAAACAAATCCATTAATTTTGAATAATAATTTCAAAATTAATTTATACACAAAATGACAACTTAACAGTTATTCTTGATATCATTTTGTACCGTAAGGTTATTAGAATGATACTTATTGTACTTTAAATAAGATATAAAAGTGGTAAAAAAATAGTAAAATTTTACTTAAACCTTTTATGAAATAATTGAGTGTAAATCGCATATTTAATTAAAGTATAAGGAAATCTCTCTTAAAATATAAAAATAACAAATTTGAGTATGAGGTTTATATTTAAATACAAATTAGACTTAATGATTCCAAGTCTTTAAATGAATCGTCATGTTTTAAAAAGTTTAAATTGAATAATTTAAAATATATATATATATATATATATAATATCATTGTCAATCTTCCGACAAATCATTAATGATATAATATGAATATATTATTTTTTAATAATTTTTTATGAGCCCTACAATGTCACATGTGTATCACTATAACTTATGTGACTTTGGATAATACCCCATTGCACCAACTTGTTCACTTTATTTTTCCTGTATTTGTTAAACCATTGTAACTTATATGGCTTTGGATAGTTTGCAGGATGCCAATTGAACTGCTCTAAATAGTAATGTTAACTACATTCATACAACTCTCTTTAGCCATCTGTATACTATATATTGTATTATGAATGTAACATCTATTACGAAAGATGTTCTCCCTATACTGCTTTAACTCATTCTTTCTTAATATGAAAACTAATCGATCTCCTAGTAATAATCACCTTGCTTTCAACAGCAATGCACAAAACATCAAGTAGGCATAAATGTCTTCTCATTTAGTTCATTTCTATCTATAGTATCGGGTATTTTTTATTTTTATATTACCCAAATTTCGATCCACACTATCTTCTTCTTTACGATCCCTTCTTGGTTTATATTCACATCAAACTTCTCTTTTGGGCCTAAGTCTATCCTCTCCAACCTTAAGAGATATATTAACCTCATCAACACTTAGATCATCATCAATGGAAGAGTTGGATTGCCCCTAGTAGACCTCTTCTCTTTAAGAACTCAATATTTTTCCCACTTTATAATTATGCAAGTTGATAAGATTGCATCACTCACACGTCTTTCACCACATTATGCATTATGTTCAATTTCTCAAATTGTTGTTGTGCCTGAAAGAAGAACATATATTACAGTACTTTTTTTCCTTCAACATCTTTAAAAGTCAAATTTAAAATTTGATAAAAGGTTAGTAAGACATTCCCTTGCATGTATACTCTCAAACATGATAAATTACTCGTATTTCAATCTTGACTTTTTTCAATACTAATCTCACACTCTTTTACTATTTTTTAAAAACTCTTTGCGTCCTTAATATTTTTTTCAAGAAATTAAAAAACTCAAATAAGAATCCAACCTTGTAAAGTCCAAAAATTTAAGAATTATTGATCAAGAAGTGAAAATAACTTGTAGATTAGGCAAGAAATAAAATAAGAAAGGATTAACGAGATAAAATATATCTTGGAATTCTACTTTCTTTCTCTTCTTTTCTTTATTTCGATATAATTATATTAATAAAAATGATAAAGTTTTCAGAATAATTTTGATATGAAAACAAAGAATTGAACAAAGAAAATCTCTAACGAAAGAAAAAAATTTAGACAAATCCTTCAAACAAAATAATGATGAAATATTTTTTTTCTAAAAATTTAAAAATAAAAATATGATATGATAGAATGAAAGGAAATTAAAAGGAACACAATTTTTTCTCCTTTTTTTGTCAAGAAATTGATTGAAATTTAAATGACATGAAAATAAAAATAATAATGTCATTAACAATTTTTAATAAATAGAAATAAATATTGTTTTATTTTACAATAAACTATGAAAAGACTTAATCTTTAAAATATATATGTGTGTATATGTGAGTGTATCTACATATATCGGTTGGATGCCACTTATGGCTAAGAAAAGGAAGTTAAATTTAATGTTTTAAAGTCAGATTGAAAATTAAATTGGTAATACAAAAAATTTAAGGTTTTAAAAGTTTAATAGGTATTGAATTATCATAAAATTAATTAAAAATTGAATAAAATTAAAGAATTTAAAATATAATTAAAAGAGATTGTTTTTATTTATCAAAGAATTTAATTTTTAATTAAAAATAATATTATTAAATAAAAATTAATTGATATATTTTAGTTTATAAAAATTAATTAATAACAAAATTTTATTAAAATAAATTAAATAAAAATTAAAAATCTAATAAAAGGAAAAACATTTTGTGAAGTGACGCGTAAATCGTAATACAATGGAAAAAGAAAAGCTTTACACTTGTTAACATTTGCTCCTGGATTACACACGATCACCTACTAAGGTCCGTTCACACGCTAATTCTATATGAGACAATGAAAAATTGAAAAGACTGACAAGGCAAAAGAGAGGATGGAGCAAAGTTGAGTTCAGACTTGGAAAGCACATGTGGGTATTATCCAACTTTTGTTTATCAGAGCACCTGTTTCACTGTGACTGCTGTACTTCTTGGAAATTCACCAACTTTCACCGTTATATAAAGCACGAGTCTTTAATATTGTTTATTAAATTAACATATTATATGTTAATTCTGTTATTGGATCCGGAGAAAAGTTAGAAACTTCTTTCTGTTCCTTCTGAAAAATATACAAAAGGTTATCCTATTAATGATGTTTTTATTTATACATATATAGTATCTGTAGGTATAGGTAGATACTGTCTGTGTCTTTTGCTTAGATTCTGGGTGGTACGAGATCTCCCCTCTGATTCATGGCGGCAACCCAATCACAATCAACGGATCGTATCGTTGGTACCTCAAAAACCCAACTTTAGCTCTTTTTTTCTTTCCCTTTTGATGGGTATGTGTAAATATATTGACATCCATCTCCATGTCTTAAGTTGTGATCTTGATTTAGATTTCAAAAGGGTATTGTCTATACTCCCTCATGCTTTTCTTGGGATGTTGAATTCTGGGTCTATGTTCTTCTTCTTTATCTTGTAAGTGGAAATCGATTAGTCGGTGGCTTCATGGGTTGTGACTGATGATTTTTCGTTCATTTGATGGTACCTTTTGAATAAAGATGCAAACTTTAGTGCTTGATAGAATTTGGATATGGAGATAGAGTTTGATCTGGATTGCTGGGTGGTCGATAAGTGTCTTTTTTGTCAAGATCTGATTCGTCAATGTTGTTCGTTCCCCAGAATTATTTTAATTCTCAGTTTGTTTTATCCATATTAATGAAATGATGATAGAACTGGAATAGTAGTTTTCTGATCTCCATGACATGTCTGTATTGTTTGTAGAGATAGGAACAATGTTCTTGAATAAATCTGTTTCACGAGATAGGCTTGAATAGATACAATTTTTTAATGTGACTCATAATTTTCAAAGATTAGACGAAGAACTTCAGAAATTTAGAATCATGTAAGGGTGACGACCTTTTGCCCCCCTCCTGTGATCTTGAATTTCCGTCGTAATTGTTTTGTGAATCAAAAGTAACTATAAAGTTGTCATCAATAAAATGAGATGTAAATAACTAGTGAAGCAATGAAGTAGATATTAGTCACAAGAGAGCACCGTAGCCTTGATATGGAAACGCTACTTGAGGAGACCTAAAATTGCAAAATGCTTCTGAGATGAGCATGAGTTTCCCTAAACTATATTTGGCGTTAACTATGTTTACTAATTAGAAGGACAGAGTATTTTCCGCCTCAAGTTGAAGGATTTAAGGAAACGTGAAGTGTTGACATAATTTGAGTGAAAAATTAGAGACAGCTTCCATTCAGACTTGAATTTCGTGCTCTGCAGCTTGCTGCCTTTAATAAAGTTTGAGTTTATTCTGCTTGCCAAATCTTATAGAAGTTCAAAGGTTAAGTGTTTGTTGGCTGAATTGAAAGTCGCTTGGAAGTTGATCCAACAGGGGTTCCCAGTTAGAATGTAAAAGTAAAGCAGAAAGACATGCTTTAATTTTTAGATAGAGACAGTAACTTTTACATTGATAAAATGGAAATTAGGTCATAATGCTATTGCCTTCTAGGTTAACTAATCTAGTAATACTGGCCACTTTCTGCTACTTTGGCAGCTTCTGAAGCTTTAAGAAGCTTGAGGAATATTTCCATGGAATTAATATGTCAATTCTTCCTCAAACTGATTAAATGTTTATTATATGTTTGAAATCTTTAGTTGATATCTAGTCAAGCATAAACATTGGTGTATTTTTCATTTCAATAAAATATTTTATTTTTATTTATTCTTATAAAATTTGCATCTTATTTATTATATTCCGGTTTGATAGCGGTTCACTACCGGTTGAACCTCTAAACCTTAAACCTTTCTTTCAACCGGTTCGATGTCCGGTCCGGTTTTTAAAACATTGTGAAAAAGTGCACAATAATTATGCAAGTATAAAAAATTTAATTTTACTTATTTATATAGTACTAACTATTAATATTTGAATTGAATATTGATTTTTTTAAAAATTTTAGAATAAGGTGCAGGAGTTGTTGTAAATATTAATATTTGACGGAAATGAGCCCAATGTAGATAACATTTGCAATAAGGTACTTAGTACCAGGGACGGATCAAGAAATCTTTTTTAAGTGGGGGATTTTAATAGAGGCAAAATTTTATTTTTAATGGAAGCAAAATTTAAATGGGAGTAAAATTTTATTTTTTTATGGGATCAAAACTTAAAATAATAATTTTTTATATAAAATTTTTTGGAGGCAGTGGGGGCAAGTGCCCCAACTTGCCCCCAATGTGGATCCGTCCATGCTTAGTATAAGATCCGGCTGCATCAAAGGTCTTAGGTTTGGGCCTAAGCTAATTGCTTCATCCTCATCAAGACTAGCATATGTTGACTATCTTTAAGAGGAGAACAAATCGTTTAGGCCCTCTTTGGTTGAAGGGTTGGTAATGGAACGGGATGGAGCGCAACACACTTCCATCATTTGGTTGAGGGTTTCATAATGGAATAGAACAAAATGGGATAGAAGTAGAGGGTTTCATGTTACGTTCCATTCCATCCTAAATAGTGAAAATAAGAAACCTTCGGTTCGGGAGGTTCAGGATGGAATGTAAACTAATAAATACTTACTACCTAATATACCCTTAATAATTTTTCTTAATACCAATTATTTCTTTTAACCCTAACCCCCCTTTTTCCCATACTCACTTATTATGGTTGGTCCACAAAAATTGTATATAATTAATAATATTTGTATATTATTTCTCCTTACCCTAATAATAATATTTTTTATATTATTAATAATAAAATAAAAAATTTAATAAAATTTTTATGAATGAAAATAGGAAATATATAAAAATTATTCTTTAATCGTTTGTATATATTTCTATATAAATAAAATATAAATAAATTATTTTAAAATATAAATCACATATAATATAATTAAAAAATTTATTAAATAATAAATAATAATATTTTTATATAATTAATAACAAAATAATAAAAATTTATTACAATTTTTATTATTTTAAATAGAAAAAATATATAAAAAAATTATTTGTCACGATTGTGACTTGAACCGTGACTTTTTAATTAGACATGATTTCTATTTTAAAATCATAGTGTTAAATCTTCTGTAACAACTATTTTAATATCAGGGATATAATAGTCATTTATTATAAATTATATTCCATTCTATCAATCTTTCAAACAACATTTCAGTACTACATTACATTATGAACCCTTCTATTCCTCCCAAATAATATTTTACTATATTACATTTTATTCCATTACAAACCGTTTCGTTCTGTTCCATTACATTATATTTTATTCCATTAATTAGCATCAAACCAAACAAACTCTTAAGGCTAAATTAGAATGTAGTAAACAAAACTTACAATGTAATGAAAAAAAGTTGGTCAAACTTGAAAAGTTAGTCAAAAAATTACATGATCCTAATTATGAAAGTAATGGCGATGAAAACGAATCTTCGTTATTAAATTAATTTTTTTATTTTTTATTTTGTACATAAATATTTTTGTTAATGTTTGTAATTAACATTTAATGATATTTTATTGTTTATATACAATGTTTCTAATTTCTAAGTTTTTTTGTTATATTTTTGTATAATAAATTATAAAACAAAAATCTAAATATTACATACAATAACATGGACTAAAATATCACCAATAATTATAATGTAGCTAAAAAGATTTGATTATGTTTCTTAAATCGTTGCCAATAACTTTTGGCTACGTTTTTTAAAACGTAAATAAAGAAATTTTGCTCCATTTACCAAAATATCATTAATAACTTTGGGCTACATTTCACTTTTGTCATTAAAAATTATCAGCTACGAAGAAAACATTATTAAAATTTTTAGGTACGTTTCTAGTACCGTAGCTAATATCGTTTAGCCACAAAAATTAAGCATGCCAAAAAATTATTGGTGACAGATTTGAAATATCGTCGCCTATCTCTTTTCACTATGTATGCAGTTTGTAGCAAAAAATTATTAGCGAGATTTAGTGAAAACGTCGCTTATAGGGGATTTAAATCGTTGCTAAATAATATCGACTCGATGACTTTCATTGCTAAAAGTCCCTCTGTTGTAGTATGCTAACATATCGGGTATACATGGCAACTGATGTGGTAGAGTGAGACTCAATATTGACATGTTGATGTGGCAAGTAGGGTTACTTTTACGATGATATGTGGCATATAATATGGTAGTAAGTTGCGACACATGAACCATTGATTAGATAACGTATGGTATGAATATTGACTGGATCTCCATATTTCTTAAATAAAAATGATGTTGAATTACGATGACCTAAAACAGTATCATTATATGTCGTCTTCATCTTTTGGATGCTAGAGTTTCATAATTGAACACTGGATTTTTTGGGGCATGTGTGGATAGGGACGGATTCAAATTTTTTTTTGAACGGGATAAAATTTTAATAGAAGTAAAATTTTATTTTTAATGATAACAAAATTTTTATGAGAGCAAAATTTTATTTTTTTATAAAATTAAAATTTAAAATAATATTTTTATAAGAAATTTTTTGGAGACAATAAAGGCAAGTGCCCTAACTTAGACCCAATGTAGATCCGCCCTGTGTATGGAGGAGTTACATGACGACGTTTTTGTAGCCATGTGAACGTCTTGAAGAGTAAATAGTTTTTTATATAGCAAATATTAATTGGATGATCAATTTTTTTTTGGACGAAATTGGATGATCTAAGTTATCTTTGAAAAATTCAAAATTAGAAGACCGAAAGAATACCTTAAAAAAAAGCTCTAATATTATATAAACAGAAAAAAAGTTTGAACAAGAAAGATGCTTGTTCTTTTGTAGGTCTAAACTATTACATAATGTAAGTATTTATATATGTTATTGTTGCATAACTCTTATGTGAAATAATAGCCTGGTTTAGTAAATAACTAAACAACTATTTTTTTAGTGAAATGAGAGATATTTAGTTGTTTGATAATGTCAAATAATTGATAATCATGTTTGGTCATTGACTGATTGGGTTGACAAATTGAACCTAATCTGCTATTTTTAAAAACACAAGATGAGGAGCATTTTGCTCCAACAACTGAAAAATTAAAAGGCAAAACGATGATTATGTCCAAAAGTTATTACATATCATTCAAGATAGGAGATAAAAGAAAGAGAGATAGAGATAGAGATAGATAAATATAAAGTGTGAATTTAATTTAAAAAAATGCTTTGGTTTATTAAAAAATTAAACAAAGTTGAAAATTTTCTTTAATAAAATTTTGTGCTTCATATCAATATCATTATTTTAAAAATTATTCCATTTTTAATTAAATAAAATAAGTATCATTGAATTTGGTATTGTACAATATAAAAATGACTACTAAATTATTTTATACTAACCAAATTTTTCTATAATGTTAGATTCAAAGACGATTCATTGTACCTATTAATACTTAGATTAAATTTTGTGATAATGAATAATTAAATCATTAAATTAAATATATATTTTTATATTTAAATATTTTTAAACATAACAATGTTTCTACAAATAGTTATTGTGTCTAAACAATTATTTTAATGTTAATTTTAATAGATAAAATTATTAAAATAATTTTTTAGTTTTAGTTATAAGATAAGACCAATTTTATTAAGGGATTACATTTTCATATAATTAAAAATAAAATTTTATGTTCATTGACTACTATATTTTTTCAGTTTAGTTTTTAATATTAATTTAAATAATTATTTTTATTTTGAACATAAGCAAATAAGTTTTAATTTATTTAATTTTAACTTACTGACATAAACAAATTAGAATGTAAGCATAAAATTGAGATTGGACGAATAATTTCTAATTCTAGATCAATAGAGTAATTGTTTTGCAAGAATTCTTTTGTAATGAAAGAAAAAAAAAGATCTTTTAAAAGGATTTCAGTTGCTTGTTTTAAAGGTATTCGAAGTTCAAATGAACCTCATTAAATTCATTTACTAATCTTAAAAATTCACTCAATTGTTGTCTATTAGCAACATTTAAGCAAACAAGTTGATGTTATATTCCCCGTGTAGACCTTTTTTTTTTTCCGTATCCCAACACCACTATACTATGAAATGAATTCCCATATTATTTTTAAACAATAAACTAATATTTTCGCGTAAAATTCAGAAACTATTAGTTCTAAGTTATTAGTATATATTAAAGTTAATTTTTGCATAAAATATTAACATAAACAATTAAATCCATATAAATTGATACCAAATAATAGACAAAGAGCATATGCAAGGAACCATACATGATTTCATATCTAATAGGAAAATTATAGATAAATGAATTATTGAATAGTAAAAAAAACGGTGTTTTAATATATTTAGGATGAATCAAAATATATTTCATTAATTCTACATGGTTTTGAAAAACAATTATAATTTGATGTCAATTATGCATGATTTTAGAAATCATTTTCTTTTTAAATCATACCCTCATGAGTCATTTTACACATAAATAACTAATGTTAAACGGTTAAATTTATTAAACATCTTTAAAAAAATTCATTATCAACTAACCGTAGATAAAATCAGCTAATAATTAATACAATATGTTGATTGCCAAACATGTCCAATATTTAGAATGTAAATAATGTAGTGTTATTGAATATATCTATAATGGATTTACCTGATCAATCTTCTCTAAAACCAATAAATACTTGATTGATAAAGTCAGGTGTGGGGACAACGATTGTATGTATGTAGTATTGGTGCTAACGGAATCTTGGTAATCCCTTTCAATAAGGAGTGTTTTTGCATGCACGATTGATTAATGTGATAAGTTCGGGATCTTTTCCTTCTTTCTCAGCAAAATAAAGAATTGGTTTGCCGCTTCCCACCTTTATTCATTGCCCACCACTTCTTGTAATGCTGATGTCCCATTCATTTTCCATTTAAAAATCCAGATACAGTAAGCTGTCTAATACATTGAAACGCTTATGAGAACAAGATTACAATGAGAGTCAAAAGTAACCAAAAAAGGAAATTGGAGAATGGTGGCTTAGCCTACAAGGGATGCCACTGACACGAACCCAACCAACCAAAGCAAGATTATAGCAATGAACACAAATTCATATATGTTATATTATGTAACAGATGGAAAATGGGGTTAGTGGGCTCACACTAACCCTACTACTACTAATGGAATCTTCTGCAATCAGAATGAATTAGGTCGAAGGTGTCTCAGTTTAACCTACTAACTACGCCAACCCACTCCATAATCCCTTCCCAACACCTCTCTCCCTCTCTTCTTATCCAACATGAAACAGCCAAGTGTTGGGTAGATCTCAATGCTTCCGCATGTAATTATCATTCTCGCTTCAAAAACAAGACAGTAACAACCAGTGTACCAGACCACTTCCATTCCATATATGTTTATCTTGTTGCTTGGAACTTGTGTTTATAAATATCTTGTACCCGTTCACATCTGTTTCTGGTATACTGCATACCCTCCTTTTCAGTTTGTTTCGTTAACTTTTTATGGTCTGTGAAGAAACGACATGAGACCACGCAGAGAAAGATCAGCAGTTCTTCCGTTTTCCATTGGCTGTAACTCTCAGTCCAGTGTAGAAGTTGCCAACACAAAACCATCTGCAACAGGTATGTCTCTAATCAATTCCTTACCATTCCTGGACAGGGTTGATGGGTTTTTCTCCTTATTTGATTTTGGTTCCTTTTTTTCCCCCCTTCATTTGTTGATTATATTGTAAAGGGAAACAAGAAAGAGAGCAGAAGCATGGGAAGGATAGGATAAGGAAGACCGTGAGTTTCATGGCTCTTCCAAAGCCGAACATATCTCGTGGACTACACAAAATGGTGAGGAGCATTAGAAGTGTCTCGCAAGTACTATTTGGTGAGTAGTTCGTTCAGTATTTACAAACACCATGGATACGATATTTAACAGGTGCACAGAAATCCTGTAAACGAATATTGAACCTGTGTTCTTGATTAGGATAAAGAATGTCAATTTGTCTACCTCCAGGAAACTGAAGATAAGACTACTTGACGAGTCTCTCCTACTAAAAGTTATGGATTGAAAAGATGATTTGCATAATGCAAGAGAAAACAGATCCTTTTGTTTCTCTCTTCTTTGTTAATTACTGCAACCTTCTGGACTTAAAATGTATTTCTTCTTTCTTTTCTGAGAAATTGTCTCGTTTCCTTTCAAGATAAGGGTCGTTTCTCTTCATCATGTCAAAAGCAAATTCAATGTCATATGAATTCCGTGATATTGAACTTTAACCTTGCTTACAGTATGGACTTTTAACCTTGCTTATTATTTCTGTATCTTATTTCCTTAGAAGACAAGGCTTCCTGTTCCTTATCATGCCAAAACAATCATGTGATGAATAGACCTTTCCTCTTCTTTTCTTTGTCTTATTAATACATCATGACAACTATTTCGCATCGTTCCAAGAAATACTCAACATGTCTTTACATGTAGGCAAGAGGAATTACTTTTTTGTTTCTTTTTTTGTTTGTGGAGCTATAGTTTACAAAGAGGAAGAGGAAGAGGAAACAGAAAGAGAAATGGAGATAGGATATCCAACTGATGTGAAGCATGTTACACACATAGGAGCGGATGGCACAACTACTACCAATCCTGTAAAGGGCTGGGAGGGCTTGAAAGCTCCTGAAGTCATTTCATTTCCTGCAATTTCTTTAAGGCAATTTGAGCTTTCAATGGCTGCTCAAGCTCAAGCTCATCCTCATCCTCATCCTAATCCACAACCCAATCTCTGTTCTTAATCCTTCCAATATTTGACTGATACCACAGAAATGAGATTGTAATGTGTATAAACAAGTCTTTTTCTTTTTCCTTCTTTTCAATTGGGGAGTTCACATTTTTTGCTTCCAGATTTATTGACAGAAAATATAATGAGTGAAGAATAATTAATTTAATTGCTGCTTATTCATTTTAAACTATTCGTAACAACTTTTCTTATAGTTAAAGATAAAGTTAATTTATTAGTAAGAATTTTATCGAGTTGTTATTATTGTTGTTGTTGTTTTTTATTCATTTTAAACTATAATTTTAACAAATTACTCAAGTATAAACATTTCTTTTTTTTTATAAGTAGTAAACACTTAATTTGGCATCATTCAAGTTAATCACATAATCATTAAAAAAAAAACTAGCAATTTGATTGACAAATTCTTCTTGAGTTTTGATCATAGATATTTATAGCATAAAAACTCAATATTTCTCCTTAAACATACTCAAAACATTTTATAAAACAAATCAACAAAATTAACAATCTATATTATAATATTTAAAATTTGGATATTCTACCAAAACATTTTTTAAAATTAAAAGATTAAAAATAAAAAATTTTCAATTTAAGAGGCATTAAATAATAAGAACAAAATGACTTATATACCAATTATTAATTCTTTTAAAAGAAAAAAGTTTGATTAAGATTGTAATATGTGTAGTAGAGGTCGAGCCTCGTAGTAATTAGTAAGATCAGTGTAATGAATCTCGTACCATATTGGTTGGTATACTTATTGGCTGAAAATGGTACAAAATAGAATGTTTCTATACTGGTTCCAAATACCAACCTATTTTGCAGGTATCGGCTAATATAGTATTTGGAATACTAATCGGTATTAGAAATTTTTTAAAAATCAATGATTTTTTGTAAAAAATAAAAATTTTAAACAATATTGAAGGACTATTTTGTAAATTTTAAAAAAATTAAGAATTATTTTATACATTTAAAAAATTGTCCTAAATAGTACCTAATATTGATCGGTACTGAAACAGTAACGTACCAGAATTTAATCTACTATTAAATTTAGTACAATATTTATAACATTAGATAAGATTACTAATTTGTAACTGAAAAATTATATATTTGAGTAACGAAAACAAACTCTTTATAAAATATAAAAGAAAGAATCAACTAAGGACTTGCTCTTGTATGTACTTATGTGGTAATTATCACGATAAATCGGGATATTTTAGTAATTTAGACAAAATGCCAATACAAGCACTTAAGTAGCCGGAGAATGTGACGTTCCGAGAAATGGCCTTGTGCCGTTCCGCACTGTTTAACACCCCTTTTCGCTGTACCAGAACCAAGTCCACTTTATCCTTCCCAAGTTACCCTCTCAAGTTCTCCAAATTTACCAAGCTGGCACTCTTCTCTCGAAGTGTAATAATCTCCAGGTGCTTGTGTCTGCCTTTAGCATCATCTTCCATGGAGTCTCCTCCTGAAGGGTATAGAAGAAACGTTGGCATCTGCCTCATAAATCCATCCAAGAAGGTGGGTGCTGATTTAACTTAACGTAATGTGCTTTGATAAGTTAACTGTTAACATGATTTTGAGCTTCTTTATGTTTGACCTCTGCAGATATTTGCTGCTTCTAGGTTAGATATACCCAATGCTTGGCAGATGCCACAGGTATCAATTTTTTTTTCTTTCTGTTAAATTCTGTTTCTGGGTACTTACGTTGGTGATGTTGAGTGGTTTCTCTTTTTGTCTGAAAATCATTTGGTGTTTGGAAACATTGAATTCTGGTTTTGGAATCGATTTATGGTTGTTGATAGTTTTGAACGGTCAGGACGTAGTCAATGGCTGGTTTGCGCAAGAAGATGTGGCAAACTATCGGTTTGATCTTGTTATCTAAATTTGATAAAAACCTCTACTTTTGACGGAGGAGAAGATGGGTAGTTTGTTTGTTTCTCTTAGTTCATCATCATCATCATCACAATGTGTTTGAAGTCCCGCAGTGAAGTAGGGTCTGGGAAGGTCTGATAGTACGCAGCCTTACCCCTACATAATAGAGAGACTGTTTCCGGGTTCAAATTTATAAATGGTTTATTTGATTTGGATACTTGGGGCTTTGTGTTTTTGTCGACAAAGTCGTCTTAAATGAAACAACCAAGAAAAGAACTGGCTGTCAAGGTATTTGAGAATAGAAATCAGAAAGTTAATGCCTACATATTGATTGCATATTGAGGTTGTTGAAATTATAACTGGACTAGTTTCACCTTCGGATTGGTCATGTGAAAGGTAGAAAGAAATCATAGCATTCCTCTTCAGCTAGCTCATATTAATAGAGCAGCAGGTCTTATAATTTGAAACAGGGTGGCATTGATGACGATGAAGATCCAAAAGTTGCAGCCTTAAGGGAACTGAAAGAAGAGACAGGAGTAAGTTCCGCGGAAGTTCTAGCAGAGGTTTGGCTTTAAATGCACTTTTCTATTCTAGAAGATTTTTGTCTACTGAGTTGACAATGAACCATGTGCATACTCAACCTTGCGCTTTGGTCTGGTTCAATGTTGCGATTTGACATTTACTTAATGCCTGTTAATTTGAGGTGAGCATTTAACATCTAATCTTCTGACAATAACAAGGAAATAAAGTGAAGAAGCCATACCACATGAAAAAATTAACTGAAAAATGATCTGACCTTTACAGGTCTCCTAAATTTCTGATTGAAGAGATTGAGCCTTTTATCGTATTATTAGTTGTTGAAGCCATAAAAAGTATATGTTCTCTTTGGACAAAAATGCAGTTTCATGAGTCTTGCAATTCATTTCAGGAGCAACTGCAAGCAGTATAAGATGGAGCTCCTATTCCAATTGTATTATGTAAACATATTATTTCATTGAAGACAATCTAGTATTGATACTAAACTGGCCATCACATCCGAAAAATTTAGTACTTGAGTGTTTAAGCTTAGTTCTATGTTTTCACTAAACTTTCTCTAAAAGTACATTTTGGCTTTTTTTTAGACAATGCTTGTGCAGCAGGTAGCCGCATGCATTGCTATAGGGAATAGAATCTTTCAACATACACATTCATCTGTTTTTATTGACATCTATCATTGTGCTTTGATGGGGAGCGCTAGGTTGAATTTGAAATGGGGACATAAGTTTAATGCAAAAAAGGGTTCTCATTCCAAATTTTGAGATCTGACGTTTTGGTCTGTCTAGTATTTCGATCCAATGATTTGTTTCATGATGTTGTGAGGTACTTATTCATTGGGTCGTGAAGCCTAAAATTTTGCTGCAGATTATGCTACTGCCTTAAAATTTTCACATTCCAAATTTTGAGATCTGACTTTTCGGTCTGTCTAGTAGTTTGATCCAATGATTTGTCTCATGATGTTGTGAGGTATTTATTCATTGGTTGGTGAAGCCTAAAATTTTGCTGCAGATTATGCTATTCATGAGGCTTTTAGTTATATGCTTGATACTTTTTGCTTTTGGTGGCCTTTTGAGTATCAGGCAATCTTCTAATGGTTGACTCATCTATAATAAGTTGTGGATATTTTTGGTGCCAAAGTTGAATGAGATCTTTTGATTTGATCAATGTCTCCCTCAATTTTCCTTTTAAATTCTCAGCAACTTCAAGTATAAACTGGATGGATTATATGTACAGGTGCCATATTGGTTGACCTACGACTTTCCACCCCATGTTAGAGAAAAGCTAAATCAACAGTGGGGATCTGACTGGAAAGGTCAGGCACAAAAGTGGTGAGTATCTGAGCGGTTTGGTCTACTATGATTCAATAATTACTTCATACACACCATTTCTTCAGCCATTTAGCCGAGTGATGTATATCAATTCTTGTCTGAACTGATTCCAACTCTGTCTAAAAGCCTTTAGGTTTGTAATTAATCCCATTTAAGTTGCTCTCAAATGTGATGCCAGTGCTTTTCATTTCTTTACCATTTTGACTTCTCCCATGTTATTGTAACACATTAACTACATTGCCAAGTACAGGTTTCTACTTAAATTTCTAGGGAAGGAGGAAGAGATTAATCTTCAGGGTGATGGCACCGAGAAACCTGAGTTTGGAGAATGGTCATGGATGAATCCGGAGCAAATAATTGACCTTGTGAGTAGATGTTACTCGCAGATTGTTCATTTGGCATCAATCAAACAAAACATTTGGCAGTCTGGTGTTATCATTAATCAATTGCTTATTCTTCTTTCATTCCCAGGCTGTGGATTTCAAGAAGCCTGTCTACAAGGAAGTTTTGACAGTGTTCGCTCCCTATTTTCAGTAAACTCGCAATGGAGAAGATACCAAAAATTTCTGGACTATCAAGTGAATCAGTGATATTGAAAATTGGCATTAGAGTTTCAAATTGAGATCCCAATTTGGGATGGAATAAACTTTGTAGTGTTCTTTATTCGTAAGATGTGGATGAATGATTGAACACTGGTTTACGTAGTTGAATTGAGAACTAGACCACGTCGCATATATCAAATAATAACAACAATATTTAGTATAAATCCTGCTTAACATGGAGTCTGAGGAAGTTCAGTAATATGCAATCTTATCCGTAACTAGTAGAGAGAATGTTTCCAAAACTATGTTGCATATATCAATTCAATAAATCATATGATCATTTTATCATAGAAATTTATTTTTGGTTATGAAATTCCAACTTCAATTCTCACATAATATTCGAATCTGCAATGCTTTTCCGAACAAAGCCTTGGGTTCTAACTCCTAGTTTAGTCCTCACTATTCGTATTTGCTTTATCACAATGGCTCACAACACTACTGATCAGGCCTTCTACCCGACGACTGCCGTCGCCTATGGTGGCTGACTAATGCTTCTCTTAAAATATAGTCGAGTGCTAGCTTTTCTCCGTTGTAGATATCGAACAGCATTTGACAGTACTCTTCTGGATCTATGGTTCTAAAATTTCGATTTTTTTTTTCTCCTTAATGTCGTATTATTGTTTTCCCTTCACTCCTAACTATTATCTAACTCCGGAACCTTGTTCTAACTCTCATAAATTAGAGACTTAGAACATTATGCAATTGGTGTCTTTGAAGAATTAAACAGTTGTTCTTCAAGTTGTTGGGTGGTTGGAATGACAAATGAGACATTGCATGCGACACAAGACTTAAATCTAGTTTAGAACATTACGCAATTGGTGTCTTTGAAGAATTAAACAGTTGTTCTTAAGATGTTGGGTGGTTGGAATGACAACTGAGACATTGCATGCGACACAAGACTTAAGTCTAGTTCGCCCATTGTTGTGGACTTGTAGTATGAATTCAGGTATTGGGAATTATGAAGGTATATTGCTGGAAGTGGAATTCATAGTTTGTCTTCTCGCCTTTTCTTTTTGGCAGCCATGCACTTGTCAGCTATGGTTCTTGGTAAGTCTCGACAATTACCTTGCCCTTCTTTCAAACAAGTGAAAAGACATTGTGGATGGGGATGTGGTCCAAGATTTGAAGTAAGATGACAAATCTGTCAGACAAACATGTACGACAAAGTAGACATCAAGTATAGACAATGGTATTTTGTTATGAAGTAGAAACATGGATATGAGTTCAATTCGATGTTGGAGTTTTCATGACATGTTTACTCCTTCAAGACCAATAATTCAATGAAAGCATTTTCCATTTGCTCGTTTCCTTTTGATTTTTCTCAAAATCAGTTCCTGTTTCTTTTAGATTTTAATTCAAATCTGTGTTTTTTAATTTGTTTTTTTTGGAGTTAGTAAAGATTTTGCAAAATACAATTGTGAATTGCTTTAATGGCAACCTTGGATGTTGAAACAAGAGGGTATAGAAAATATCATAAAAAAATCACTTTATTTCTTTGATTATATGTAATTTATACACTGAGTATAACCTATTTTAATGCCACTAAACTACTAGATTTTTCGTATATACTAACTTATCCAATCTATAGTATATCTTATCTAGAAGATAAACTTATCTTCTAGAAGATAATCTCCTAAGCCAACTAAACTTATCTAAAATATTATCCTAACACTCCCTCTCAAGTTGAGGAATGGATATTTATCATTCCCAACTTACTTAGAATTGTCTCGAATCTAGGCGTAGGCATGATCTTTGTGAAGATATCGGCTTCCTGTGCTTCAGTAGGGACATAGCATAGATCAAACCCCCCTTATATTTCACATTTGATAAAGCACCTGTCAATTCTAACATGTTTTGTTCGATCATGTTGAACTGGATTCTTTACTATACTGATAGTTGATTTACTATCACTAAAGACTTTGGTGGGAGAGGAAATGGTCATCTGTAGGTCCTGCATTAGCCTCTCTAATTAAAAAACTTCACAAATTCCTTGTGCAATTGCCCTAAGCTCTGCTTCTTGCTACTACGGACTGCTTCTTACGTCTCCATATGACAACAATAACTAAATGTTGACTTACTGTCTTCAATAAAATCAGCCCAATCTACATCCGTGAAACCTTCTATGCTTTTTTTCTCATTTTTTTGAAATATTATTCCTCTACTTGGACTGCCTTTGAGATATCTCATAATATAGTTAACTGCCTCTAAATGTCTTTGAGTTGGAGAGTGTATAAATTGGCTAACAATACTCACAGAATAAGCAATATTTGGTCTAGTTAGTAACAAATAGATAAGTTTTCTTACTAACCTTTGGTATATCCTTTGTCAATAGGAGGATCTTCTTCATTTTTCTTGAATTTCCAATTTCTAACCAGTGGAGTCCCCATAGGTTTGCAACCCATCTTTCCTGTTTCCTCCATTAAATCAAGAATGTATTTTAGTTGAGATATGAAAGTACCTTCCTTACTTCTAGCAATCTCCATTCCAAGAAAGTGTCTTAATGCTCCGAGGTCTTTAACCCTAAATTCCAGCCTCAATTTTTGTTTAAGATTATTGATCTCATTAGTGTCATTGCATGTGATTATAATATCATTCACATACATAATCAAGATGGATTTCTTTCCATTTTTTCCACACTTCACAAACATCAGCTTGTCCATTTTTGTATCCAAACCTGCATAGAATGTCATTGAACTTCTTAAACTGTGCCCGTGGATACTATTTGAGGCTGTATAAGGATTTTTAAAGTTTGCAAACTCTTCCCCTTCGTTCTTCAGTTTTTAAATCTGGTGGTATCCTTATATATATTTCCTCATCTAATGTACCATTTAGGAAGGAATTTTTAATGTCGAGCTGATGGAGTTCCCAATCTAAATTTGCAGCCAATGATAGAAAGACTCTAATTGTATTCAACTTCACAATTGGAGCAAATGTTTCCTCATAATCTATTCCTTAGGTTTGTGTAAAGCCTTAGCCACTAACCTAACCTTATACCTTTCATTCTCTCCATCTGCCTTATACTTCATAGTGAATACCCACTTGCTATCAACCACCTTTTTTCTTTCGAGTAGATCCACAATTTCCCATGTTTTATTATCAAGTAAATCTTTCATTTCTTCAAGTACAACTTCCTTCCACTTAAGTTCTTGCAATGCATCATGTACATTTCTTAGAATTCTTACACTATCAAGCTTAGTAATGAAAGCTTTAAACTTTGAAGATAACTTTGAGTAAGTCAAATAATTTGAAATAGGATATTTAATACATGATCTTACCCCCTTTCGTAGTGAAATTGACACATCTAAGTCACTTACCATAGTCTCTCTAGGAGCTGGTTCCTAGTCCAATGATTGGCCTTGTTGAGAGAATGCACTAAGGTTGGTTTTTTGGGAATTGGTTCTCCCACTGAATTGGACTGGACAATTTCAAGCTTAATGGTAGGTTTTGTGGGTTTTGTAAGAAGGGTTGTGAGATAGGAAGTGATATGCTTGGGTCCCAATAAATCTCTTTATGGGATGTCTCCCTTTGAAGAGAGGTATTGTTGAAGTATGGTTGTTTTTCAAAAAAAGTGACAACATATGAAACAAAGAATTTGTTTGTAGAAGGTGGGAAATACTTATAACCCTTTTGAGTGGGAGAGTACCCAACAAACACACATTTAATAGCTCGTGGGTGTAGCACCCCCTTACCGTAAAGTACCCACCGGGACGCCCGTAGGTCATTCTAGTACATATCCTACGATAAGAGAGAACTACGAATAATACCACTATATTCCACATGGCATCATAATAATAAACATCAATATAAAATCGCAACTTTTTAAAACCAAACCTTTTTTCACTTCATTTCATCAAAAACAGAAATATATACAACTGTCGGTTTTCTCTGTCTATACATCACTCTGAAAACCTAAAACAAACTGCTATATATAACAAAGACAAAACATCAGTCCTAACTAGGTCATCCAAAAAAAATCCCAACTGACCGACCTGTGAGCCATAACCTCTCTCGCCAATATGATCTATGCGGCTTGAACAGGCCCTCCGGAGCTAGGTGTCTACTATCGATCCTAAAAATATGTTGCAATTTTGGGTGAGTTTGCAAATTCAGTGAGGAACCATCATTGATGGTTCACCCAATTCATGTAGCACTCAAGCAAATCACAGATTATTTCACAACAACACATTCAGAAGTACCACATGATTGTATACAAGTAAATCATAAATGTGTAAGGCATTCTTGCCTTTCACCCATTCAAAATATTCAATCAAATATGTATGCAATGCGTATGTGACACTTTCCTATTTTATTACGGTGTTGTGACCGAGCGCCTGAACTGTCCCAATATGGGCGCATTAATCGGTGAGCCTGTGGCTTTGAATTGTTGTGGACTCGAGGCCCTAATACATTGAGCTTTTAGCTCTCGGTGGCTGCTCCGATCACAACTATCATTATCTGATCATGCATTCATGTATGAAATGCATATGTCTCAATTTAACAGTAGATGCATCACAATCAATTCACGTGTCCCAATTTATCACATCAGAAGCGAGTAATTCCCAGATGCACAAACAAATAACACTTCTGTCCAGTATATATTGCTCCCAATATATCAGACTTTCTCTCCAGAATTGACAGTCATAACTAATCACAAAACCCGCCATTATTCACCACAATAAACATATAATAATTGAGAGAACCATCTACGTTACTCACTAATAGCTTCTGAGCAAATGCCTGAAAGTCTCGACAATGTTTGTGGCTCAACGTTCTAACTGCGCCTCTATAACAGTGAAAATACACATATATCACATTTTGTACAGTCAGAAATATTTAATAATGCACGTGTAGAAATTGAAATGTGTACAATGCATGATCGTGACATTCCCGGTACCAATCCATAATTCACATCACAAAATGTTCCACTATGTTTTAGGAAATCATAGACACCAAAATCACTCAATTTGAACCTCTATAGGTCCAGGTATACTAATCAATCCAATTAAATCTCATATTCCTAATTAATTCTCAAAAATTCCCTAATCCACATAGAGATATAGATAAATTTCCTACGAATCTGACTCCTCAAAAATCAGGTCAATCGGAGGTCAGACGGAAAAGATATAAGAAAAAGAAGCAAAAACAAAAATTCAAATTAAAAAAAATTCTTCCTAGCGAGGGTGAGGAGCATCGCCTTCGTGAGCGGCGAGCTTTCAGCTTGCCTCGCCCTCGCGAGTCACAGAAAAACAAAGCCATCTCGTCATCGCGATTTTGCTAATTTCTTCCTTCTCTTCTCCCAACTGAAAATACAACATGCATAACTCTTTGCACAATTGTCCAAAAATTACAATTAAGGTCTCATTAGAAAGATAATAACAAACTCTACAAGTTCCTTCAAGGACTCTTGAATCATTTTCACCCCTAAGGGTGTCAAAAATTCAATCAAAGTCTCTGCCTACTCTTAATGTTCCAAAACAGTACAATGTTTTTCCAAAGAGCATAACTTCCCATTCCCTTTTCCAAAAAGTACAAGTTTTATGACACAAGAAAGATCAAAACAGTTTCTACAACTTTCATGAACAAGTTAAAAGCAAATTTAACCTCTAAATAGGTCCAATTCTCAATCAAAGTTTCTGCCCATATGAGTTACCCTGAACAGTACACAATCTTCCAAAAATCATAACTCCCTACCCAAATGTCCAAAAAATCGATATTTTATATCCATGAAAGAATCAGACAACATACTACAATTCTCATGAAGGACTTAGGAGCAAATCTCATTACTAACTAGGTCAAAATTTCACATGAATGTTGCTGCCTTGTCTCACATGGTGAACTCAGCATATTACCTAAACCAAATCTAAATTTTACAAATTCATAACTCACAATTCTTGCATCAAAAAATAGCATACTATATCTCATTACAATGCTGAAGCATTCCTCTAAAACTTTCCATGAGACCATTTAAGCTAATTACAATCACAACAGTCCAGAATTTGACTTCAAGGTACAATCACCATAAAACCTACACTTAGCATATTTTCCAGCCCCAATCATATTAACATCTAAAAGTTAACAAGTCAGTACTCTCAACCTAGATATCGAAAAATTTCATACCTAGTGGAAATAGAAAGATAACAAGAAATTCTTCAAGTTTCATGAAGATCAAATTAGTAAAATCTGTCTCTAACACCCTAGCAAAATTCCTCAAAGTTTCAGGTCACATTTCTTAGTTACTGTTCATACTTCACACATAACTCACTTTTAAGGCAAAATTCAAACCCCTTCAAGCCACAATTTGATAGAACTACCTTCATAAGAATTCTAGACACACTTCTTAAGTTTAATTTAAGCCAATAATCTCCTTAATTTCTTAACCATACAAAAAGTAATGACCAAAACATTGAAATATGTACAAAACAATTTTTCCAGATTTGCAATCTCACTCTCATTTTACATCTTCCAGTCCTTTTCTAAACCAACCAACACTCTTTTCACTTCATATTTCCACCATAACCAACTCATAACCTATCCTTGAACATAAATTCACAAAATTCCAGCACATATACACAATCATTTTCTTTTAAGAAATAATCATCTAACATCACTAAAATCCATCCAAAACACACAATTTAACTATAC
>JANZLC010000005.1:8494282-8516602 GCA_026413385.1 Erythroxylum gracilipes | reverse complement strand
AAGTATTTTTGCTTTGTTTTGCAAGGACACATTGCTCACAATATAAAGAAATATGATCTTTATTGATGAAAAGGTTTAGATATAAGATTTTCAAATATGGGAAATTAAGATGACCAAGGTATTGATTTCATAACATAACGTTAGAATTTGACATAATTGAAAGGAAAATCCTATTTGGTGATTTGGATTCAGTAGGAGTACTCTTTCCTAAGAAGTAGTAAAGTCCATCTTTCTCCTCAGCACTGCCAATCATCTTCCCCGAACACCGGTCTAGAAATTCACAATGAGATGGAAAGAAAATCACAATACAGTCCATGTCTTTGGTTAACTGACTAACAGATAGTAGATTATAAGTTAACTTAGGAACAAGAGAATAGTATTTAATGTCAATTTTGGCAAACAAACTCTCCCTTGACCAATAGCCCGTGACCTTTTTCCATTTGCGACCCAGAAATTAACTTACTAGTTTCATGGCTCATATTTTTCAAAGGCATTCAAAGGCCCAGTCATATGGTCTAATGCACCTGTGTCCACAATCTAGAGATCGTGACTTAAAGACTTTGATAATAATGATTGACACAGGTTACCTTTATGCACTAATGTTGTAGTAAAGGTTAGTTGGCCATGTGAGTCTTTCTCAGTTGTGATTTTTGTTTGATTCAAAAGTTGCTGAAGTAGTTCAATCTACTGAGGGGACAAGTTTAGCCCTGTGGATTTGCTAAAATCAAATTATACTAATTGAGTTGCTCCACATTTTTGTTGAACTTTTTGACTTTTAGGTTTCCAATCTGGTGATTTCCCATGTAATTTCTAGCAAGTCTCACGGGTGTGGTAGGGCTTATCATTCAGCAAACATTTCTCGGATTGATGACAATGGTTTTAAACCGAGTAACCTTCCTCGCACTTCATCAATTCCAACATTGAGTCCCTGCGAGAAATAAAAAATTCCCTCCTCCTACAATAATTTTTCATACTTCTCGACATCAACACGACACTCCCAATTTACTTCATAAAATAGATTCATCTCCTGCCATAATTCAGTGAGTAAGTTATAATACTCGATAACAGACATATTACCTTGGTGAGCATTTTTAATTTTTGATCTGATTTCAAAGCATTGAGAAGTGTTTTCCAAATCAAAATACATTTCTTGAATAGCCTTCCATATTTCTCTTGCAGTTTTGCAGAATAGGTAAGTTTTCCTATTTTTAGCTCCATTAAATTTATAAGTCAAGCCATGACAATAGAAATCTCAACTTCCTAAACACCGTAAGTGATTGTTGTTTCGTGTGGTTGAGGAATTGCCCCTATTAAATATTCAACCTTGCCTCTTCCTTTGATTACGAGCATGACTGATTGGGACCATTCTCAGAAATTCGTTCCATTTAATCTATGTTATGTGATTTGCAACGAAAGATTATCAATAGGAGGAGATGGAGTTTGGGATGAAGGTATTTCGTAACTAGGTGTTTGGGATGAGGTTTGGAACCCATCGAACGAATCGAAGGTTGGCTGAACTCTAGCCATGACGTGGCTGAAGAAAAAAAGGTTACCGAAATCGGTAGCTCTGATACCATGAAATAAGAGGGTATAGAAAATACTAGAAGAAAAAATCACTTTATTTATCTGGTTATATGTAATTTATACACGAGTATAACCTATTCTAAAACTACTAAACTATTAGATTTTTTGTATATACTAACTTATCCAATCTATAGTATATCTTATCTTATCTACTAGAAGCTAAACTTATCTCCCAGAAGATAATCTCCTAAGCTAACTAAACTTATATAAAATAATTATCCAACAGATCAAAAAAAGATAATAATGCAGTTGCAGAAGATAATTCTTTTAGAACGGAATGGAAGCATGCAATTCCTGTAAATGAAGGAGAAGATGATACAAGAAGGAACAATTTGCAGATTGAGTAAGAAATATGTTGCAGTTTTCAAGCTAAAATGAACAAACAAGCATCATTCTCAATAGAAATCCGTTCTTTCTGGAGCTGGGGTCTTGATGACCAGCAATATTTGCACCACCTCAGCCATGGAAGGCCTGCTTGATGGTATTTGGGAAGTACACAATAGGGCCAACTTAAGCACAGGCAAGACTTCATCCTCTGGGTACTCCCCCATGCTTGGATCAACACAATCCCAGACATTCCCTAGTTCAAGCAAGATCTTGACATTTTCATTCAAGATCAACACATTGTCTTCACCATATTCAACTGGCCTTCTTCCCGTGAGAAGCTCAAGGATTAGAACTCCAAAACCATATACATCACATTTCTCGTTGACCCTCAAGCTCTGGCATGCTAATTCTGGTGCTACATATCCCAGTGCACTCTGGAATCTGTTATTCATAAAATGCGTATCAAGCCTTGCCAAGAGCCTCGCAAGTCCAAAATCCGAGACCTTTGGGGTGTAGTTCTCATCAAGAAGAATGTTACTTGGTTTTATGTTGTAGTGAATGATTGGTGGACGGAAAGAATGCAAATAAGCTAGTCCTTTTGCTGTTCCTAGGATGATCTTCAACCTGTTAGTCCAAGTCAGAGATGATGAAGAAGGTAGCCTCTCATGGAGTTTGGTTTGCAGGCTGCCACTGGGTATATACTCTGATACCAATAGCTGTAACTGAGGAGTCCAGTAGTAGCCATTCAAAGGTACGATATTTGGATGCCTAGCTTTTCCCAAAGCTCGAACTTCTCGATCAAAATCTTCCAGATGCTGGATAATATTTGAAGTTACAAGTTTTCTGATTGCTGCCACGATTCCTTGTGAACCCAAGGAAACCTTGTAAACAGTTCCAAAAGCCCCTTCACCTATCTCAGCAGCCTTGTTAAGGAGTGATTCTGGATTGCTAACCCAATCAAGGGATGGTTTTGAATCAAAGAAAACAAGTTTTCCCGAGGTCAAACTTTCAATTTTGGAAGAGCTGGAGCATATACTCTCCAGGGCACTTTCTATAAAATTCGATGCTCTGCGAGCTGATCGGTTTAGCAGGCTGATAACTATGCCCCCAACGACAATCAGCAAAGCTGCTGAAATTGCAATGATAGCAGAAATACTGAGGAACCTGTGGTGGTGGAATATTTTTGAGTTGGAGGAATCATCTCTCGGCCTATTTCCCTGCACTTGGTTACTGTATGCATATGGATCAAGGACTAGAGGTTTGGGGACATTCATCTTACATGGTCCTTCCAACAAAGGTGAGCAAAGACCCAAGTTCCCCTGTAAAGAACTGCGATCCAAGCTTTGAAATATGCCTCCAACAGGAAGTCTTCCTGTCAGCATGTTGTAGGATATATTTACAGCAAGAAGATTCTCCAATTTTCCAAGATCTTGTGGTATTTCCCCACCCAGGTTATTGAATTCCAAGTTGAGAATCTTAAGTTTATGCAGCTTTGTCATTGACTGCGGAATATGACCACTCAGACTATTGTGCGAAAAGCTCCTGCAGAGATGTGACGAGATAAAAGAATTTAAGACATTCACATTAGAAACAACAATAATTCACAACAAAATCAAGAAGACTAATAAATGGAAACAACACCGACAAAGTAAGTGATCAGATAGGAAAAATAGAACTGTAGAAGTTCTAACATGTGGTTAAGCTTTACTTATTTCTTGCTTCATTTCAATCTTTTTCAACTTTCTTTTAGCGTCAATGGAATGTTATTTCAAGCAAGATGATTGTATGTGAACAACCAAAAGTAGAAGTCGTCTTACAGTAAGGAGAGTGATGAACAATTTCCTATCTCTTCAGGAATGGGGCCAATGAATGAATTGCCATCTAACTGTAGAACGCTCAAGCTGCGAGACACGCATATACTTGTAGGTATTGAACCCAACAACGCACTGTTTCGAAGATCCAGAACTGTTAGATTCTTGAAGCAACCTAGTTCTGGTGGCATTTTTGATTGAAGGTTGTTCCAGGATAAGTTCAGGTATCTAAGACTGGATGAGAGACAGAAATCTGCTGGAACATATCTAGAAAGATTGTTCCTTGAAAGGTCCAATGTCTGAATTGATCCGAAGAACCTACTTGAACCAGGTGGGATTGAACCTGCCAGTCCGTTGTTTGAAAAATCCACTTCTTCCAGGCCAAGCTGAAACAATCCTTCGGGTATGCTACCATTTAAATTGTTACCTCTCATTTGGATCACCGACAACATGGTACAGTGCACTATAGACTCGGGAATGTCACCTGTTAACTTGTTACTAGACAAGCTCATGTACTTGAGTGAATTCAGGTCACCAAGTGACGATGGGAGGCTTCCAGTTAGTTCATTGCTCGACAAGTCTAAGAATTCAAGACTGTTAAAGTTGCTGATCCACTGAGGGAAATTTCCTGTCAACATGTTGTTGGATAAACTGAAATAGCTGATGGAACTTAGTCTCTGCATGGACTCAGGCAAGGATCCACTGAAGTGATTGTCACTTAAATTCAACATTCTCAAGTGTGGACACAGGCCAATATCTATGGGTAGTTTTCCTGAAAATTGGTTACTCTGTAACTTGATATCTTTCAGGTTGCGAATTGCTGATATCCCATTAGGCACAGACCCTGAAAATGCATTACAGGACAGATCCAAAGTTTGAAGGTTTTTAAGTAACCAAATTCCTGACAAAAATTCTGGGTTACCAGATAACTGGTTGTTGGAGAGATTGAGATAGTTCAAAGAAGAGCAGCTCGCCATGTTAGGTAATGGCCCTTGAAGCGCATTTCCAGCTAAAGAAAGGTAATGTAGAGAGGTACAGTTTAAGAAAAAATCATCAGGGAGAGGACCTGAGAGGTAGTTCTCAGAAAGATCAAGAAATTTGGCGGATCCGCCACTCACAAGAGAAGATGGAACGAGACCTGAAAGGCTATTGTGACTGAGGTTAAGTCTTTCAAGATTGTTAATGAGACCGAGTTCAGGACTGATAGTCCCGCTAAAGTTGTTATATGCAAGTGATAATACCTTCAAGTGCCTTAACTTTTGAAGCCCTTTACTCAGTTTTCCTGATAAGCCCAATCCATCAAGTAACACTTCACAGACTTTGCCAGTAACTGGATTGCACTTTATGAACTTCCATGAGCAAGGAGAGCCATCGTCTTCATTCCAGGAGCTCAGATAGGAAGATGGGTCGTTAAGGCCTGACTTGAAAACAACTAGGCCTAGAATATCATCGTTGAGTTGGTGAGATACATCATAACTGCCGATGCAACCCTTAAGAGAAGCAAACAATGTCAGCAAATATAGCAAATAATGCAAGAAGCCCATTTGTTAGCAGCGCTTATTTTCTTGCCTCTGTTGGCTATGGATTTAACAGCCAAGAAAGATAAGCTATGAGAAGCTATGCTCCAGCAGAAATCTACTGTTGATGAACTGTTAGATAATGCCTGGCTGGACATAAAACGACACACCACACCTCTGCTCACTCCGGAAAGAGAGAAACTTAACCACACACGGTGACAATGATGTGGTCCTCAAAGAGAAGCTACGAGTGGAAAGTAGAGAAAGAATGTTAAGGGAGAGCATGACGAGTTAAGACAAATGCAAAAACAATATCAGACCAACATGGCTCCCAACACATGCCTACCTCATAACGTGGTCTTACTTTTGTCTAAAAGCTTACGTAAAGTTTCTATCACTCTTTCTTTGCCATGACCATTTTTGTCTCATCCTTCTGCTGCTTCTGCTCTCTTTCTTCGTCTCCCGTCCCCGTCCCCGTCCCGTGGCTTTCACTTTCCAATGTTTGAAATAGCATGGCTGTTTAGCTTAACGGAATACTTTGGATTCTTGCAAACCACAAGATCTGATAGGATTGGTGGCGTAGTTTTTGGAGTAACTACAAAACTTTGATCCAGAGCTCCTTCTGTAATGAAGCTGAAGCGTCATCATAAGTTTCAGAACTCAGTTCCTTAATCACTTGCAATGACAAAAAGAAACAGAAGTCATAAGACTTGCATTCTTCGAATAATGAATTGCAGAAGGGTTATTTAAATTAAGAAAAAGAAAGGATCGGAGAATGTGAATGAATTACACACATCCTTTTGTAAGTTAAAAAAATATACTTTCTCCTTCTTATTAAAAGCTCCATCTTCTTCACCATCATCAACTTTTGATTTTCAGCAAGAAGTTAAAAAGCAAGGCTTTTAGCAATTCCATTAGCGACTATCCCCATTGTTCTTCTTCCTCTTTGTCTATACTTCTAAAATTTTCTTTGTTTCTACAGTTGGTGCAGTTCTAGTTGCCCGTCTAGCAACTACAAAACCTTGATCCAGAGGCAAGATCACGTTCCCCTTCCCTTCTTTACGGGTATTTTTATTGGGCTTCCTATGCCTGTCCAGTTTTTCCTGCGCAATCAACTAGTCCAAATTCCTCTTTTCTCATGCAAGTATCCGTATCCATCGCAGTGCACTTAACCTTTGCCGTAAACACTATGATCACGAGTAGCATCATAGTAGTAGTCATTTGTTAAGGAATTAGGATCCCACATGTAGCAGAAGAAATTTGAAATTTTTTTTGTGGGATTTTCTGAAAGATAAGATCACTTTAAACGTAACAGACTATATTATATGCCCTTAGATATTGTTCGCTTTAGATTGTCTATCAGGCCAAGACCTTCACAGTTTTGCTCTTTTTCACCTAGAAAAATGCATCTATAAGGAAGAGATATTCATACCCTTATAAGGCGTACTTCGTTCTCCTTTCTAACCGATGTGGGATCTTACAATCCACCCCTCTTAAGGCCCAACGTCCTCGCTGGCACAACAAATCGAAAACTAACTCTAATATTATTTGTAACAGCCCAGACCACCCACTCACAGATATTGTCCATTTTGGGTTGCCCATTGGATCAAGGCGCTCACGGTTTTGCTCTTCCCGCACTCAGAAAAACACGTCTATGAGAAAGAGATATCCATATAAGGGTACTTCGTTATCCTCCTTAACCAATGTGGGATCTCACATAAATTCTATAAGATGATTAATACATTAACACGATAAAATATGAATGTAAATGATACCTTATTGTATGCAGTAAATCCTCGATAAATGAATATTCGATAAAGTAATAATCTCGATTATATAATAATTTTCTCTAGTCCCTACTTGGTCAAAATAGAATGCTCTTTAAAACTAATTTTCAAATGTAAGATAATAGTTTTAAAAAAATTCCTTGAGGTCCACTGAAAATATAAAATAATAATTCATTAAATAAGTATGAAAATTACATGTATCTATTTATATACTCTATACAGTATTGTATACTTGAAACAATTCACAACACTTCATATTTTAATACTTACTTATTCTAATGTACCTACATGTACTCTATTTTGAGTCACGCTAACCTAAAATTAATAAACTTATTTTGACAAGATTAATAAACTTAGATACAATGCACCATCATTAATTAGTTGTTTATTTATTTTCTTTTCTTAGTTACGGAAAAAATTAATTGTTTAATTTGACAAATATAATGTACAAAATAAAAATTATTCTATAAATTAATAAATATTAATTTATCGATAAATTAATGAAATATTCATTTATCGATAAATTAATAACTCCGTATAAGATAATAATTTTTCAGGTCCCAAAAATATTCACTTATAGAGGTTTTACTGTAGTTTAATCTTTTTTCTTACAATTTCTCTCGAACTTTTTTTTATAAATTCGTCAGAACCACTAGAGTCATGTATATTTTTTCCTTCTAAATATATCTAAATGAATAAGTTGAGAGAACTTGTAAGGTGTAGAGCGGGGTAAGCAAAATGTGATAACTCTTTTAGAATACATACCTATTTATAATAGAGTCTTGACATTTTAGTAATTTAGTTTAAATCTAATTTTAATTTTAATAAACTTTAATAGGCATATAATTAATTATAATTAAATAATAATTGATTCCAAAATAAGATTCAATATCCAATATATATTTTTATTTATTAAATATCTTATATTTGATATCGAAGTTTCTCAAACTTTATAATCAAAATCAACTTAATTAAATTACTTTTTCACTCATCAATCATTTTTTGTGTATGATCAATTAAGTTCTTAAATATGTTAACAATAAATATAAATTATAATCTTAAATTATATTTAAAATTAGATAAATTAAACTCTTTTATTTTTTTAATTTTCTAATTAAACAATATATATACATAGATCAAGACTGACTACCGAGATATTAAAAATATCAAAGTGATTTGGACTAATCTTTTCGTATATATTTTTCATAAATTCAAGCATTTTATCATACAATATTTTGACTAGACATAGAGCATAAATATATTCTATTTGAGTCCAATTATATTAGTTATCTAGTATTAGTAATTGATTTTATTGATGACATTTGAAAATTAGTTTTAAAGAGCATTCTATTTTGACCAAGGATTTTCCTAATCAATAATAATCAAGAACAATAAAAACACCTTAATTATTTTAAGGTAATGAGTCTTATATTAGTTACTACTTCCATATAGTTTGTGCTTTATCTAATGACCAAGATAGGTTATGCGCAATATCAAAATAAATCAATTTCTATATGAAATAGTTTGGAGATCTCAAGTTAAAAGATCATTATACAATCATCACAATGAGATTTTTCATAAAAATATAAGTAATATTTCAAATGGAATTCTCATATCATAGTAGTTTAGTGAACTTGATCTTCAACAAGTACTCACACATTTATTTAACTATTTTCATACTTTAGTTTAAGAGATTAACTACTTGTTTTATAAAGAAGTGTCTGCTCTATTAGATTGACTGTAAGGCATAAATTAAACAATCTTTAACTTTCATTAAGTAAATTGCTTAAGTATCTTATATCGTATCTTCATATAACTATTATGTTACTATTAGGACAATGATTAACTGAAAGAATTTTATAAGATTCTCTATGGTGAACACTTATTTGAATTTTATAACTTTCATCTTTAAAATCATCATAATTAAGATAAACGGTCAAAATACAAACTTGGATCTTTAATAAGATCTTAAGTCCTTTCAGACGCCTAATGGATTTAATGTTCTATAATATATTATTGTTTTAACGATGTAAAGAACTATATCAAATTCATTAAGGAACTTTTTTTTCCCTAAATCATCATTTTCACTAAATAGAAAATGTATTATACCTTGATCAACAATCATTGCTATATTAGAACCTCTTAACTAAAAATAATATAATTTCAAAATATATCTCAGCTAGAACCTACTTCTAAAGTTAATAACCATATAACTTGAAAAAAAATATCCAACTCATTATAGAATAATTGATACCTTAATACTTTATAAGTATTATATATCGACTAAACACTTTTAGTATATTATTTACGTGCATGGATTATAATAGGTAAACAACTTATGTATCTATTTTTATAGATTTAATTTTCAAAATTAAGTTTTTACCTTTTCAGTAAGAGTTGTTTTTGGACTATTATATCCTTAATAATTGAAAATGTGAATTATTATTCTCTATTAGTATGTTTCCACATGCTCTCACTAAATAGGGCAACTATACTCCCAATAACCTTTTTATAAACATGATAAATTAATAATCATCTTCAAAATAAACTCTTTGAATTTGTTATAAAAGTGAAATTTTCAGCATGTCATAACTTTTTAATTATAAACAAAAAATATCAACAAAAATACTAGTTCCACTTAAATGTACTGTTATTATAGTTAAAATTTTCAAAACTTCAGCTTACCCTCACAACTTATTTTGAGAACTATTCTCTAATAAGTATTTACTAAAAGAATCATTTTGTCCATTGGGATTTGTAAGATCGTATTAAACCCTCATAACATTCTATTATCCAATTTTGTTCTAAATTTATTAGAAAATATATGCTTCAACTAAGCATCACATCCCATAATGAATGATTTCAACTCTTTTAAAGTCTTATCATTATATATCTAATATAAAAAATTGCTAATTGATTTAGTTGAATTTACCAAAATTCAGTTGATATCCTTAGCTTAGTTATAAAAGAGACAAAAATTACATCATAAAATATCTCAAATTATATATTCTTCTTAATATAAAACCATACTATTACAGAATTTAGTTACAATGATATTCACTAGAGAACTTCATTTCTTAGAGATAATAAAAAACTAAATCTTAATATATCAATTTTATCAAAGTTTTTTGGCATTCTTAATGTTTAGTTTTTACTTAGATTTAAATACTTTGAACTTCTTAGATTTTAAATAAATATTCTGTTTAATATGTATAGCTTTATCATATAAAGTCATTAATAAATATAATGAAATATAAGTATTCATTCTTTTATGAATTATTGTTACATCGTGCACATCATACATATATTTAACAATTAATCCATAATTGTCCTTTCAATAAAGGTTAATCTAATTTGTATACAACTCTATGGCAATCATTATGTTTGTTTAACCAATAAAAGGATAGTTTCCATTATCTAACTTTATATTTTTACCACTTATCTTAAAGGTAAGTCTCCTTTGATCCAACACATATAAATTAATTATATAAACTTGAGTCAACTACTTCTTCTTAATAATCTATTTCTTACCATGACTTAAACATGGTAATGTTAAATCCAAATTTAGTATCATATACCCAAAAGCACGAGTGAGAAATATACATGATCTCTATCATATCTAATATATACAAGAAAAGTCATGCAATCATTTTTCTTCTAATGGAAACTATTATCATGACTAAACCAATGCCTTTAATTATAGTTTATATTTATGCTTTTAGTTAGCTAAACTAAGTAAAACAATTTCATTAAGGTATTATATCTTTTAGTTGTACTTCATACAATCATTTGCATTGTGCTATCATCCATCTTATATGTTACCATTATTTACAAGATATTAGTTAATTCAAAATATCATTATACTGTAATTTCTATATCATATTGACATATCACTTAAACTTTGTCACGAAATCCTCAATATGGATTAATAGTAATATTGCATAATAGACTTATAACCTTCCTTTATAACTTTAAGAACATTTCTCAAACCTATCATATATCTAAGAAATTTGGTTCATTAAAATCAAACATACTAAACAAAGGTAATTTCTACTCAAAAGAAAAATATAAATGTAAGAAAAGAAAGTAATAGTTTATATGTAATGATAATAAAATAAGATTAGGACTTTAATCATATATTTGATTACTTTCACTATTTTATTCAAAGTAATATCTCTCATTACTATTATGAAAAGATTATTCTCGGTAGCATCACTAGATGTCTCTTTTTCCCTCTCATCAACTCCCTCAACCCTTCTTTAAACCCACATTCCATTGATACATCTTTCCATTGGTATAAAACAGGTCGCATGCCTTAAAATTTCTACTAATCCTCGTCAAGTGTTATGTAGATCACTACCTTTTTATTTTTTTATTTTGAAGAAAGAAATAATATATTAATTGTTGGCTCCTGAATTTTTTCTTTAATTAGACATGATTTAAATAATTTTTGAGGTTTTGGTAAATTAATTATTTTTGGAGTTATTACTTTGTGTCAAAGTTAGTAGACATGGGTTCATTAAATTGAAGTGGTAAGAATGCATAAAGGGTAAAATTGGCAAGTCACTTAAGTTTAAATAGACATAGGGCATAAATGGAGGGCAAAGTAGTCATTTTATGCTTATTAAGGGTAGAATGGGAAAAAAGAAGAGTGGTCTTGCTCTTGAGAAAGAAGAAAAATGAAAATAGAGAAGGAAGGAGAGAAAATACGAAGACAAGAAGAGAGGAAGTGAGATTTCGGTGGTTTGAGAGAAAAGAAGAGAGTTAAGCTAGGGTTTCATCTTTTCTAAGCTTTCTAGAGAGATTTTGAGATTGAGCAAGAAGGGAAAAAGATAGAGGAAGATAAGAACTTCCATTTGAGCCAATAATCTCTTCATTTGGTTAAGATTCAAGGTAAGACCTTACTTAATTTTTTGAATTTTTGGAAGGGTTTTGGATCATGAAGCTTAGAAAATGCATGGGTGTAAGTTTTCTATAAACAATTTCATTGAATATGCTTTGTGAGTTTCAATTTTTGCAATCCTATTGAAGTTGGAATTTTTGCCTATGAAAAGGGAATCAAGAAAGACAAGAGGAGCAAGAGGAGAGGCACATTTAAGCAAGTTTTTCAAACAAGAAATTAAGGTGGGTTACATTTTTATAATTAAGTAATGAGTCATTAATGTCTCTTTCAAGAAATGGAAATAAAATTTTAAAATGTGCATTTATTGTTCTTTAAATGCTTTGAGAATGTGCTGCATATTTGTATATGATTTGTTTTTATTTATGAAAATGATTTTTGAAAGGATATCAAGCTTAAGAAATCAAGTTTCCAAAATGTGCCTTTTGGGCAATATGTTTTACAATTCATAAAATATATGTTATTTGAGTTTGTGGTGGTCCCCTAAGTTAAGTCAAGTGCACTTTGACAAAAGGCTTCTCCCGTTTGTCCGCTAATAGCATGAAGTTCCTTCATGGACTCCTATAAGTTCACAGTTACACAAGATCATTATGTAGAAATGAGTAGTACGCTCTGTTTTTGGATCCACCCGAACCAATTTTGATGTGCTTATGTGCTCATGATATGTTGACAAGAGTGATGTATATATGATTTGCATTAATGTGAGTTTTTACAATGAAATGATTATTTCAATGGTTTTGCTTATTACCGGTTATAAAATTGTTACCCACGAGCTTTAAGCTCACCCCCATTCTCCTCCCCATATTCAGGTGATGAGCAAGAAATCGAGTAATCAAGAGCCAAGGCATCACTCCACTTTTGCAATGTTTTTTTTCGTAATTTAAGCTAATCTTGTAAAACAAGACTTTAGTTACATTTTGAGCAAATTATTATTCATGTATCTTTTGTAATTTGGGATTTTGAGATATTGATGTATTTGTGGCTTGAAATGCCCACTAAAGCTTTGTAAAACTCTTATCTTTTAATGCTAATGGAATATGATTGCGTTTTTTCTCATGACTCTCAAAGTTTGTACATTGCATTTTCAAGTTCTCATAAGAGAAAAATTTATGTTTTGACTTCAGAGAAAAATTTAGGTTGATCTAGGCTGAATTAGACAAAGGTGTCTTCTAGAAAGTTGTAGATTATCTTTCTAACTTTCCAACGGTATATAGTATGAAATTTTTGAACATAAGAGTAGAAAGTTATGACCATTTGAAATTAATGATTCCATTTTAGACTAAGCCATCGTCTGGTGCACCAAGCCATCGTCTAATGCACCAAACCACATCTGACCTTCGTCTAACCTTCTTCTATCTAATTTTGACACTCTATATGACAAAATCTCTCTTTTGTGTCTCTATAAAAGTTGTAGATCTCGAAGTCCTCTTTGAAATTGTCCTAAGACTACGTTAATCTGATATTTTTAGTGAAAGTTATGCCAATTGTCCCAAAATAGGTTGAATATAATTGAGGACAAAAACTATGTTTGATTCCTTTGGTCATAACTTTTCATCTGACCTCCAAATAAAGTGATTCTTGAACCAATAGATTCCTAACACATTTTTCTATCTGTCTATAAAAATTGGTAGCCTTTGGTATTGAGTTGAAAAGGATTGATGGAAAAAAATTGAGCAGAGACGATTGGAAGAGCAAGATTGGGTTATGAACATATGTTAGATTTTTAGGCATATCTTGATCTGTAGAGCTTCAAGTGAGATGATTCTTATTTCTAAATAAACTAGAAACATAGAGCTGCAAATGATCTAAAAGAATCAAATTTTAATTCAGTCCCTCGGACTTTCAATTTTTTGGATGGAAGTTGGGTAGAGTGTACTATTCCAGTTTAAGAATAGACTGAAAATGTTTGGGGCCTAACTTTCACATTTTTGAACCAAATTGAATGATTTTGGTGTCATTAGAAACATAAGACAATGGGAAACAAATGTTTTGAAGAGGTCAAATTGTAATTCCAGTTTGAGATTTCCCAAAATTTGTTCGGAAATAGGAGAAATGAATTTGTTTTTGGATGTTTGACTGGTTTGGGCACGTCACCCTTGTGAGATGTGTGTTCAGATGTCACTTAGAACGTCAGGCTCATGATTCGCAAGGGCGGGGTGCCCAACATTAATATTATAAGGCAATAATTGAAAATTTTTCATAAAAGACTATATAATCAAAGACCAAACTATTATTACATCATTGTGATTATAAATCACTAATGGCTAAATCTAGGAATCAAGAAGCTAGTTGATTCTCAAAGTGAGTTGGCATTGAGAACTAAACCAACAGTTGTCTTTGTCAGTAAAAATGTGTTGTATGATTTTGCTACAAAAGACCTGCAAAGAAGTTTCTTTGGTGATGAGAATCGCAAAATATCACGTTTCTTTCTTCCCATAAGTCAGCAACTAGGTAGCTAAAAGTAACTTTGAACACCTATAAATCCCCTCCACATTTCATCGGAACATTACTACAACATTCAATAATATCTAACCAAGAATTTGGTGGATTAGCTAGGTTACATATCTGAGTGATTACAGTCTATAGACATTGGTTGTATTGGCATTGAAAGAAAATACAATCCACATTTTTAATGGATAACTTGCATAGAATGCATGTTTAGCAAAGCAGATAATAATCACATAATATGTTGTTCTTGTTGTGTATCTCCCCAAGTCCCAAATACTAGCTATAAGAGTTTTATTTTAATTGTTGTTTGAAATAAAATGAAATTAAGAAAAGAGAAAAAAGGGATAAAATACCCAAATTTTTCTTAGTGAAATATTGCAAAGGTGGGCTTTGTTTTACTTACAAGTGGTGGTTTACTAAGTGAAGAGTTTTTTTGACCCATGTGTGGAAGGGGCTAGTGCCTCATTGCTTGGTGAGTAAGGTGGTTGTTTTGTTGGCTTATTGGAGAAGCTAATTTATGATTAGATAAGAAAAAGGCTTTACCCTTTGAGTGATTAAGGCATAAGGAGAGTTATGTTTATACCATGTGAATTTGTGCCAAACGACAGTGTGATTAGTCATTAGTGTTCCTCAAAAGAGACCAATATGGTGCATTAAAGAAAATGTTAGAAGGAGTGACATTCACTGAATTGAGTCTTCTTTAGAATTATTTGGACAACATTTGAAAGGAAACAAATAACGCAGATGATGGTTATAAGTTAGAAAAGATTCATAATGGGAATGACTTCAACAACTGAATATTGGAGGATAAAGTTCCTTATAGGCGAGTTGCTTCAATAACAGCAACTATAGGACCAAAGGGGGTCCAATGATCGTGCCAAAAGGAGGTGATTTTGCCATCATTTACCATATATTTAAAAGAGTCTCTACAATAATCCTTAAATAAAGAATTCATATGTGACGAGGCATTGCCTGGAGTTTTAACATTCCATAACTCCATTTAGTGGGCATAATCTCTAGAATCTATTAGGCATAGGATCAAGCTAAAGGGACTTAAGGGTTCGAACTAAAGCGAGTAGCCAGAGTAGGAGGCATGGTGGTGGTCGAAGGCTAAGGAGTAGGTGGGTCGAGGCTAAGGAGGCCATATGTGATAGAGGTGAGAGAGACAAGTTAAAAGCTTAAGCTACCTTAAATCTTAATTACAGTTCAACAAAAAACCAGCTATTTCAGTGTAGTAGAAGTCATCAATCATCAAGTGGCAATGGCAGTCCTGTTGGTAGCAAAGCAAGAGTCCCAAGACAAGGGTCTCAATTCAGAAGACTCAACCTTCTTCTAAGAGAGAAATAGGATGCGAACGTTGTATACATTTCCTCTTTCACTTTAACGATTTTGCTGACGTATTCTCTTACTTAAGTAGAGCACTTCAAACCGGAAAGGATCTTTTATCCAATATTACATAGTGTATAGTTGTTGTCCCTTTTAATGGAGATAGATGACAAAATAAAAAAAATTTGTCCCTCTGCGTATTTGGTTGCTGTCCCAAGTGATTTTTGTTTTGTCCTCGGATGATAAAAACAAAAAATTTTGTTCCTTCCAAAATTAAGGGACAAAATTTCTTGTCTCCGTCTCCGAAACAAAATGCATAAGCAACTTCCAGAAATACCCTTCCTTCCACATAAGCAAATTTTTTATTCTTAATTATATTATTAAATTCATTATTATTGTTAATTTTATTATACGAAATTAATTATCTTATTATTATTATAATAATAAATTATGTACTTATTATTATTATTATATTAATTTTATTATACAAAATTAATTATCTTATTATTATTATAAATTTTATATTTTTTATTATTATTATTTGATATTAATTTTTATTGTTAATATTATTATTATTTGTTAACTTTTTTTATTAATACAAATCATTCGTTTTAAAATAATCAATGAATTACATATTTCTAATCATATTATACTACAGGGGTAATTTAGTCATTGACACTGTTTTTATGTTCTGTCAACTACAACCACACACATTTCTATCCTCAAGACAAAGACAGTTTTATCTGTTTTGTCTATCACAACCAAACACCTCACTGTCTCCAATTTTTGTTCTGTTCGTTTCCAAATTTTTGTTTCGTTCCGTTTCTGCATACGGAAGACAGCAATCATACACAACATTATGATGTCTTATTCTGTCCCATGAATCTCAACCATTCATTTATGCGGGTCCTGTGTTCATTTATGTAGGACCTACGCGAGAACCACATAAATAAATAGTTGAGATGTATAAGACAGAATAAGACATCATAATATTGGACAAAAGATCGAGACTCCTTCGAACCGTTCCATTTGGTGTTATTTTCCTATTCCGTAAGGAGTCTTCACCTGTCTCCTTCCACCTACCCTCACAATCATCTTCTACACTTCGTAGCCAATAAGAACTGATCATACGTTGTCACTTGTAGTTTTTATAGTCCCACTACTACTGTCATCAATCTACTTAAAAGAAAAGGACGTAATAGTTTATATGTAATGATAATAAAATAAGATTAGGGTTTGATTACTTTTCCTATTTTATTCAAATTAAAGGAAGTAATAGTTTATATGTAATGATAATAAAATAAGATTAGGGTTTGATTACTTTTCCTATTTTATTCAAATTAATATCTCTCGCTACTATTATGAAAAGATTACTCTCAGTGGCATCACTTGATCTCTCTTTTTCCCTCTCATTAGCTCCCTCGACTCCTCTTTAAACCCACATTCCATTGATACATCTCTCCATTGGCATAAACAAGGTTGCCTGCCTCAAATTTATACTAATCCTCTCTAAGTTTTTATGTAAATCACAACCCTTTTATTTTTTAATTTGAAGAAAGAAAGGCAATAATTGAAAAAAGTTCATAAAAGACTATACAATCAAAGACAAAACTACTATTATATCATTGTCTTTGGAAATCACTAATGGCTACATCTAGGAAACAAGAAGCTAGTTGATTCTTCAAGTGAGTTGACATTGAGAACTAAAGCAATAGTTGTCCTTGTCAGCAAAAATGTGTTATATGATTTTGCTACAAAAGGCCTGCAAAGAAATTTTTTTTTTTTGGTAATTAAGCAAAGAAAATTTTTTGGTGTTGAGAGAATCATAAAATATCATGTTGTTTCTTTCTTACTATAAGCCAGCAACTAGGTAGCTAAAAGTAACTTTGAACTCCCATAAATCGCCTTCACATTTCATTTGAACATTACTGCAACATTCAATAATATCTAACCAAGAATCTAGTGGCTTGGCTAGGTTACATAAATGAGTAAATACAGTCCATATGCATTGACTGTACTAGCATTGAAAATATGATCCACATTTTCATACGTTTGGCAGAGCAGATAATGTGTTATTCTATCTAGTGTAGGAAGTCTGTTTCTGATAACAAGCCATAAAGTGATTTAAGGCATGAAGAGAGTTAAGCTGATACCATGTGAGTTTGTGCCAAACGAAAGTGTGATTGTTGTTCCTGAAGAGAGACAAAGTGGTAGCCAAATTCTACCACTTTGTCTCTCATTGAGTTGAGAATGTAGTTCTAACAAGTTCTCCACGCTCGATAGCTTCAATTCAAGTTGGAGCGTATCGAGGTCAGAGTTTATGGACCATTACTCGCTTGTTTGGTTCACGAGTTTCAGCGGAAGCAGTGTAGTAGAAGTGATCAATCATCAAGCAGCAATGGCAGTAGTGTTGCTAGCAAAGCAAGAGATCCCAAGCCAAGGGTCTCATCTCAATTGATAAGCCTTGCCTTCTTCGAATACTGAATTGCAGAAGGGACATTTAACTTTTGGGGCAAGTGTCCAATAACGAAGAAAAAGAGAGAAATAGAATGCCAACTCGTTCACGTCAACGATTTTGCTGACGTATTATCTTATCGAAGCAGAGCACTTCAGACCGTTCCATTTCCATTTTGGGTGTTATTTTCCTTTTTCTTGCCTAAGTTCTAACGTAAGCGGACAGCGCCTGTCCCCTTCCACCTACCCTCACAATCATGTTCTACTCTCCGCAGCCAATAAGAATTGACCATTCGTTGTCACTTGGGGTTTTATAATCCAACTACCACTGTCATCTATCTAACTCATTAGGGTTGTTTCTGGTCACTGAAATCTATTTGCTGAACGTAAAGTTTCAATCTTTAACATGGCGGTGAGGAGAATAAAACTAGGATCACAAGGGCTTGAGGTGTCAGCTCAAGGACTTGGTTGTATGGGTATGTCCGCCTTCTACGGCCCTCCGAAGCCGGAATCCGACATGATTGCTCTCATCCATCACGCCGTCGATAGAGGTGTTACTATGCTTGACACATCCGATATCTATGGCCCTAAAACCAACGAAATACTTCTGGGCAAGGTTAGATTTTTACTTTTTTTATTACAATGATTGTTATCAGTAACTAAATAAATGCAAAATCTCGGCTTCGATTCCGTGTTGTCTAGTTATAGAAAGTGGCTGACCCATGTCCTTGTTTCTTTTTTTGCTTTCTTTTTACTTTTTTGTGTATGGTTTGAAAATGCAAATGCAGGCTTTGAAAGGAGGAGTGAGGGAGAGAGTTGAATTGGCAACCAAGTTTGGAATAAGCTATGAGGAAGGGAAAAGGGAATTTCGTGGAGATCCAGGTTATGTGAGGGCTGCTTGTGAGGCCAGCCTGAAGCGACTCGATGTTGAATGCATTGACCTTTATTACCAACATCGCATTGATACCAGAGTTCCCATTGAAGTCACGGTTTTGCCTCTTCTCATCCTTTACTCTTTAAGTTACTTTTATGTGGATTGTTTAGATTCCTTTTCCATTTATCTATCTCCTCTTTTGCAAATTAAGCTACTTTTATATGTATGAATGACACATTAGTCTATGCTTTTGCAAAGCTAAGAGATTGCCTGTAATATGATACTTTGTTACTAAACTAGAACTTAGTCAAAGGACATAAAAAGGCAGACATTGAACTTGAACTGTTGGGAACGCATTTAGGATATGTATTTGTTAGAATTGAGATCCAATATTCCAATGGGGTAATGTCAAGGACGCCATTGGACTAGGCCTCACTGTTATGTGCATGAGATAGACCAAACCGTATAATTATTACATTAAACCTTGCTGGGATGAGGTTGAAACTTGATCAAGTGAAAAAAAAAAAAATAGGAGTTTTGCATATCTAACTCTCACGTTGTGAAATCTTCTGGCTTTGCATCTGGTGTATCTTTTGTAAATCTCCATAACGATGCAACAATTAATAACATGATAATTTAAAATCTCTATAAATCAATTGTATGCTGAAGGTGCAATATCTAAAATCAGTCAACCATTAGCAGATTGCATTATGCCTTGTGAATGTGAATCTCGTTCAGATTCCTGCTGCAAATTGCAAAATTAATTTGAACTTTGGGTAATGACATTCCATGTCTTCATCTAGCAATTCTTACTATGCTATTCTGTCTATATTGTGTGATTTCAAGTTTTTAATTTGGGATATAGGTGTATTGCACTAACACTGTGGAGTAGTAATGCAACTACAACTAATTGCAGCTGAAGTGTAGTCAATTTGATGATGGTTAATACAGTTGTCCCCGTATGTAATTGATGAAAGTTTTTAAAGTTTTCTATTTTGTCTTTGCAAGATTGGGGAACTCAAGAAACTGGTTGAAGAGGGTAAAATAAAATATATTGGTTTATCTGAGGCCTCTGCTTCAACAATCAGACGAGCTCATGCTGTTCACCCGATAACAGCTTTACAGTTGGAGTGGTCCTTGTGGTCAAGAGATGTGGAGGAAGAGATAATTCCTACATGCAGGTTGAGCATCTTTGAAACAACCTGCTTTATGGAGCTGATTATAAATCATATAAATATTCAATCCTCATCTCGTCTCAATAACTTTTCAGGGAACTTGGCATTGGGATTGTTGCATACAGTCCTCTAGGACGAGGGTTCTTTTCATCAGGACCTAAACTGGTTGATAACTTAACTGAGGATGACTTTCGGAAGGTTGGTCATAATAATTAATCAAAGTGAATATACTATTAGGGAAACTGTATCAGGCATTTACAGTTAGGTGAAGTAGGTAGCTATAAAATGTAATTATGTTTTCATGATATTTTCTTTCGGTTGCCATTGTTTCGTCACTGAAATGAGTTTTTGGATTGTCACAGCATCTACCTAGGTTTCAGCCTGAAAATCTGGAGCACAACAAGAAAGTGTTTGAGCGGGTTAATGAAATTGCAGCGAAGAAAGGGTGCACTCCATCACAGCTAGCACTGGCCTGGGTCCATCACCAAGGAGACGATGTATGTCCCATCCCTGGAACCACCAAGATTGAAAACCTCAATCAGAACATCGGAGCTTTATCTGTGAAACTGACACCAGAAGAAATGGCCGAACTTGAAGCCATTGCTTCAGCAGATACTGTAAAGGGTGATAGATACATGGCTGGCTTTGCTACCTTCAAGGAATCTGAAACTCCACCACTGTCCTCGTGGAAGGCTGTGTAGAGCCAGCCCCTTCATCGCATCTATGCTATCTCCTTACCACTTTCATGGTTTTCTTTGAGGTTCAATCTGAGCATGCCAGCGTATGAATCTTTTGTAGAGAGATACTAAATAATTAATATCACTAAGGTTTGTGGAGAAGAACATGTTATCCTAGATTTTAGTTTAAAGTCTATCTAAAGACTCTAAACCTTGTGCTGTTAAGACTTCGTTTGTTAAAAGGAAAGTGATATTAAATAAGACTTGAGGTTTGCGGAGAAGAACATGTTATACTAGATTTTAGTTTCAAGTCTGTCTAGAGACTCTAAACCTTGTGTTGTTAAGACTTTGCATGTTAAAATCGGAGCAGAATATCTGGAGGAGAAGGAATAAGACATGCTGTTCTAGTAATTGAATGTACCCTAAAAGGTATACTTAAAGCTTATATTGGATTTTGGTTTCGAGAATGGAGCTAGTGTTTCATGATGATTATGCTCTTCTTCAACATTCACAAGTTCACGACACACGGAAATTTGGTTTTGTACCGGTAAGAGAAAAAGGCTTACACTGCGTTTAGTTGATATCTCCGCTGCATGACAAGGAAACAATAATTTTATATCTTGTAGTGTTTGTTTGCTGTAATTACTTATTTTTGTTTTGTCTTCGGAGCATAAAGACAGAAATTTTTTGTTTTTTCCAAGATTATAGTACAAGATAGATTATGGTACAAGATTTCTTGTTCCAGGACAAAAATAAAACATATAAGTAACTTTCAAAAATATCCTTCCCTCCACATAAACAATTTTTTTCTTAATAATATTATTATTATATTATTCTTGTTATTGTTTATTATTATTATAAATTTTAAACTTATTATTATTATTGTTATTATTGTTAGTATTTATTATTATAAATTTTAAATTTATTATTATTATTATACGAAATTATTATTATTGTTGTTGTTATTGTTATTATTTATTATTATTATAAATTTTAAACTTATTATTATTATTATTATTTTGATCGTCATTATTATTATCATCATCATCATCATTATTATTATTATTATTAAAATTTTATTTTTTATTATTATCATTATCATCATTATCATTATTACTATTATTATTATCGTCATCGTCATCGTCATTATTATTATTAATTATTGTTATAAATTTTTTACTTATTATTATTCTTTTTATTATTAACATTATTAATTTTATTAATTTTATTATACGAAATTAATTATCTTATTATTATTATTATTATTATTTTACTTATTATTATTATTTATTATTTATTATTATTAATTTTGTTATACGAAGTTATTATTATTATTATTGTTGTTATTATTATTATTATAAATTTTGTAATTAGTATTATTATTATTATTATTATTAATCATTGCTATTGTTGTTATTATTAATTATTATTATAAATTTT
>JANZLC010000005.1:8473533-8494182 GCA_026413385.1 Erythroxylum gracilipes | reverse complement strand
AATTTTCTTATTATTATTGTGATTATTAAATTCCTTATTATTATTAATTTTCTTCCTCTTCTTCTTCTATCATTATTTTTATTATTATTATTATTATACGAAATTAATTTCTTATTATTATTGTTATTATTATTCTTTGTTAAATTTTTTACTAATACAAATCATTCATTTTAAAATAATCAATGAATTACTAATTTTCAATAATATTATACTGCAGGAGCATTTTAGTCATTGACACTGTTTTTATGTTCTCTCAAATGCAACCAAACACATTTCTGTTCTTGAGACGGAGACAGTTTTATCTGTTTTGTCCATGACAACCAAATACCTTACTGTCTCTAATTTTTATTCAGTTCTATCTCCAAATTTTTGTCTCGTTTGTCTCTATATACTGAAGATGGTAACCAAACGTAGCGTTAACATCAGAAAGTGGCTGATGTATTAGAGAAGTTTCTTGACTTTTCTTAGCATTTTTGTCTTTTTTCTCCATTTTCATAACTAAGATATAATCCTTTGCTCATACTACAAAACGCTCATCAACAGTCCACTGAGATCGCTTTCAGAGAGATTAATAGGTGTAATATTCGCACAAAGGCATGTTAACGTATAGATGTACGTGCTTCATGCGAATTAGGAGCTCCAAACTCTAGGGAGGAATGCTGGAAATTTTAATCAATATCAAGCCGCAAATTTGTCCACAGAAAACATACCCCACACCATCAAAAGTTAAACCATTGAATTTGTCACTGCCAATGTCAGAAAAGCGTCGAAATCTCTATATCAGCACAAATTATTGTATTCTGAATTAGCAATGTCATTCGCTGTTATTTTTGTTGCTCCTCTTTCTTTTGGATTGTAATACAAACTCACTGGTTAAGCAGGAATGGTGAAGTGGCATTAATGCTTCTGTATGTTCAGATACTATTAAACAGAACCATAGTAAGATAAAAAGAAATATGTTGGTCATACGCAATTCTTCAGTGAATCTCCAGCTCCCTGGAAGAAGCAATATGAGAGCACAAAATCAGCAATGAAGATACCAACAAGTGATATAACCACAGCCGAAGTCGTTGACTCTCCAACACCCTTGGCACCTCCCATTGTGGTCACTCCCCAAGCACAGCTAACAACAGATATGATCGCACCAAAAACCTGGGACTTGAGCATTGCACTGATTAAATCCCATGATTTAAGCGCTCTCTGAGCTGAATCCAATATGATGTTTATGCTGACCCCATAGACAGCGTCAGCCAGTAAGGCACTGGATGCCATCCCCACCGTGAAACACATCAAAGTCAAAAAGGGTAGAGCAAGACATGAAGCAATTACTCGAGGGGTGACCAAATAATCAACAGGGTTTGCACCAAGGACTCTCAATGTATCAGTTTGCTCAGAAACCTGCATTGTCCCCAACTCTGCTGCAAATGCACTCCCAATCCGCCCTGCAACAACAATTGATGTAACTACAGGGCTTAGCTCCCTTGAAAAGGCTAGAGCCAGTACACCACCAACAGACCTGTTCAAACCCAATCTGGTAAACTCTCTAACAAATTGAATGGTGAAAGCCATGCCAACAAATGCTGAAGTCAAGAGACAGACCCCAACAGACCTTGGTCCAACCCTCTCCAGCTGTTGCAAAGTATTCCTCCAGTGAATTTTCCCCTTTAAACTCCTGATTATAACCTGACCTGTCAATACAAGAACTGATAACCCCCTCCAAAGGTACCCAGGAGGTGACCATTTACTCAGAAATGTGTCTGCTTCAGAACTGGGTATATGGTTAGAGTTCGTGTCATCATCTACAACTGAGACAGAAGGATGGCCATCATTTGTGTTTGGAATCGCAAACAGTTTATTAACTGGCAATAGTAACTGGCTTCTAAAATGACGAAATCCTCTATGGAAACCAAGTGGACTGAAATTTGAGATCTTTAGCTTCCTCCAACAAACCGGCTTCACATAGCTTCTTCTGCAATTCATCTAGTGCTTCAATAAACTCTAATTTCAATTATTTTCATTGAAAGTTAAAACAACTTCTTTCTTAAATTCAAGGCGGAAAAGAAGATATGTGTGCACATAAGAGGCAGAGGAAAGACCTGTATTGATTGGAGAAGTACAGGGACGAATGAAGATGCGAAGCTGTCTGCATCTCTGGTTCCCTCTCTTATTTTATTTCCTGAATAATCTTAAGTCCAGATGCGTGAAAGATTATAGATGCAAAGTGGAAAAGGAAGATTTCATAAACTTTCAAATTTTCCAAATGGGCTCTTCTTCCATTGCAGTTAAATTGACCTGACATGTAACAACCACATCAATTAAGAAATAAACCTCAATTCATCAAAATCATGGCATCACCATACTCAGGTAAAGGTGGCACTCAGTTGAGACTCAAGTTCCCCAAACAAACAGCTCACTGACATCAAGGTTAAACAACAAGAGTAAAAAAAAAGCGAAATAACGTTGACTCGTTCAACAACGTATGGCAGTCGTTCTCTAATTTTCTGGTATCTACGTTATAGTCTAAAAGCCTTAGCTAATGTGAAGCTGCTCCCAAAAAAAAGTTTAGCGAATGCCTGCTATCCGCTGACAGCATGAACACCCAATTGAAAGGAGGCTATTTTCTCCAATTCTAAACGAAGTCCAAATGGGAGGGGAAAAAAAAGGCAAAATCAACAGAAAATCAGCTGACTCACAGTTGATTCTCTAGAAATGAGTGCCCTTGAATATCTTGAAGTTATGAGATTCTTGCAAATAAGAACATAAACTCAACCAATTGAAGACAAATTAAATTCAAAAGAGAACTTCAATGCACAAAAACGAGTATAAAAACTGAAACATTTCTGCTTAGGAAACAGAAATTTCATGAAAATGGTTGAGAGTCTCATACCTTCGAGAGTACAGGGTTGTTGAGTGAGCACAAAAAATCTGAAATCTCAGCCCAGTTGCGAAGGGAATTGAACAAACTGGCTAATAAAGTTGGTCGCCGAGGGCTATCGAAGGAGACGGCGGATTAGGCCGGACAAACGACAAGATACATCGGTCCAATTTGGGGTTTTACCAGCGACCAGCGAGAAAGAAAGAAAATGGGAGCTGACAGATGAGTGCAGTAGTATTTATTTTAATCATTTAATAATAATTCTTTAAAAAACGCACCTCTCCTTTCAGGGTTAATTGGAAAAAAAAAACTCCAATTTTTGATAATTTCTAATTATAGCGTGAATTTTTAAAATTTGCAATAAAATATCTAAATTTTTAATTTTTTAATTTTAACTCAAACTTTTAAAAAGTAACAATAAAATATTTAAACTTTTAATTTTTTCAAATTTTGCCAAACGTATCTATTATTTTTTCGATAACCTCAGGAATTTATTTTCTTTTTGTTCTTCTGACACCTTAAACTATTCTCGCATTACAATGTATTGTATTAATAAGGTCGTTGGGACTACATAATTTGAACGTCGGGTTAAAATTGAAAAATAAATGAAAGTTTAGTATTTTATTACAATTTTTTTAAGTTCACGCTAGAATTAAAAAAAATAAAAAGTTTGAGCATTTTATTACTACTTTTTAAAGTTCGAATTATAATTAAAAATTTGACAAAATTTTGATTTTTATATAATTAATCCTATTTTTTATTTGTATATAAACCTCTTCTATCCAACTTTTTTTAAAAAAACCTTTGAGTAACTGATAAAATTACTCTTTTGTAACCATAAGATTATAGATTTAAGTGACGAAAATAGTCTTTTTATAAAGATACAAAAGAAAAACTGCGTATAGTATAACCCTTCTTAAATATTTGCGAAGCTGAGAATGTTATATACAGAATACATTAACTCGACTTTTTTTCATATAATATTTAACTATTAATTATAAATTTACAAAAATGACACTCAAATATTTAAACTTTTAAATTTTTTACAAATATAGCCTAACGGTAAATTTTTCTCTGCTAACATATAATATCAAATTAATAATTTTGGCACGCATCTAACATATATGTTCAAAAAAATTTCATAATTATTTAGAAAAGGATTATCTTGTAATTATTTTTATTACTACTTAAGAGGTTTAGATATTCTGTATCACTTAACCTGTTCTAACTTTATTTTTATTAAAAACATTATTTTATATATAAACATACATAAAATAACGTTATTTTGGAGTGAAAAAAGCGTTAAAATAGATTAAGTGATGCATCTGGCATTAAGGGCCATTATAGAGTTGGGATAATATTGTAAATTTGAGTAGAGTTGAAGATTTTTTTTATAATTAACAATTTTCTTAATTGTTCTATTATTATAACTAAAGATATAAATTTAATAATGAGTTTTTTAAAAAAATATTTATTCTTTTAATATAAATTTCTGTAGGTAAATTTAGAAGGGGGAAAAAAAAAAGGGAGATATTATTGTTTGTGAGATTTCAGACAGCACGTGTCACAACGTGGAGAAGACATCTCCAAGCTTCACTCATCATGTCGCTCTTCTCTTCCAATTCTAAGCTGTCCTTCCCTTTGATTCTCTCTCTTCTGTTTAAATTAAGCAACCTCTGTTTCCTTCTGTTCTGTTCTGTTCTTCCTCTGTAACAGCCAGGCTGATATTGTCACGGTTTTAAAAAGACGATGGATTCTCTTCGTGCCTTGCACTGCACCAGGATTCCTGCACACGGCAACCAACTCAAATCCCACTCCACATCTCACTGTCACCGTTTTGGGTCTCGATTCTCGCATCCCAGGATCCTTTTCCCTTCTTACAATCGGTGTTTTCAAGAGCCGTCCTCAAAGAGTTTCACAAGAGTTGTTTCTGCTGTTTCCTCCACGGAAACCAGGTACCCTTTTTCTTGCTTTTGTTTTGGTTTTGTGTGGTATTCCTAGAGGAAACCAAAAAGAGAGTTAAAACTATGCTTGATGTTCGATGGTACGACATTTTGTTGTAGAGAGGAGGAGAAGAAGAAGAAAACTAAAACGAAGGGGGGTCGTAGAAACGTGCAGGTTAACGTTCGGCTTGATCACCAAGTTGAATTTGGTGAGCATGTAGTCATTCTCGGATCGACAAAAGAATTGGGTTCATGGAAAAAGAAGACGCCTATGAATTGGACAGAAGCTGGATGGGTGTGTGATCTGGATTTGAAAGGGGGTGAATCTGTTGAATTTAAGTTCGTTATTGTAAGTAAAGACAAGAGTATGATATGGGAACGTGGTGATAACCGAAATTTGGAACTGCCAAATAGTGGAAGTTTTGAAATGGTATGTCGATGGAATGCGACTGGGGAAGCTGTTGATTTATTGCCTTTGGTTTCAGGAGACAATGTGGAGTTAGTAGAGGATAAGGGCGACAATGGTTCCGCTAGTGTTGGTACGGTTTTGGATGTGGAATCAAGTCCTTTTGTTGGGCAGTGGCAAGGGAAGGATGTGTCTTTCATGCGGTCAAATGATCATCGTGCCAGAGAAACTGAAAGAAGGTGGGATACTTCGGGCCTTGAGGGATTGGCTTTAACGTTAGTGGAAGGTGATCGAAGTGCCAGAAACTGGTGGAGAAAGGTATGGTTTCTGTATCTCTGATCTCAGTTTCTAGGATATATATTTCATCTCCTTTTGGTAAATAGTTAATTAGAGACACATGTTTATGTTTCTTAATGACTTTCTGTTAACTCTGCTATCCCTTCTGTTTTAAGCTTGAAGTTGTACGTGAGCTCCTAGTAGGAAGTATCCAAACTGGCAATCGGTTGGAGGCTCTTATATACTGTGCAATTTATCTGAAGGTTTTCTTTATAACTTTGGTCTTCTTGTTATCTAGCTAGCTTTTCTTTTGTGGCTTCTTAGATCTTTTCCTTTTTCAGTGGATTAACACAGGGCAAATTCCTTGCTTTGAAGATGGAGGTCATCGCCGACCAAATCGGCATGCTGAAATTTCTAGACTAATATTCCGGGAACTGGAGCGACTTTCTTGCATGAGAGATACTTCACCCCAGGTGCTATATCATTTACTTGCGATGGTTGGGGTGCTTGATGGTTGCTTTATTTGCTTGCCTAACAAGAGTTGTATGTATTCTGCATTTTCTTATTTCTTACGAAGTCGACGACAGTAAAATTCATTGACGTTGTCTGTTTGCCTTATTGTTGGGATTTCATGTTCTATTTCTGGAGATATTGTTGTTAGAATGATAATTGCTTGTGATTTTATTTGTGTTAACTGTTAAGTAAGGCAGTTTCTTTGTGAAAATGATTGCATTAAGGTTCTGCTTATCATGTATCAGTAGCATGGTTAAAACCTTGCGTCTCTAAGTAATAATGATCAAGAAAGAAAATGTTTCCTCGATACAGAATATTTTTATCTCAAATACTGAATTTGATACTGGGTTTATTTCTGTCTCTTGAAGCCCTTTGTCACCCATAACTGTATGTATCTTTTGAGTGCCACTAGCTTCTATTGTGCTTTTATTATTTGCATCACTAGCTTTGAGAATTCTGGTCAATAGGTGCTGATAAAACTGGCTTATGCCGGGAATTTGAGATAATTTCATAATTTCCTTGTCACAAGTAAAAAATGAATCGATGTCTTGTGCAACCATTTTTTGCCACTTCTGCTGTCAAGCCAAGTTCCACCTGTGGTTGATTTAAATTAAGTCAATGCCAATTTTCTTCTTCTTTTAAGCTCTATCTCTTACATCTGATGACCAGGAAATACTTGTTAGCCGAAAGATTCATCCATGTTTGCCATCTTTCAAGGCAGAATTTACAGCATCTGTTCCACTAACACGAATTAGAGATATTGCTCACAGTAATGCTGTTCCTCATGACCTTAAGGTTAGACACCATAATGCAGCTGGCAAGTGGTCTTTACTGCAATTAGGCACATCCTGCTAATTCTTTCTTGTTTTGCACTACCAGCAAGAAATCAAGCATACTATACAAAACAAGCTTCATCGCAATGCTGGACCAGAAGATTTAGTTGCTACAGAAGCAATGCTTGCTAGAATTACTAAGACCCCTGGAGAATATAGTGAAGCTTTTGTTGAACAGTTCAAAATATTCCACCGTGAACTCAAAGATTTCTTCAATGCTGGAAGGTTTGATTAACACTAAAATGTTATTAAAATTTTAATTGGTGGTGGACCCTAGCTTAAACCCTGTTTTTAACTTAAAATTTATGAAGTTTTATGCAGCTTTCATGTTTGTGAAATTGAACATCTCTTTACTTTATTATATCGCGAATATACATTTACTCAGACTCTCAGAACTTCTCTCTGTGCAGTCTTGCTGAACAGCTTGAGTCGATTAGGGAATCCTTGGATGAAAGAGGTATTTCGGCTCTGACACTTTTCTTGGACTGCAAAAAGGTAACTATGTCTCCTTGATTCTATTTTCTCTTTCTGGTTGGCTTCCATAATTCTGTCATATGGTACACAGTATAATGATAAATTGATTTAACATTGAGGATGAAAATAAGTAGTCTCTAACTACACTTTGTGCTACATATCCAAGAGAATTTTTATTGTTTCTCTAACTTTGCTTCTGCATTGACTTTAATGTGGACTCTGCAGACACAGCGCTATGTATCTCATTTATTGGTTTCTATACTTCTTAAAGCTGCAATTCCTTCAAAACTATTTGATAGGTTGCAAAAGTTATATTTTGATGCTTCAAATTATGATGTGATTGGGCAATTCTTTTTTCTTCACTTCGCTCCTTTTATATTCTTTGTCCAGATGGTAGATGCCTTCCACAGTTTTCCTTTTTTGCTTTCTTCCATTTCTCTAGTTACATTTGTCCGGCTAGTTTTACTTGAAATTGGCCATTGTGCTCAAATTTATTTATTCTGTTTTCTTTATCAATTGATGGGAGGGACATGTAAATTTCAGAATATGGACAGCATTGGAGACTCGAATAATACTTTTGAGTTGATGAAAACCATGAGATCCTTGAATGCATTAAGAGATGTAATTGTAAAAGGTCTTGAAAGTGGTTTGAGAAATGATGCTCCTGATTCTGCAATAGCTATGCGTCAAAAGGTAAGATTATTTCACTTTAGATATTTGCAATTCAATCAAACTAGGGAAAAAGTCAGAGTTTGATATCTGCTACCTCTGATTCCATTTTCCTGCTTCTTTGGGTTTGGGTGTTATTTTCAGTGGCGACTTTGTGAAATTGGCCTTGAAGACTATTCTTTTGTTCTGTTAAGCAGGTATAAACAAGTTTGTCTTATCTTAATTGAGACACTCGTTTAAGTGTCCAGATTGTAATCTGGTTCTATGAACTTGATTATATGTTTTTCACCGTGTAATGAGACATAAATGACTTTTACTATGGCTCTTGGAGGCTTGCTGAATTTGAGATCACCGATATATTTGAGACCAGTGAGGAAACCTTGTGAATCACGTTATACTCAAAGAAAGACCTATGCTAGACTAAAAGGATGCATAACCTGCATGAAGCACAAAATTGAATGTCATTATTCGAGCCACCATGAAATTGTTTTAGGTTTCATTACCTCCTAAATTTGTAGAATATTGGATCAACTCCTGATTAAACTACACTCTTTCAAACTGAAGAACGATAAACATAAGATTATATGGTCTAATCTAGATGACAGTCCCCTAAGCTGAATATGTCAATCTTACGCTTTCTTGATCCGCTTCGCATTTGGATCAAGATCTAATTCTTTTCTGCATATTCATATCTTCTATAGTGTTAAACTTATATATTTTCAAGATCTCTTACCATCAGTATTTATTCATGAGCTGAATTTCTTTTGTATAGATTTATCAATGCACTTGAAGCTGCAGGAGGGGCTAAGTGGCTGTCAGACAATGTGGAATCAAAAAATGTAAGCTCTTGGAATGATCCACTTGGTGCCCTGACAATTGGTGTGCGTCAGCTAGGTCTATCTGGTTGGAAGCCTGAAGAATGTGTGGTGATTGGAAATGAGCTTCTTGCCTGGCAAGAGAAAGGTCTCTTTGAAAGGGAAGGTACCCTTCTTGTCCTTTGCCTCCTACAGTCTTGAGACATTGAACACACATAGCGAGGACATTATCCATATACCACACTTGTTGGCCTCCTGTTGTTTGTTCAGGGAGCGAAGATGGAAAGATAATTTGGGCATTGAGGTTCAAAGCTACTCTCGATCGTACAAGAAGGCTAACTGAGGAATATTCTGAAGCACTTCTTCAAATATTTCCACAAAAAGTGCAGGTATAAAAAGTTGTGAAAACCAAAACTGCTTTCATTTGTGCTGTGCCTTATAGTTTAGATTTGGCTTTCTTGGTTGACAAAGCATTGGTGCTCTTATTCTATTTATCCCATATGGTTGGTTGTTTGTTTTGACATTATTATCATCTGTAATATGTATTTCTTCATATCTACTAGTGGTTTACTGGCATTTTTGTAAAGTTGTGTAGAAAATGTCATTATTAACATTTTCTCCTGAACCTTGGCAGTTGTTAGGTAAAGCTTTTGGAATTCCTGAGAACAGTGTAAGAACGTATGCTGAAGCTGAGATTCGTGCCGGGTGTGTTTGAACTTTAACTTTCGCAATGATAAGTTGTTTACTGCTAGAGAGTGACTGTATCTGATACGGGAATGCCATGTATAGGGTCATTTTCCAGGTTTCAAAAATGTGTACTCTGCTTCTGAAAGCTGTTCGAAGTTTACTCGGTTCTCAAGGTTGGGATGTTCTGGTCTCTGGAGCTGCTTCTGGCACATTGGTTCCGGTACCTTCAACATATTTTAAGTGATGGACCTTGAATGATTAATATCAACAGTAGTGGTTATGTCGTTCCTCAATTTTGGTCTCCCTTAAATTGATGAGCTGCATACAAGGGCAGTCATACATACCTATCACAACCAGTTTAGCAATTGCCTTAGTTCACATAGAACCACAAGACTATTAACGGATCCTTTTGCATCAGTAAACTCTCAACACGATGTGTAATTGATTTGTTGCACCAGCAATTATCCTTTCTGTAGTCCCAATCCCTGTGTTTTCTTTTCTATAAAAAGAAACAATAGTAAAGTACTTTCAAACATATGCACTTATGTATTTATAAGTATTTCTTACATATAAGAATAATCAGTCTGATACAAAATTGTTCCTTTTTGTAGGTAAAGAGCATCGTGCCTGGATCATTGCCATCTGCTGCCAAAGGACCTGTTATTCTTTTGGTCAACAAAGCTGATGGAGATGAGGAGGTTTTCATGTCTTGTTCTTTTTGTATTTCCATTATAGTTTTTGCATATTGAGGCAACGGATTCACATGGTTAATATGTAATGCAGGTAACAGCTGCTGGTAGAAACATAGTTGGAGTTGTGTTACTGCAAGAACTACCTCACTTATCCCATCTTGGTGTCAGGGCCCGGCAGGTAAGCCCCGTGCTAAGAAAGCCTACTTGTATTATCAAGCACGTGTTAACTAAGACTAGCATTGAACGTGTTTTTGTAGGAGAGGGTTGTCTTCGTGGCATGCGAAGATGATGATGTGGTTGCTGATATACAAAGGCTTGCAGGAAAATACGTGAGGTTGTTTGGCCTCTAGATATCTCAGAATACAATTATGTTTGTTCATTGCAGTATTCCTGATATTCATTTGGATGATTGGAAGTCTATCTGTCAATCTCACGTCTTGATCTGCTTTCGTTGTCCCCTTGTTTGTTTGATAACCTCAGGTTAGAAGCTTCAACGAGTGGTGTAAATCTATCTCTTTCTGCATCAGATGATACCCCTAACTATTTAGATGTTAAGGATCTTCATGGGACTGCCTCATCTGCAGTTGAAGCCTCTGGTCATCATGATCCATCATCGTCTGCAATTAAGGCTCCCTATACATTTGAGGTTTAAATTCATTTACTTATCACTTCAATATGGAAAAAAGCTATTGTTACAGTCATGTTTCATTGAAATGCAACATAATCCGTTAAAATTGACAAAGCCCTCAATTTGAACAAGGGTGGCTCAACTGGAGGTGTTATAATGCTTGTCGATGCAGATGCATTGACATCAGGTGCAAAGGCTGCTGCTTGTGGTCGGCTAGCTTCTTTGGCTCTTGTTTCAAATAAAGGTAATGCTACAGGACCTTGCAATGTGCAACTTTGTGATAAATGAAGGTCAATACAGTGGCTTGCAATGTTGGAAAGAGTGCTTTCTCTTTCTTTTGAGAATAATCCTCATGTTAAAATTCTAATTGATTGACCATAGAGTTAAACCATCATTGATCGACTTGTTTCTTTCCATGCATTTTTTTCCTTGAAAACTCACACTTGAGACTGAACTTACTTGCAAAGTATCATTGCTCACATGTGATACATCTTGTTATAGTAAGATTACAATTCATTATAGGGTACATTACTTAAAATATCTTGAACTATGCATTAATATATAACAACTTTTATTTTTTAATACTAGAGATCATGGCCTATAAAAAAATGCATATTTGTGTATCCTAGCAAAGCTTAACTATGATAAATTGTTACCCTTCTAAAAACTAACAATTGAAATTTTGACATGAAATTTTGTCCAAGTGTTTAGAATAATCCAATAAAATTTCAGTAAAAGTTTGAAAATTGAGTATATTATTTTTTATGATCTTTTAAATGTCAAATTTTGAAAACTCATAAAAAATATATAAAAAAGGTCAAAAAGTCGCTATAATTTATAAGATGCTTCAAAAAAATGTTGAACATGATGAAAAAAAGTCTATCTAAGCACTAATGAGTTTTGTCACTAACATTGTTATAGTGGAGTTTATATTTATGTATTTTTTATAAGTCGTAATATGTAGTATTACAAAAAAAAGTTGTGAAATATTTGATAAATTACTAAAAATTCAGCATATTCAACACAATTTATCTTTCATTTTAATTAAAAAGTATTTCAAACACATGTTTTAATATCAAGTAATTCATCCATATGCTTGAGTTAATATTTGGTCCATACTTGGGCCACATTTAGCAGGTTAAAAATTTTGGGTAGAAAGGGTTTGTGAAATAATATTAGAGCCTTTATGACGAGGAAGTCTCAAGTTGAAATCATAATGCCCTTGTTTGCATGGTGGGTTTTTGATGATTTGTCCACTCTCTCCCTAATTGACTTTGAGTGAAGGCACATCTCAGAGTGTTGTATGTGATTCTTCATACTAAACATAGTTGTCAAGTGCGATGAACTGAAGCATAATTTAGGTGAGAAATTGTAAGTTGTCATTTCTTTGGACAGAGAGAGGTTGATCTACAGAGGGAAATCTGATTTATGGAGTATTGTTTACAGAGAAAGAGAGAGAGGAGGAATGGTGAATAAATACATTCTCCTTAATAATGGTTCAAAGAGTTTCAACCTTTCGAGTGATATATGATGCTATTAATTACTTGTCTAGCTGATGCATAACGAGGTAATCAAGCACAAAATATGCTGTTGTGGGCTGAGTGATGAACAAATAGATGCTTTGTTTATAAAGTCAAACTTTTAGTCTTGAACTAAGAGTTTCTTTCAATATAGTCTACTACTACTACAGCACTCAGTTAGTACATCTTTTTCATATTTTCCCTAATCCAAGGTATGATGGATGTTGTAAATATTTGTGTTGTTACATGATTTATACTTCCGTGTTTCAATACTTTGCTCCAGTATAACAAATCTGTGGAAACATTAAATGGTCACAGGACTTTGAATGTAGTAGCAATTTAGAGAATATTTTAGCAGCATAAAGGGTGTTGTGATGCAATTAAACTCAGTCATAGTTTGAAGAAAGTACTAATAGATATGATTTGGTGCTCGATTATTTCATGTGTTTGGTCCTGACAGCCTTCATATTGTGCTTCTAAAATGTCAGTTTACAGTGACCAAGGGGTGCCTGCATCATTTAAAGTGCCTAAGGGAGTAGTTATACCATTTGGTTCTATGCAATTGGCTTTGGATCTTAGCAAATCAATGGAAACATTCTGGTCCTTCCTGGAGCAGCTAGAAACAGCTCAACTGGAAAGTGGTGAACTGGACAATCTGTGTTCCCAACTCCAGAAGTTAATATGTTCTTTGCAACCCGGGAAAGATGTGATTGATGCCATAGGACGAATTTTTCCAAGTGATGCTCATTTGATTGTACGTTCAAGTGCCAACGTCGAGGACTTGGCTGGGTTATCTGCCGCTGGACTCTATGAATCAATTCCTAACGTTAGCCCATCAAACCCAACTATATTTGGAGCTGCTGTGAGCCAAGTATGGGCATCTCTTTACACAAGGAGAGCAGTTTTAAGCCGTCGAGCTGCTGGTGTCTCTCAGAAGGATGCTGCAATGGCTGTTTTGGTGCAAGAAATGCTTTCTCCAGATCTCTCATTTGTGCTCCACACACTCAGTCCAACTGACCACGACCACAATACTGTTGAGGCAGAGATTGCTCCAGGGCTTGGTGAAACATTAGCTTCTGGCACTCGAGGCACTCCATGGCGGCTTTCATCTGGGAAGTTCAATGGGAATGTGCGGACATTGGCTTTTGCAAATTTTAGCGAGGAAATGCTAGTGTCTGCTGCAGGTCCTGCTGATGGAGAAGTCATCCGTCACACTGTAGATTACAGCAAGAAACGATTAACTGTTGACCCTATATTCCGCAGGCAGCTGGGGGAACGACTTTGTGCAGTTGGCTTTTTCCTAGAAAGAAAATTTGGCGGCCCACAGGATGTAGAAGGATGTATGGTTGGAAACGATATTTACATTGTTCAGACACGTCCTCAACCTCATTAGAAGTTTATCTGAAACTGCACTTGAAGATTTGCCACGTAATGCTGAAACTGGACTCTCGATATTTAGTGCAAGCGTGAGCATTGTCTGCAGTTGTTAGCCATCTCTCTGTAACCATCATGTATCCTGAGAACTTGGTTGCAGGGAGATCATTGCCCTTAGTACTGGAAGCTAAGCGTTTACTATGTAGTTACTGATTTCTAGGACTTGGTTCTGTTAACGTTTCAAGTGTCAGTAAGGCAACTAATAATCGAGCATCGATGAAGAATGCCATTTCACAGACTACTTAATGCTAATAAAAATAAGTTGGACTTGCTTTGTTGCATACTCGTATGATTTCAAAGGCTACCATGATTTCTCATTCTTCTGAATTCCATCTATGATGTCTTGGATTAGTTTGGTAAATTGGCAAATTAATCTTCCAAATTGTAACAAAATTGAGTCTCTTTTCTGATATCTTTAGCAATGCAATCATCTGCAGTACAGCCAGATTCCTTAGAGTTATTCAAAAACTTCCTAAATTGCAATCACTAATTATAAATAGAAGCATAATTAATTACTTTATACTCGGGACTCATTACTTTAAACACAAAAAAACGATAACGTCAACTTTCTTCGAGCTCTCCCCTATGACACTTAAAAAGAGTCGGAAAAGAATTTACAAATGAGCAAAGTACAGAACAGACAAAAACCAATCCTATTCCACTTTACAAACATGATAATTTAGGGGTAATCCAACAGTGCAAACTTTACATGCAAACCAATTTTACCACCATCTGTGACTAGCTTGGCAGCTGTGACAAGCCAATGTCCTGGAGCATCATGTGGACCGCGCACCACCTCAGCCGTCTCCACATATTTAAGCAGCTTTCCAGAGCGAACAGGAACGGGAGGACCATCCGGGTACACACCAGAGTTGAGAGTTGCTGGAGCCTGCTTTTCTGGCACCCCAACAGTATGCCGAGTAAATGTGAAAGTTGTGCTCAGGTTTGTGAGAAAACTTGACTTGTGAGTTCCTTCTGGTGCAGCAGCCCACTCTGTCTTTCTGATACTGCAGTTAGGCAGGTTCTTGAATAGTAAACGGAGGTGAAGCACTACATTTGGCCACTTCCCTTTACTCAGAAGCTGTGCACCAGTCACAATAAAAACACCGGTTGTATCCTGCATCCAGTTAGGATCATGCTTAACAACAGATGTGCAAACTTTTGAATATCTCTTCCATCGAACTGCTTCCAAGAATTGCTCGTTAGATTTGTAGTCGTCAGAGCCTCGCCATTGGCAGGGCCTGCATATGGTGGTGTTTGCAGATGGAATGTTCATGATGTTTGGAGGGCTTGAAAGATGCTGTAAATGCAGTGCCAGCCGATTGCATTTCTTCCCTTCTAAGAACAATCGCAGGCCGACCACAGGCTTTTGATCACTTGAAACCTAAAAAGGAAGAAATCTAATATAATTCACACAGAAAACCCAGCTCGACATAAACTACTTGCAAAGATTGCAGATGCTATGCATCCTTGATAAGGAGAGGTAACAATTCTAGATGAACATGAAACCTAACTAATCACAAGAACTACAGAAAAAGGCGTGCCTTTCATTTTTTATCCTTTTTGTACTCAGATTATTGACAAGGCATATTACTGCCTAGGAACGTGATCTATGTACGTTGAAATATATTTGTCAAGTGCAATCCAAGTATTGCAGTACCTGGGCAGAGCTAACAGGAATTTTAGGACCCAAAAAGCTAAATCGAAGTGAAGGGGAGGAATTTTTTCTTTGATGTCGTAGAGGTAGCTCGCAAAACATGGGCGCCCATTGCTTTGGAACTTGAAACTCCAAGAAATAGTGTAGATCCTCTGGAGCAGGCTTATCTGGACAGAGACAATAAATCAGAGAGATGCAATTTCCTTGTTTGCATAAAGACAGACCTCAGAACACAAGCACAAATGTTCTTCATGCAGGTATTAAAAATGCACATAAAATATGAAATAAATTAATAAGTGATGTCCCATAGAGCATTCTATTTTGTGCAACTAAACACATAAACTTATGTCAAGAGTCCTAGATAATCTGCATCAAATTTTATGAAATTGCAGTTCAAGTTAACAACTTGATACTTTTATATGCAGGCTGGCTCAAGTAGTGTGGAACCTTGCAGTTCAAGTTAACAACTTGGTACTTTTATATGCAGGCTGGCTCAAGTGGTGTGTAACCTCTGCTACTCAACTAACTTTTATTTTTAATAGGTAAACTGCTCAACAGCATTGTCCCCCCCAAAAAGGTACATGGTTTGGTAAGAAAGAATGAATGATACTGTCCCAACTTTTGATGGTGATTGGTAAGTAGGAATTAAGTTAAGCTTTTCCAAAGTGGGTAATGAGATATTCCCATGTAAAATCACCATTACTATCTAAAATCACCATTAACAATCTCCCACACCCCCCATGAAATTATCAGCTTCCACCTGAGATCAACCACCCCCAACTCCCAGCCTTCAACTATCACTCTCAGAAGCACTCTCCAGGAACCAGTATCAGTCACATTTCAGCACCCTGTGATTACCACCTCCAACACAAGCCAAACAACATGACCAGTAATAACACAGTAATGATGCCAATGCTCCCCATGCTAATGCAAATTCAATATCTTATCAAAGAAGCTATAAGATGGTCTCAATAAGATGACAGCAATTTGATAGCCAAATCTCCAGAGCTTGACTGCAAACCTGAAATATTTTCAAGAGTTAGGCATAGGAGCACTTACATCGCAAATACAAGTTGATTGCATGGCTAAGATAACCACTGCCTGGAACACCAGTAAGAAGAGAAGTAATAGGCACAAACTTAAAGAGAATTGCTTCTGGTTTAGCAGGCACTGTTTGCAGCCAACTGGAATGATTATGTGAGAAAACATCCCCTCCTCGCTTAGAACAAACAATTGTGAGCCCCTGTTCAAGAATGTGAAGGAAATATTACGCCAATGAAGGCTTACAGTTGTTGGTTGAAAGCCAAGATAATATCCCAAAAATACTTGACTCACATCCTTGCTTGATGTTTCTGTAATGCTGGTCAATTGGAGGGTGTTGGACTGCAGAATGCGACTGAAAACTTCTGGAACCTATGAAGTAAATTATCTGATTCATCAACCACTGTTAACTAAATAGAAAATTCAGAGAATAATGATAGATGCAAATACTTTCTGTTTGTCATTTCTTGCATTCCTCTGAAGTAAGGAAGGACTTCGTCTGTCTGAAAACAAGAAATCGCCAAGATCCTCTAAATGCCTTCTGAGCTCGGCTGGGGGAATTGGTGAAGATGGTTTCTGTCTAACACAAATCAGATCTTGACCACCAACAGCCAAACCTACAATTATATGTGTGCCATATGTGCGGATGAACCTGCCTAATAAAACTAGTCAGAATCCATGTAGCGCAACAATCCAAAATATTAATCACTTAAATGAATAGGGTCAAGTAAACTACTGAATGGACATTAATGACTAGAGAACAATAAGAGAGGAAAAAATGAGACCCACATATGTACAGCTTAAAAATGAGTGAGGTTGACTGAGTGGGTAAAATGTAGTGAAGAGGGAATAAATTCTAGAAACTCTTCGTTGGATTGTAACTAATTCATATTGCAAAAAATGAACAATAGGATGCATCTAAGGTAAGTAAGAATGAAATTATTTTGTCTCCCTAAGCTCCATCAGGTCTTCTCTCTGGTTTTGGAAATAGCTATGATTTTGACCGCAAGATATATAGATTTCTATTCACATTTTATCACCTCCGACCGAAGAAATATATGTGCACCAATAGAGGATTGTATGATCGGGCAAGATTAGTGTCACCACAAGTGCCTCTAAACACGATGTACCAAATTAAAGGTTTCAAGAAAGACCAAGTTTCTTGTCAAAGATGGCTATTCAAATTGCAAATGTGGTAAAGGTACCTAGCCAGTGAAGCTGGATCCCAATGAGGTGGAACAGACTTCTTAACTTTGTCTTGCAATATTAGCGGAGATGCTGTTAGGTGTAAATAGTACAAGGAGATGAAGTAACCATCAAAGGCAAGATATTTGGTCTCGGCAGCATCACGAAGCCAATCCCCACTCAAATCAAATATTGAATTAAGATAGCCAGAGGGGACTTTTCCTTGTATTGAAGATTTTTGATTAAGTAGCTCTGACATCTGCACTTCAAACAAAATGGAATTAAGAAAAGATGTAGATGAAGCAACAAGATTTTTTCAATCAACTCAAAGAGGTATTGACTAAACTGAAACCCTCTGGCAACAGATAGTGATTAGTTTCTTCAGGTCAGCCTTTGTGAAAGACTATCAGATTCACACATAATATCTAACATATAGAATATTCAGTAACACTTCCTCCATCCCCATAATCTCCAATTACCAATAACGCTTTCAGTTCCTAAATTACCATCTCCTTTAAAAAGCAGAATTCTACCTAGCATTTAATGGATTCTAATCTCTATCAAGCAAAAACTACAGCTCAACTCTCAATCCTAAATTTCCCGAAAAGCACCAATTTTTAATCAAAAGTTGAGATGCAAACCAACAAAGAGCAAGGATGCCACACACATGCAAGTATATAGCTTACCTGATTGAACTCAAGAACGTCAGATTTGAAGCGGATACGGTCTCCTTTATCACATCGAATATCCTCGGAAATATTAGGAATGGTAATACCACCAGGAATAACAATGTTTCCTTTGCGACTCTCATCTAACACCACCAACCTTCCACCTCCTTCACTTTTAACTTCCTTTGCAAACTTCAACCTGAAATCACCACTGAGATCGAACCCTTTCCCTAAAGCCTCCACAGCCCTCACCTCCAAGAGATTCCCAGTTTCCATTCCCCAAATCTCCAACGCTGAAAAACGCCCTTCCCCAGAAAGAGAAGATGGCAAAAGACCAATCTTTTCACTAAGTTTTGATTTCTTCTTCCTTTGCACTTCGCAATAATACAAAAAGAAGGGCTGCAAAACCTGCAGATATTGAAGCTTCTGAGCTGAAAATAAGAGAGAGGGAAAGAAGAGAAACTGCTGACAAAGATGTTATAATCCTAGAAACGACATGCCACATCCTGAAGGCAAAGAATGCAAACAGACAAAGGCCCAACAAAAGTATATCCCGAAATGAAGGGCCATAACGCATAAAATTAGACACATGGGGTTGATCATTAAGAGGACCGGGACCACTCGGAGTTGAATGTTGAAAGCTTTGGACCATCCATTCGCCAGAAAAGTCGATTTCAAAGTCAACCATGGTAAGCTACAGCTTACCTACTCGCGTGACAAAGTTCTGTAAATACTTTTATACGGAAGCCTCACCTACTACCTTAACCTGCTTTGAGGTTGCACACTTCGGTTGCACACACGTGTTCTCGAAGTGAAAACTCCCATTCTTTTCATCTTTAGAAGAGTACTACACGGCGGTGCGTTGTTGCATCAACATCGTCAGTTGCTGGCAGAATAACGATGATGACAAATGGCTATTTCTTCACGGATTGTCCTCAGGCTTTTAATATCACTTGACTGGACTGGAGATGCAAAACTAAATACATTTGACAATCAAGATAGTCAGTTGCTGGCAGAGTACCGATGATGACAAATGACTATTTCTTCATGGGCTGTTCTCAGGCTTTTAATCTCACTTGACTGGACTGGACATGCCAAACTAAGTACACTGGACAAAAAGCTCTGAACTTTTATCTTCATTGCATTTGAAAATAAGGACTTTTACCACCGAGCACCGAAGTATAGTAAAAATAAGGTTGGAGTTCGGCTTGTCGCCCTTCAGACTATACAAAGCATAACCTCAAAAAAAAAAAAAAAGACTTTTCATTTTCTAGACCATATGTACTTTGTGATGAGTTGGAGACTTGGTGGAACCAACAGCCGGCCATTGATAACGACAGGGTGCGTGGGAAGGCGGGAAAGTAATTTCCCTGTAAGTAAACCCATCATATCATGAGATGAGTAACCGTACGAGGTATCTTAAAGAAAATAGAAGAATTCACATCTAAAGACATGTTCTCGGATTAATTGCGCATGGTAGCTTCTTTTGGCAGATTGGTGCCCGCAACTGGCTGCTGATAGTGCTGGTCATAAGCTTAGAGTTTCCAAATACCATGTATTTCTGGAGTAAAGATAAAAGTGGCAACACTTTCACACAATTTCGTCTTTCTCTCATAGTCATAGCTTTCCCTGTTTGTCGTTTGCAGAAATGTCAAAAGAGCAAGTTTGATTTTGATGTTGCACATTTGCAAGATTGTTGACTATCTCAAGTTATGATGTATCAGGTTCATAGAACCTTCAAGTCAAAACACACGCCATTGTACCCGTACTATTTTGGAAACGAAGAAAATTACAGCACATACGAATTGGGTTGGATCAAACTTATCTAAAAATAAATCTTTTTCTTAATTAAATAAATTCTATTATAAAAAATTTAAATCTAAATCAGTTTTTAATGGTTATATAAAATATATATTAAATTATTAAATTATCAATTAAATAAAAAAAGTTGTAAAGTTATTTTTAAAATAACTCAAACATATCGTCTCATAATTTAATATATAAAAAAATAAACTACATGAATAAATAAAAAATTATTATTTAAAAAATATCAGACTGTAGCGGCCGATACAGTATATTGAGTTTTACTACCAGATTTAAATATTGATCAGTGTCAGTTCGTTTTGATTGTACCAGTTATATTGACTGGTATTCAAAATATCGGCCAAATATCAGCTGATACTAAAAATTTTAAAAAATTTGGAGACTTTTTTTGTAAAATTTTTAAAATCTCACTCCCTCACTCCTACTTCTCCTTCCCTCCTTTTTTTCAAAGTTTTTAAAATAATAATAAATATTTTTATTACTAATAATAATTATAAATTAATAAAACT
>JANZLC010000005.1:8451768-8463342 GCA_026413385.1 Erythroxylum gracilipes | reverse complement strand
AGAAAAAGACTAAAGGTAAGAAGTGTTTCTACTGTGATAAGGAGGGACATTTTGCAAGAGATTGCAGAAAGAAGAAAGGAGATAAAACTGCACAAAGTGGGGATGCTGGGAATGTAGAGAAACCAGAAGACTCCAATGGTGAAGAGATATTGACAGTCACTTAAGAGAATGAAGATTTCAGTAGAAAATGGATCTTCAACTCTGGATGCACCATGCATGTAACTCCTCACAGAGACTGGTTCACAACATTTGAACCAGTCACTGCTAAATAAAAATGACAGATTTTGGGCAACAAAGGATCGAAGGGATTGGAAATGTCTCTATTAGTATGTTTGATAGGAAGAGAAGAACCCTATCCAATGTTAGATTTGTGCCTGGAGTAAGGATGAATCTCATTTCTGAAAGCATGTTTGACAAACAAGGATTTCAGATTAGATCTAAGGATGAACTTAGAGAAATCCTAAAGGATGGTAGAGTTATCATCAGAGGAGTTAAAAGAGGTGGGTTGTACTATATTATAGGCACTACTAAAGTGAACCAAGTTACAGAAAATAGAGAGTCTGATTCAACTAAACAATGGCACTCAAGGTTGCATGCAGGGAACAAGAGTTTGCTACATCTTTCCAAACAGGGACTGATTCTAGAAAAAGATATAAAGAAGTTGGATTTCTGTGAATCATGTGTGTTAGAAAAGCATCATAGATCTGTTTTCAATAAGGGACCAAAGAGGGCTAAAGAGATCATGGAATATGTTCACAGTGATCTCCGAGGGCCAGCTTAAGTGTCCACTGGAGGAGGGAACCGATTCTTTATGTCAATTATAGATGATAAGTCTAGGAAATGCTGGGTCTATCTTATGAAAAGGAAAGATGAAGCATTAGAAACCTTCATCATGTGGCATACACTAATGGAAAATCAGACTGGAAAGAAGTTGAGATGCCTAAGGACAGATAATGGACTGGAATACTGCAATAAGGAGTTTGAAGACTACTGCAGTAAGAAAGGCATCCTAAGGCATAAGACAGAAGGGCTACACCTCAGCAGAATGGTGTAGTTGAGAGGCTTAACAAAACAGTCCTAGAAATGCTACTATCTTCAGGATGTTCATAAACACTATGGGGAGAAGCAATTAAGACTGCAGCTTACCTAGTTAATAGGTTACCTACCTCTGCCAATGAATACAAAACTTCACAAGAAGTATGGAATGGAAAGAAAACTAGCTTGACTCACCTAAGGACCTTCGAATGTGCTACTTATGCACATCAGAAGGAAGGTAAGTTGAAACCTAGAGTAGTAAAGGGATCATTCCTAAGTTACCCAGAAGGAGTCAAAGGTTACAAGATTTTACTACTTCAACAGGGAGGTTTTAAAACCATTATTAGCAGAGATATAATCTTTAAGGAAAATGATTTTCCTTTGTTGTGCAGGAACTCTCTAAATTCAGACCTACAAAAGGAAGTTCAATAGCAACTTGGATCACCAAGTAATTCAGTCCCATTCTATGTGCCACCAGAAATAGAAGGAGATGGCAGCACACAATCCCATAATGAGGAACCTGTACTAGGTCCTATTCATCATGAACAAGGGATTGAACAAATAGAAGGTGAGAGTGAGGAGAGAGCCTCACACACAGCTACTGATAACCCTCAAGGAGGTTTATAGGTAACCTAGACAGAGAATTCCAAATAGAAGATACATAGACTTAAACTTAGCTGAATTTTCATGTCTAGTTGTTGAATCCATAGATTATAGGGCTCTTGAAACCTATGAAGAAGCCATTAATAGAAATGATGTTGAACAGTGGAAGATGGCTTGTAAGAAGGAGTATCCTTCTCTAATGAAGAATATGACCTGGACTTTAGTGCCTAGACCTCCTAAAGCCAAGCTAATAGAGAACAGATGGTTGTTCAAGATGAAAGAGGGAATAACAGAAGCTGAACCTAAGATATACAAGGCAAGACTTGTAGCTAAGGGGTATAGACAGAAAGAGGGAGTGGAATACAAGGAGATCTTCTCACCAGTTGTAAAGTTTAAGACCATAAGGCTTATTCTAGTGCTAGCTACTATCTATGACTGGGAAATCTATTAAATGGATGTCAAAACACCCTCCTATATGGAAAGCTTAAGGAGACTATCTACATCAAACAACCAGTCGAATTTGTAGATAAAGAAAAGTCTGATTATGTCTGTTTGCTTCAGAAGTCCCTATATGGGCTGAAACAAGCACCTAGACAGTGGAACAAGAAGTTCCATGAGGTAGCAACTGAGATGAAATTCACTAGAAGTGCCTATAACTATTGTCTATACTACAAGGATTTAAGAGAGACAGAGGCTATCAACATGTTAGTTTATGTAGATGATTTAATCATCACTGGAAAGGAACTAAGTAGAATAGTAGAAGTAAAGAATGCTTTATGCAAGCACTTTGAGATGGACATGGGAGAAGCATAGAAGCCCCTAGGGATGCAGATTATAAGGAATATGAGGGAAGGAAAACTATGGTTGAATCAAAAGAACTATATCAGAAAGGTCCTTGCTCAGTTCAACATGGAAAAAGCAAAGCCTAACTCTATTCCTATAAGCTCATATCTTCTTATGGTTGCCAGTAAGAGCCCCCAAACAGGGGAAGAAAAGAAAGCTATGGTGAACTACCCCTATGATGTTGGAGTTGGTAGTATTATGTATATAATGTTATGTACCAGACTTGACCTTGCTTATGCTATTAGCATTCTAAGCAAGTTCATGGCTGACCCTGGATTTGAGCATTGGCAAGGACTAAAGAATGTCTTTAGATACCTTGTTGGAACTTTAAACTATAGGTTGCTTTTCTCTAAAGCTAAGTTAGCTAAATACAATAGTATATGCATACATGGATTTGTAGATACAGATTACGCAGCATATAAAGACACAAAAAATCAGTATCAGCATACGTCTTCACATTAGCATGAAACACAATTAGTTGGAAAGTACAACAACAATCAATAATATCATTATCAACTACGAAAGTAGAGTTCTATGCAATCACAGAAGGGGTGAAAGAGTTATCATGGTTATTAGGCATCTTAAAGGAAATTCGAGTTAACCTAGCTACTTTAGCAATTTATACAGACAGTCAAAGTGCACTCTACCTTAGCAAAGATCCTGTCTTGCATGAAAGATCCAAACACATCGACGTCCGACTCCACTTCGTCACAGACAAAATCACAGAGGACTTCTTCAATTTGGAGAAAATCGCTGGTGATTCAAACCCATCCGACTTCAGTACAAAGGTTGTGACTTCAAAGAAGTTCACTTTCTGTAGAGACTATCTACAGACAAGTGAAGCCCCTTGAAGTCGACAACAATCGAAGACTATTTCTCTCAATCTCACAATTTTGGTGAAACTAGGGTTTTTTTTGTTACTATAATACTCACAGACTGATGAACTCCGTGAAGATTAATGGAGAAGGATGGAATAAATGTGATGGTATTCACAGATTCTCCATTAACCCTCAACAAAGAATCAACAAACTGAAGACAAAGAAGAGGATTTGTGATTATGTGCAAAAGTGTGTCTGAAATATCAAAGAAGAAAGAGAGAAAGTCATTCTGATCAAGGAACATAAGAAGAATAATATGTCTAAGTGAGACATGTGAGACACATGTTAAAAGCAAACATCAGAAGTTAAGTCAAAAACGCAGTCGCATCAACACAACGCAGAGTATGAAGCATTAGTTGAACACGTGACCACTGAATGCAATTGCTACTAAGTCCTTATGAGACAGACCCAAGCATCAGTCAGATACACATAACACATTGTACTCAATACTTTGTAATCAATAATTTGAGAGTGATAGAAATAGAGTGAAAGTTTTGAGAGTTGCTAGAGTACTTATCTGAGGGTTTATAGACTCCTTGCAAGTGTTTTTAGAAAACACTCAATCTCTTGTAAATTTACTTTTTTTCTTAATACTAGTAGAACCACAAGTGTAAGATCTTTGGATGTAGATAGCATTTAAGCTATCGAACTAAGTAAAAATTATGTGTTCTTTATTTTTCAACTACTTTATTTCCTGCAAAACCAAAACTTCTTTATCAGTCTTTACTGTAAAAGATAACAGTACAATACAAAGAACCTAACAAATCAATATACACCGCAACATATCAACAAGTGTATGGTTTCTTCTTTCAGCAATTCCATTCCGTTGAGGTGTTCCTGACATTGTATATTTTCTTTAATACCACATTCTTGCAAGTATATAGCAAAAGGCCCTAGATTCCTTCCACTCTCATTATAGCACCCATAATGCTCTCCACCTCTATTAGAATTAACTATCTTGATTTTCTTCTGTTTTTGAAGCTCAGGATTTGTTTTGAAAATCTTAAATGCATCTAAAGATTCGGATTTTTCACGAATGAGTTCCACATGATCGTACCGGGAAAATCATCAATAAAAGTGATGAAGTATTTATAACCACCTATAGCAGGTGAAATAAATGGTCCACATATATCAGTATGAATCAACTCCAACAATTCTGAGCACCTATTTGTTTTGCGTTTTCTAACCTTGGCGATCAAGTTTCCTTTAATACAATCAACACAAGCAGTGAAATCTTAAAAATCAAGATCCTAAAGTACACCATCTTTTACCAACCTCTCCATTTTGTCTCTAGAAATATGGCCTAAACGTTTATGCCATAACATAGAAAATCTCAAATTCAATCTCATACATTTGGAACCAACAACAATATTAAGAGAAGAGGAAGAAGCAATAGTAACAACATCATTCAACTTAAGTTTGTATAAATTTTCACTTAAAATTTCATTTTCCAATAAAAGAGATCACGATACAAAGTTAGTTTTTTAGTCCCAAAAAGAAGACTATAACCTAGTTTATCCAAAATAAATACAGAAATCAAATTCCTCTTAATAGAGGGTAAATAAGCAACATCATGTAACTCCAAAAGATGTTTTGTATTCAATTGTAGTCTAACTGTCCCAACAAATTCAACTTGGACTTTGGTATCGTCTCCCATGTACACACGTTGTTCAGAACTAGTAGGCCTTCTTTGACTTGTAAGTTTCTGTAAGGAATTCGTAATGTGAATTATTGCTCCAGTATCTAACCGCCAAGTATTTGAGGGCACATCAATAATATTGGATTCTAAACAAACCATCACAAGACAATTACCTTTTTTTCTCTATGTGAGCTTTGAGCTTTCGGCAATCAGTTTTTTTGTGCCCAAAATTCTGACAAAAGTTGCACTTCCTTTTGAAAAATTTATTCTTCTAACTAATAAAAGATGAGCCCGCCTGTCCACTTCCTTTAGGACTAACAACTTTCTTTTTGAAAAGCTTTTGCTCACTTAAGCTATTAGAAGTGAACTTTTTATTTTGAGAATTGTTGTGGTTTGTCATCATGGAGATGCTTCTTGCCTTTCCCTTTTTCATGTCATCTTCTTTCTTGACAAGAACAATAGTCATCTCCTCAATAGTCCATTGCTCTTTCTAAGCATTATAGCTTGATCTGATCAAATCAAATTTGGAAGGAAGAGTCCTCATCATAAACCATACCATGTAATCATCACTAAGGTCTATATCCATGGCCTTAAGCTTATGGTAACAACCCATGAGATTTTTGATGTGAGCCCTAATGTCACATTACCATCGTAAATGGTGTGATGAAGCATGTTCAAGTAATCATTCTTCTCATTGTTTGAGAACTTCTTGTACTTCTTCTTAAATGGCAACAAGAAAATCCTTTGCACTATCAACCTCGGGAACACTATCACAAATGGATTCATCCATGTGATCAGGGACGTAGCCAGCCAAAAAATATAGGGGGACCCAAAACAATTTTTTTAAAAATCTTGGGGGGCCCAAACCCTAAAAATTATATTTTTATATAGAAAAAAATTAAAAATTTAAAAAATAACTTTTTTTAAATTTTCGCCGGGCCCAGTGCCCCACTGGGCCAAGCGTGGCTACGTCCCTGCATGTGATACCTCGTAATCATTAAGCAACATCGGTTAGAGTATTCTCATTGTACAAAAATAATAATAATAATTATTTATTTTAGTTATTATTATTATCAGGGTCTGGGACGACGCCGTATGGGTCGTCCCTGACCTTTTGTCGGGCGCGCGGGTCCAACCCGCCTAAAACTCAGTCTCCAGCTACCCATTTTCGACGAGACTTGAGGGGTTTTCTTCTATTTTTCATGCTCTATGGATTTTCAATACCTATTTCAACCAAAAATACTCTAAAACCTAAAAGCTTCTAATCCACTTTGGCCATTAACGAACCCCCAAAAAATCTCATCAAAAAATGAGATTCATATGCCCAAAACAAAGTTAAAAGTTAATAACAATAACCAATAACAAGTTCTACACCGTCAATGCATCATTTCGAGATCATTCATGCTAAAAAACAAGTTTAGAAAAACGAGTTTATACCCAAATACAAGCCCTAAAATCAAATGACCATGAAGCTCTGATACCAATTGTTATTCATAAATGTAGTGAGCAATAACCACAATACCAAGATCCACATTCTATTTAGAGCAATAACTAGACAATGAATGTACATACCTCCAATGTTAGACATAACATCTTGATTCATTTTCTCCATTCAAGAGACCATAACCTATCAATACTCAACAAGCATGCGTAAAAGAGAATTTATGATAAAAAACCCTTGTCAACTATCACCACACACATCCACGACAACAACACACATTCTCACCATATATTATATTTATAACATGTTCTACCCTAAGGGGTAGAATGACACTAATAGTGTCATTTCATAATTGTGATGAACTATGTTTAATGGGCCAACCTATAGTTATTAGGGTACTACCATGTGTCTCAAATGTAATTAGTAAATTATTAACCATCCCGTTATGGTTATTAAATATACATTAGGCAATTCAATTAATGGTTGTGAATATGGAATTAATGTTGTGATTATATTAGTCCATATACTTCTAACGTGAGTCACATAAGCGAACCTCCTCGCTTCTTTATCTGTTGAAGGATTTTTATTTCAAAGAACTATTTGAAACCTACCAACCTTACTCCTTTTAATATGGTCACGGAGCAGCGCGTTCCTAATATTTTATATGCTCTAGGTAAAGTAAAAAAAGGGTCCTTATATTTTGCTTTGTTTTGTGTTTTATGAGGACCACAAAATAGGGGCAAGTCAATACTGGATCTTAGATAGGTGCCCTTTCTACCCTTTCTTAAGGCCGGACCTGTTAAGGAGTAACATTCTTGCTTTTGTAAGCAATAATCCAAATACAAAAGCTGCTCTCTTATTGAGAAGTTAAAATAAATCAAAATTTCCATGTTGACTAGTAATTGAAATTCACCAACATATAAGCCAATCTAGCATTAAAATGTTTGCAAGGAGTTGAGTGTGCTTGTACTGCTACATTACTATGTTACTCCACCATAAATAAGAATGATCTCATCCTTTGGTCTCTAATCACTTGCCACCAGATTTTGTACGCTCGTCTGTGGAAAGTTAATAGAAGAACAAGTCAAAAAGAAAAGAAAATTCCTTAAATGAAACAATCCCAAAGAAAAGGATTTTGCTAACCTCAAATTTAAGGGGAGATGTAGTAGAAGCATATGTTTGCATCACCTTCCCTTCTCTGTTCACCAAAATCTTTGTGAAATTCCATTTGATGGCATCTCCAAAGCATACCCCTTCTAGTGATTTTAGGTATTGGTAAAGAGGAGCTGCATTCTTCCCATTCACTTCAACCTACACAACCAGATTAACATAATACACAGAATCCCTTTCACAGACAACAGGGACAAAAAATTATGCAGAGAAAACAAAGAACAAAGTTTCTCATGCGTTAATGGAACCACCTTGCTTCCCTAGACATGTGGACTATGCAAATACAGTTATTTCTGTCACTTGTGCATGAATAATTTGTCACAGACATCATCATACAAGCTTGCTTTAGACCTTAGATCAGAGAACTCCGGCAAGAATTTTATAATTTCAATCTGGAGGGAAATAGATTTGTCATACTTGATATACAAGATATGTGATTTTACCTTCTCAAATATTGGAAATTCAGCTTTGAACCTTGTGCATGCAATTTCCTGAATCTCCTCATTGGTTCCTGGCTCTCTTCCAGCAAATTGGTTGCAAGGAAATGCCAATATCTCCAATCCTGTGAGAATAACAGAATCCATAACAGAATCCAGGAGTTAGTAACTTCAAGCCCCAAAAAGTAATGCAGTAAGATGGATAAAGAGCAATTAAACTGTCCTTTATTTGTCCTTTGATTTTTATTTCCTTCTTTGAAGTCTCTTCTCAATGGAATATTGGAAAGAATTGCTTTTGCTTGTTGGAACTAGAAAACTATCTCATGGACAGTGAAATTCGAAACTTGCTCTGAAGAATGTGATTAAGTTCAAGTCTCGAAGATTAGACAACTACCCTTTTCATCTTTCAAAAATTGGTGCCAAGTTTTTCACTACAACTGCAAGAGCATTTCCTAAAGGGTGGATGTTTACTTGAAAAGTTAAAGATAAGTCCCGTAAATTTCAAAAGTAAACATGAACATCCCTGAGACAGTGAGCGAGCGACCAACCTTGATTTTTGTACTTATCATACAGAATATTTAACTCCTGGTAGTTTGATGGCGTTAAGGCACTGGAAAAGGACAGAGAATTCATCAGTACAGATGACGTGTTGGGATGTATTCCATCTGACCAGGTCCAGTTTTCATTAAGAGAATGCAGATGTATCATAGATTGAATAATATGATAATGCAAGGAAGAGTTGTTTGTTAGCAATATACACGAAATGCAAATTAAGTCAAAGAAGAATAGATAAACACTAAAAATGATTTGTAAACTTGTCTACAACAAACGAAGGAAAGGACAGGAGGCACACTTCAGGTAAAGGGTTTTTAAGCAAGAGCATCTAATATGAAAACCCAACTACCAGATCAGAAAATCTTGTCTTTCAACTGGATTTTGCATCAAAATTCAACTTTTAACAGGGTTTACTAGGGAAATAAGTGAGTTGATATGTTTCAGGAAGCAAGATCTTTACCTTAGTGACCCTTCAGTGGGAGAATAAAGAAGGTTAGGTACTAGTCATATTTTAGCTGTGAATGGTACTTGCAAGAACCAAACCAGTTTACCAAGAGCTATCAATGCAGATTATCAAATAACACAAAAGAAATTCATGAATCACAATGACAGATTGCTCAAGAAAGTGAGACATATCTAGGGTCACGAAACATTTACCATTGGGACGCAACATTCACAATTAGAAGAACCTTGCCACGGTATTTACCTAGATCAACGTAATTTCCACGGATATCCTGTCAAGATCAATTGCTGGTTCTAAGTAGATATAAATAGAGTACTCAGAAATCAAGAGCAAATACCCCATGGTACCAAGAAGGTGATAACTTGATTGTAAAATCTGGAACTGGAAAGAAAAAACAGAAAAGGACTAAAAAACAGAACTTATAGGAACTGAAGTGGCCTTCACGCAATATTTTGCTTTTGTAAATCAAAGAAGATTACAATGAAAAAAAAAAGATGCGCGCAGTTGAATTCTGCATTGCTGATGTCAAACAGCAATCCTGCTCAAAGGTTAAGTCTAGGAAAAAGATATATTTTGATAAAGCTTCAATGAGCCATATAAACAAACAATGGAACATCATAATAAAAAAGCCAACTAGCAGACTAAAGCAACAAACTTCAGAATTCCAAAGAAAATGGAATGAAGAAGCAAAGTTCATAACTGGCTTCGTACATACCTTGACAGTGAAGTCATAGATGGACTTGGGAGTTTCTTCAGCCATGGAAATGTCTGTGGAAGAAGAAGAAGAAGACAGCAAGAACAACAAAAACAAGAGAAACCCAGTTGGTGAAGTGCATGATTAAGGCTACCTACATATATAAGAAATTGCATTTTAATGATTTTCCATGTATGACCGGCCAAGAACTAGATGAAATGTTACGCAATATATTTTGGAATCATCGAACAGATGGCGACTTGTTTTAAGTCATGGAGTAATACATGTACGTAGGCTGTTATGTAAGCATCATACATGTATGATAGATTCCATAGAATTTAGCGATCCCTATCCAAATTAGCTTGCTATTTATAAATATTTTAGATGCTAAAATTAATATATTTATTATTGATTTGGTGTCTGTCATGACGGCGTCGTTTGAAAAGTTGCTAAACAGTGAAACTAGCTTAGATCTTAAGCCCAAAGCGTCTTCACGTAGTTCTCTAAACCCCAGCTCTCTCTTCACTCTACGTAACCGCCACCCACTCCGGTAATTCTCAGCTCTCCGTCCTCGGCGTCATGGAGGAGGTCTGCGAAGGCAAGGACTTCTCATTTCCAAAGCAGGAGGAGAAGGTCCTGGATTTCTGGGCCGAAATCAGAGCCTTCGAGACCCAATTGACCCGAACTGAATCCTTACCCGAGTACATTTTCTACGACGGCCCTCCCTTCGCCACCGGCCTTCCTCACTACGGCCACATCCTCGCCGGCACCATCAAGGACATCGTCACCAGGTTCCAAACCCTCACGGGCCACCACGTGACCCGAAGATTCGGTTGGGATTGTCACGGCCTTCCGGTGGAGAACGAGATTGATAGGAAATTGGGGATTAAGAGGAGAGATGAGGTCTTGAAAATGGGTATTGATAAGTACAATGAGGAGTGTAGGAGTATTGTGACTAGGTATGTGGAAGAATGGGAGAAGGTGATTACTAGGACTGGGAGGTGGATTGATTTTAAGAACGATTACAAGACTATGGACTTGAAGTTTATGGAAAGTGTTTGGTGGGTTTTTTCTCAGCTCTTTGATAAGGGCCTTGTTTATAAGGGCTTTAAGGTTAGTGTCATACTTCAAAATTCAATCTTGAAGTTGTCTGTTTATGTTTGACATTTGACATCTTATAAAAGAACGATGTTTTTTCTTACTTTAACATCCATTAACTTGCTGATGTGCCGTTACCCTTGAATACACAGGAGAAGGCAGCATCGGGTTTAACGTGTTGGTAATTGTGTTTCTTGCAGGTCATGCCGTACATTACTGGTTGTTAGATTGTGCTTTCAAATTTTGAAGCTGGTCAGAATTATAAGGTTTGTTTTTCATTTTTGGTTTCAGGATGATCTTTTTCTAAGTTGTGTGTGTGTTTTTTTTTTGGCTGCTAGACGTGTTGATATTTTGATGCTGCATAATTTTTGACGCCACTGGTATAACAGGATGTCCCTGACCCTAAGATAATAGTGGCCTTTCCAATTGTTGATGATCCGCATGGTGCAGCCTTTGTAGCTTGGACGACAACACCATGGACGCTTCCCAGTAATCTTTGCCTCTGTGTCAATGCAAATTTTGACCATATGAAGGTTGGGTGCCTTCAACTTGTTCAGAGGGTTTTTCTTTCGATTAATAAATTGTTAACTTTTACTACACTTTGTGCGTATGATTATTTTCCAATTAAAATTGTTGCCTTGCATTGTAATTTTTGTTGTCTTGGATTATATTTAATTTGTAGTCCCTATGTAATTTCATTCATTGTTCCTCAATGCAG
>JANZLC010000005.1:8436486-8451019 GCA_026413385.1 Erythroxylum gracilipes | reverse complement strand
AGGGAGTAGCTTTGTGGTTGGCATTCCCTCCTCAAGATCAAGTGGGTTTGGGTTCAAATCTTCACTTGGATGGGTTGAGGATTAGGAAAGGGCCTTGTTGTGTAACTAAAATAGCTTTTCAATTTACAAAAAAAGACTGATCAAATTTGTACTTTTTGGATGATAAGATATCAATAGTCTAACCAAGAGTATACATTGCAGGTATGAGCCACTTTTCAATTATTTCATTGAATTCTCTCAGACGGCATTTCGGGTTGTTGCGGATAGTTATGTGACTGATGAAACTGGTACTGGAATTGTTCACTGTGCTCCTGCATTTGGTGAAGATGATTATCGTGTTTGCATTGAGAATCAAATAATCAATAAGGTCTGTTGTGCTGTTTTTTTGCTTCAAATTGTTAGTTTCAATTATGTTGCCAACAAACAAGTAATTTTTTCTGTTTCTCATGATTCAAGCATGAAAGGACTATACTTATAATTTACACCCATTTTTTCTCTACAAATTGGGTATAGGTCTGCTATGAGCACATGCTTTTCCTAAGTTTTGACAACTGTGGGTATAAATTCTTGATTGAAACCAACTTGTTATGTTGGCTAACAATGCCATGGTAATATGCATTTCAAATAGCTATTCAGCTCATTCATTCAGGTTTTAAGACCATATGCTAATCATTGATGTTCTTAATTAAAGCTATGACTGAGCTATACGGGTCAAAAGCCTTGTAGAATGACTCCTGTTATTTCTCTTAATTTTTATATTCTCTTGTGAGAAGATTGTACTGCTTTGTAATTTTTGTTATCTAATGCAAATACTTGTTGGCAATTTCTGAGCTCAAATTGAGCATGATTTATCAACTCTCTGGTTCCTTTCTATACCTCTCTTTTTTTCCTATTCAGTTCTGGCTAGTTTATATCTTGCTTTATCTTATAATGGATTACTTTCATTTTTTGGAAGCATAGGGTGAGAATTTAATTGTAGCTGTTGATGATGATGGCTGCTTTACTGAAAAGATTACTGATTTTAGTGGGCGCTATGTCAAGGATGCAGACAAGGATATTATTGAAGCAGTGAAGGTTAGTTGTTCTCATTTTGATATTCTGTAGTGTTGATTATATCATGGATGGCTCTTTCCTTAACTACCCGTGCAAGTAATATTGCTAAACAATAATCAAGAATTTACATGGTTTTATGAGCTCTTTAGTTGATGTAGCAATGCAAAAAATATTAGGATTCAGAACTGTGGATTTTTATAATTGATCTTTTGATTTCACTGTCATATGCTCTTACATACTTTGTCGCTCAATGGAAATTTGTGATGTTCAGGCAAAAAGCAGGCTTGTTAAGTCTGGAAGCTTTACTCACTCTTATCCATTCTGTTGGAGATCTGATACACCTCTTATATATAGAGCTGTACCGAGCTGGTAAGTGAATTTTCCTACAAAATCTTGAATCTCTGTATACTCTTACTTTGTGTCATACTTACAAGCCAGTTCATTCTGAAATCTTATGATTTTCTTTTAGTTGTTATTTATTGAGGTAAGTTTCATATATATATCAAATCTAAAGGAAACTTGTAGCATTAAACAATCAACCTTCAAGTTGAGAAAATTGTTTGGGCTAGACATGACAAGATTTTATCAACATGAAAGTTCATTGCATTTGTTACTAGTTTTGATTACATATGCATATATGTATATACTACTATCTACATCTTTTCTTTTTAAGTTTGTTTTGCACCTTCATAATGGATTCCTATTTCCTGCTTCTTGCTAATTGAGCTGTATGGCTTAATTTATCACAAAGGTTTGTCAGAGTGGAAGAATTAAAAGCAAAGTTGTTAGAAAGCAACACTCAGACATATTGGGTACCTGATTATGTGAAGGTTAGATTTTTTTTTCTTGTTCCTCCTTAACTCACATCCGTTTCCCCATGAAATAAGTTTTTGCGAACAATTGGGGTTGCTTTATGGAATCTCAACTTGACATATGTTGAAAGTTGGACTTTTAGTTATTGATGCAATGACTATATCTCCAAGGTAGCTCAAGGCACTAGGATTCTTGTTTCTGATAGCTAAAGTTACTTCCATGTATGTTGCGTTTGATCTGAAAAGTGAGAATCTGGGATTTCTTGGAAGCTAACGACATGCATTCAGTTATTTTAAGTTGTATAGAAACTGCTATGTGCATCTACATGCCCAGAATATGTTTCTCCCTTTTTTATGGTACAACCTTCCGGATTAGAATTTCTCTTACATGTAAATAACACTGTAAATGTGATAGTGAACAACAAAGGTTTTTGATGCATTAACTTTGAATTTTAGTATATTACTCTTGCAGATGTACCTGTAATTACTATGTCCTGTGCATATATTTTTGGGTCTTTCTTCACCTCCTTTTATGTTTTAATGTTGTAGGAGAAAAGATTCCACAATTGGCTGGAAAATGCTAGAGACTGGGCGATTAGTAGAAGTAGATTTTGGGGCACTCCTCTTCCTGTGTGGATCAGTGAGGATGGTGAAGAAATTGTAGTGATGGATTCTGTTGCTAAACTTGAAACGCTCTCCGGTCAGAAGGTTTATTCTTTCTTCTCTCTCCATGGCATCTTCATTTTGGTTATTAAATTTATGGTTTCTGCAGAAATTCTGAACAGTTGTATTTTTATTCTCACTTGATCAATACATAGATACAAGTATATATAGAAATAGAGAGGGCTCTACATAATATTCTAACTGATCTCATTTGCTAACTTTTAGGAGTCAATAATATCTAGTAAGAACAGTTTTCTTGTTCTTGGTCACTCTTTCTAATGTCTTATGGGACATTTTAGTCATGTGTTTCAAATTTTGTTCATGATATGCCAGTATGATTTCAAGTTATTTGCCTTGTTAGCTTACGTGCATGATTACCTCTTATTTTTCATTTTCTTTCTAGCTAAAATGTGTGCATGAATAATTGCTGCTGCACTACTTTAAAGCATACCTTAGTGGATTGATTTCTACTGTCTTCAGGATACTTCATTTTCCGGCCACACTTTATCTTTATTCTTCATGATAACACAAGTAGGGATGATAGGTGGGCCCGAGCTCAGATTGACTTCAGACCAGGCCCTGGTTGACTGGACTTTGGGCCAGGCTTAGGCCTGCGGTCCAGCCTGAAGCCCTTTATGAACCACCTGACCCCCATCCAAAAATGATGTCGTTTTGGATTAATTTTAAGAAATGAGCTGCCCAAAACGATGTTGTTTTGGGAAATTCCCCCAAAATGACGTTTTGGGCCAGGCAAGCAGGATTACCCTGGCCTGTTGCCATCCCTAAGCACAAGGTGTCATATGTGATTATTAAGGTGATCTCGGGGACAAAGGATAACTTCCAATCTTTGTTTATATTGTAGTTAACTTGTGGTTGTATTTATAGACCAGTAGTGTAAAAATTAGTTTTTTTCTTTCCTTCATCATGTACTAAGGATGTACTGGTCTCATATTGAAAGTATGAAGATGGGTTCCGTTCTTTTCGTATTATATAAGATACAAGGTCTTTGAGCTAATTCATGCTTTGTATTGCTTGTGTGTATTTGTAGGTGCATGATCTACATCGTCACAACATTGACCATATTACAATTCCATCCAGCCGCGGTGCTGAATTTGGCATGCTTCACCGTGTAGATGATGTAAGTTACTGAATTTGGTATCGTACAATTCTTTTCAGCTACTGGTTTTATGTGAGAATTAGGGAAATAATAGGTTAGCAATGGTATGAAGTTGCAGTGACTTTGATAGCAACACAATCCTTATATCCTTGCAAAGTGGGTCCTGTGATAGTTTCTTGTGCTTGTTTTATGAGCAATACATGATGGGTGAAAGGAATTAGGATATAAGAAAGTGAAGAACAAGAAGTGGGAATCATTTTACTCTATGATTCAATTTCTTCCTGCAGTTTATCTGCAAATAAGTAGTGGCATTTATCATCATAACAATTTGATTTGCCTTTGGGAGTTTTTGTCGAGTCAATAATCTGGAGTTTCCTTATGAAGCTTGATAATGTTTGTGAAAAACATTATTTTTCTGATGAAATTAGAATTGTGCTCGTCTCTAGTCTTGCAAGGAAAGGATCAGAAGGGCATATTTTGAATTGTTCAATATTCCACGTGGAACTTTCTGCTTGAATCTTAAGCTTTGTCTTTTGATATGGATGTATTGGTTTATTCTGCAGGTATTTGATTGCTGGTTTGAGAGTGGCTCGATGCCATATGCTTATATCCATTACCCATTTGAAAATGTTCAAATTTTTGAGAAAAACTTTCCAGGGCATTTTGTGGCTGAAGGGTTAGATCAAACACGTGGATGGTCAGTCTTTCACCCTTTTATTATTGTCTGTTGATACTTAGCTTATCCCCAATGCATAGTATGTTTTTCAAGCAAGATGTGTTGGAGAAGTTGTTAAATGTGTTTCTAAATCCTTGTACATGGGAGTTTGCCATTGTCGTCTGGTTAGGTGCTACTTTGTGGAATCTTTATCTTTAGAGAGGTTATATCTTTATTAGGATATTCATCAATTTCGTTCTTTCTTTCCCATTCTGCTATCCTGCCACATACTGTTGGCTATCTGAAGAACTTGGGAATTTGGGTTCTTGATTTTCATTTCACAGGTTCTATACTCTCATGGTGTTGTCCACCGCATTGTTTGGGAAGCCTGCGTTCAGGAATCTTATCTGCAATGGACTAGTATTAGCAGAGGATGGAAAAAAGATGAGTAAAAAACTGAAAAACTATCCTTCTCCAATGGAAGTTATTAACGATTATGGAGCTGTAAGTTCTCTCTTGTTCTCCATAAAATTCTTATTTGCTATTTTACGTATTTTTCTCTTTACCGGGAGGATAAACAAATTTGTACTTTTTTGGGTCTTTTTCTGCAAGCAGGTAGAATTTAGTCTTTGTATATTCTTGTTCTTGCCATAATTTTCTTCCCTGTCATATTAAACACTAATGCTTTTGTCTTTTGTTGTATAGGATGCTCTGCGACTGTACCTTATAAACTCTCCTGTTGTGCGAGCTGAAACTTTGCGTTTCAAAAAGGAAGGGGTTTATGGTGTTGTGAGTATTGACTGTCAACTGTTTTATGTACCAGTTTGGCATGGTCTTTTCGTGATCTTAACAATGAGCACTAGTGTTTGATTAATGTATCTACAATCGGATATCATAATCCATTTTTCTGTTTTATTCAGGTGAAGGATGTCTTCCTTCCATGGTACAATGCATATAGGTTTCTTGTACAGAATGCAAAGAGACTTGAAGTTGAAGGACTGAAACCATTCACTCCTATTGAATTAGCAACACTTCAAAATTCGTCTAACGTGCTTGATCAGTGGATCAATTCAGCCACACAGAGTCTTGTTCATTTTGTCCGGAACGAAATGAATGCATACAGACTTTACACAGTTAGTTTTGTATAAAGACCTTTCGGTGTTGAGTCATCTTCTAATTTTCTTTTTCTTCTGTGGACTATTATTTTAACTTGCTATAGATATGTACATTTTCATGCCAGCAATACCTATCAGTATTTTTGCTTTTGGTATCTCTCTCTTTGCAGGTAGTTCCATACCTCTTGAAGTTTCTTGACAACCTTACAAATATATATGTTCGATTAAACCGCAAGAGATTGAAAGGTCGAACTGGGGAAGAAGACTGCCAGACTGCTCTCTCTACTCTTTACAATGTATGACTATAGTAATCTCCTCCTAATGTTGATAGATTGGAAACTCTGTATTCATGATGTTAATTAAATGTGAACATCGTGTTCTGGTTTTTGTGCCAGGACTAGCATATATGTGCACAGTTTCATGTGTTGATGTATCATCCACTTGTCTTTTATGTGTTAAGATAAACTAGATTGTGGTGGAACCAGAGGAAAAGAAATCAAATTAGAAAATATTTTTTCACCGATTAATAAGCACGGGCAACTTCTTTTATGTGCCAGGAAGTAGGCCTCCTTCTCAAAGATATATAATCTAGTTTTACTTGTAAGAGTTTTATGTTCAACAAGTCATTTGGATTAGCAGTACATATGAAACTTAAAGCCTAAATTCTCAAAAAGTAATGTTTGTGAATCCTGTACATATATATTTTAGATTCTCAAAACTAGTTTAGTTATCTGTCTTATTGACTTATGTTTCACATATACCCTCATTCTTGTGATAAATTTTCAGCCATGCTTTTGATATAATTCCTGTATTTGCGTCTTTCTTTTACAGGAATAAAACTGCTGTTTATTTAATCTTTTCTTTTTCCTGCTCTCAAGACTTTAAATTTCAAATGATTGTTAAAAGTATTTGCCTATAGCATCTCATTTCTCATTTTTATGTGTTGGTTCATATGCTCGTAAAAGTAAGATGTTTTAGGTTCTACATGATTTTCTGAAGGCAATCTGTGTTGTTTGTTCTCAGGTGCTTCTGACTTCTTGTAAGGTTATGTCACCATTCACACCATTTTTTACTGAGACACTTTATCAAAATATGAGGAGAGTTTCCCCAGGATTAGAGGAAAGCATTCACTTCTGCAGTTTTCCTGAAGAAGAGGGAGAGGTATTCTTGACACTAGTCACCATTTTCTTTTGGAAGCTAATAGTTTGTTCTTTATTACCACCACATTCTATCCTGTATTAATCTAATGCTTTTGCAGAGGGATGAAAGGATTGAACAAAGTGTTTCGAGGATGATGACCATCATTGATCTTGCACGCAATATCCGAGAGCGTCACAACAAGCCTCTGAAATCCCCTCTAAGGTGCACCTATGCTGGTCTCATACTGATTTTCAATGTTTGTACTTATTTTTTTCTCTTACTAACATAATTCACTCTTTAACTGTAGAGAGATGGTAGTAGTTCATCCTGATGCTGATTTTCTTGATGACATTGCTGGAAAACTAAAGGAGGTTTGTGATTAACATGGCAAGCCTCATACTGTGCTTGAGATGTTCCTGCTTTTTGGACCTAATTATGTTTCTCATAAGTTTTGTGATCTTATTTTGACCTTAGTTCAGTGCTGTTCTACCTTGATTATGAGAAAGTAGAATTATTTTTAATTTGATTGTTCTTCATCATTGTTGGTTGGTGACTGGTAACCACTTTTTCTGCCCCAAGTTTGATGAGTTGGTACTGCATGCTTTTCCATTTGTCACTGTTTTTGGCTGACACCTAAATTTTGGCTTTCTTGGTCATAGAACTTTATTGAGACTTTACTCATTTTACTAATTTCTGGTGTTGTAAATTGGGATGTCTATTTTCTCTTGGCAAATGAGTCTTTTGATGATCATTTACTTGCTACTATACTCTTTTATGTATGGCAGCAATTGTTTCAGTACAACATTGGAAAGACATCTTTCTATGAACAGCCTTAGTGTGAAAGCTATATTTTAACTGTTTAAATTCTGTAAATTGCTCTCTTGTGTAATCTTGAAATGTTTTCTGTTGATTTTTTATTATCGGATCACGGAACATAAGAACTCTGAATTTCCTTTGCTTTTCTGAAAAATTGAGGTTCTTGAGTGTATTTTTAGCAGTATTTCATCAAGAATAATTTCAAGATGGCTCTAATAATGGTGTGCTCTACTTCATACATAGATTTTCTTTTCGGTTTCTTTTCCGCTCTTGATGTTTCAACTGATTTATGACCGTGTTTACATCCACACTGCAGTATGTGCTAGAGGAACTTAATGTTAGATCCCTTGTCCCATGTAATGACACTTTGAAATATGCTTCCCTCCGTGCAGAGCCTGAGTTCAGGTATGCAAATTTTGTTTTCTTGAGGACTCGATGCCTTAATGTTGTGCACTTATGTCTTTCGGTATCTGTTTTCTTCTAGTGTGTTAGGAAAGCGCTTAGGAAAATCTATGGGAGTTGTTGCTAAAGAAGTTAAAAGTATGTCTCAGAAAGATATCTTAGCTTTTGAGAAAGCTGGAGAAGTCACCATTGCTGCTCACAGTTTGAAGTTGGCTGATATCAAGGTTTAATTTTTAGTTGCTTGGTTATTTTGTAAATTGTTTTGTTCTATTTAATGCATTTGGATAAATGGGTACTTGTTTTCTAAACTAGGTTATTCGGGAATTTAAACGTCCTGATGGATTAACCGACAAGGAGATTGATGCTGCTGGGGATGGTAAGAATCAAATAGAGTAGTAAGTTAAGAAGTTTGTGTATGTGAATGTATGGATAAGCACACATTTCTAAAGTTTCTGTTGTCTAATGTTTCAGGTGATGTTTTGGTAATATTGGATTTGCGTCCTGATGAATCCTTGTTTGAAGCTGGGGTTGCTCGTGAGGTATGTTACAGTTTTTTTTTCACAAGTATTTTAGAGTTTGGATGTATATCAATCATAATGATTGAACTATAAAAAATGTTTTGGCAAGGATATTACCGTCAATGTTTTTTTTCTTGTGTGAATTTTCATGTGATACATTACCTCCTTATGTATTTAACATTTTTAGGAGCTTATGATATATATATAATTTGCTGTCTGTCGATATAAAAAGGACTGCTCTGTCTATCGTCAGAATGTCTTGAGATATATTCCTTGACTATGGACCGACTTTTGTTTCTGTTATGAATGTTAGCAAAATGCCAATTTGATAGAGAATAGATGGGGACAGATTTTAGTGAATGTAATTTTAAGCTTTGACCATCGCAGATTGTCAATAGAATTCAAAAATTGCGGAAAAAAGTGGCGCTTGAACCAACAGACATGGTGGAGGTGTACTTTAAATCTTTGGATGATGATTCGTCAGTCGCACAACAAGTTTTGAATTCACAGGTATTGTGATCATCCTAAACCTGATTAAATTACTTTTTTCTTTTGTCAAATAAATCTTGATCTGTGATAAATCTCTCACTTGGAAACTTTGTTAAAGAAAATTCTTCACTTATAATTATATACGTGGGAAATGCTGTTCCTCCTGATGCTCAAGATTGGCCAAGTACTCATTCAACCTCTTTATATCCTCATTGTTATTTCATCTTTCTTTTCTATTTTGTCCTGATTTATCTAGCTTTTGGGGCATATTTGTCTTAGTTCATCAACATATGGGGAACGCTTATCATCCTTCTCGCACGAAGTATTGTGCATCAGTGTCTTGCATCTTCTGACATTGAGGTGCTTCAAATTCAAGCATTTATTGACTGGGTTTTATGTATATGTAATTGCAGGAAAATTATATTAGAGACGCCATTGGTTCTCCATTGCTACCTTTGGATAAGATACCTCAACATGCTGTAAGTTACAGTAAATTACGTTTTAACTGCTATTTCTCCTTGTATTTTCATCTTAGTTTACCAGAGAACGATGTTGAAGTATATGCCAATTTAGATTATGAAAGAAAACCAATTGGTCTAATCTAAAATTAAGTTAAAGAGGTGCTGAAGAATTCGATGATTACCAATATATGTTTTTTCCTATTCAAAGTTAAAACCTGTTCTGATTTCCAGTGGCTGCATCAGATATTCAACTGGCATAAAACCAGAAGGAATTCCCATTTGATTTTGAGACCACAGAAGTTCGTTTAATCACACAATTCCGGCTTAGGAGTGGCTTTACTTGAACAAATTTTAAGTTTAATTATAAACTTAATATTTAAATATTGATGTAAATTAAATCTTGCTATAATATTCACATTTATTCTTGTATTATCTGAGTTAGTTCTAAATCTGCAGTTAGTTCAAGTGTAAATTCATGAATGTTGAAGGTTGTTCACAGTTATTTTCATGTTTACGGATGAGCACGCATAACATTATGAACATATTGCAGGTTGTACTTGGTGAGGAGAGTTTCCATGGTATATCGAATTTGTCTTTCACCATATATTTGGCAAGGCCATCACTGGTGTTTGTTTCAGATGCTATTCTTGCATTATATGGAGGTATGAGTTTTTGTCCTCCTAGAAACTCACCACTTCATCAATTAGCTTCTTTTCCCAAAGTTTCACCCATGGATGCAGGGAATAAAAGGTCTGCATCAGCCCTGGGAATTTACTTGTTATCAAGGGATCATTCAAATCTGAAATCAGAATTTCAGCGTGGAAATGATAAGGTTTGTTTATGATTTTGAACTGTGGCATTCACTGACCATTGTTGAAAGACAAATGGACTATAATATGCTATTTCTCAAGGATCCACTTCGCCTAACTGTGCAGATAACAGTAGATTGCATTGAAAATCAGCCTGCTGTAGATGTTGTCTTGGGGGAACATGTCTTTTTAACCGTTGGTGACTACTACTTGAGAACAGGGGCCTTGTGATTTAATTTATATATACATCGTGAGAGCAGTTTTAGATTTTGTTTTTCCCTTTCACCCTTCACTTCAGGGTTGATAGATACAAAGAAAGTAACTTTATAGTCCCGTCCCGCAAAAGAACAAACATCTAAATTCTTTCTTGTATGGACACACGTAATCTTAATTTATGTGTGCTGTAAAATTTTGCTTTATACATTTTCTGCCCCTTTTCAAGTCCTTTGAGCTTTATTCAATTGACTGCTCATTTCTTCATTAATGTGGCCAGCCAGTCATGTTCGCCCAAATAATCACAGGAGTTGTTTTTGCTTTTTTCTCCCTTCTTTCTTAGAGGATGAACTTTTAGGAATGTCAATAGGTTGGGCCAGCTAGGTAGCCTGTGACCTGACGGGTCGGGTTAGGGGGGCTGGGCTAAAATGTCATTTTTTTACCTATTTTTTAAAAAATAAGATGGGATGGGTTTTTTAAAAATAAGTAAAAAAATGACGTTTTTGACAAAACGACGTCAGTTTTAGAGTAATAATTGGGCTATGGGTTGTTTACTTTTAACTTGTGGCTTGGTTAACTTGGGGAAAATCAGGCCGGGTTAGACCGGAAAAAAATGATATCCTGGAAACTTTGAAATAATTGATAAAGTTATTTCTTTTGTAATCAAAAGGTATAAATTTTGAAATAATTGATAAAGTTATTTCTTTTGTAATCAAAAGGTTATAGATTTGAGTCACGTAAACAATTTTTTTTTTTTTTGTGTGAAACTACCAATTGAAAGTTGTGTAAAATTAATCTCTTCAAACCTTATAAAATAGGGAGCTTTATTTACTGAGGTGGTGGTAGTTTTTTATTTTCCTTTTCTTTTTTAATTTAGCAACTATTTGTACAGGCATAAATAGTTTGACATAGGAATGCACACATTACAACTTCCAATCATTCTTATCATCTTAATCGATTTAACACAACCAATTTGGTTGTTACTGTCAGCTTTGATAGAAGTTTAGCTAAAGACATCCTCAATGATGAACATTGACCGAATCTCTAACCAAGGAAAGGGCACTGATCTGTTTTTGCTTTTGATGACACTGTTTCGACATAGGACCTGATTGATGACTACTGGTTTACAGCTTCTAGCTAATGGGGAATTATTAACTGAATTGTAATTTAAGCTGACCCAGATGCAGCTTCCCTGTAATTTTCAGCTTCGATAACTTGCTCTTCTGCAAAACTAGGAGGTTTTGGAATCAAACCAAGCATCTTGAACATAAGTTGATCAGCATCAAAATCGTTGTTAGGTGTGGTTAGCAGCTTCTCGCCAGTAAAGATGGAATTTGCACCGGCAAGAAAACAAAGAGTCTGTTCAGGCATTGAGAATCGGACTCTTCCAGCTGACAGCCTGACCATGGCTTTTGGCATGACTATACGTGCACTGGCAATCATTCGAATCATCTCCCAAATCTCTACTGGCTGAACAACCATAAGAAATATGATATGTTAAACTACAATCAGCAATCTCACTTTGAATTAGTCAGAGCAGAAATATCAAGTTGCAAAGTCATACAAATAGCCCCTCCACACTACGTGGTGTAGGTGACAGATGATTAGCAACCAAGTTAACTGGTAGCAGCAACTATTTTACTTGGTAATTTCTTTTCTCAAAAATATAAAAAATTTTATTACACAGATGAAAGGATTACCTTTTGATCTTGCAACGGTGTGCCTTTGACAGAAACTAGAGCGTTTATTGGAACACTCTCGGGATGACTGGGTAGAGTAGCTAATGTATGCAACAAACCAATCCTGTCTTCCTCAGCTTCTCCGAGCCCAATGATGCCTCCTGTTAAGCAGAAAGTGATCAATACCCTCATAATAATCGTTGTTCTTGTCAAAAAGGAAATTTTCTTATCTGACAACGGACTGAAGAATGTATATAGGTCGCAAGGCAACTAGCCAAAATAGTATTACAACATTATGCAATGAACCAACCGCGTACAGATTAATACAATCCAAGGTTAAGTTACAAATTCTTGTCAAAGCTGAGGTTCCAATAAAATTAATAATGAAGGTTGATAAAATCACCTGAGCAAACATTAATTCCTGCTTCACGGACATGTTCAAGAGTTTCCAGCCTTTCATCATAGGATCTCGTAGTGATAATGTTGGGGTAATATTCTCTTGATGTGTCAAGATTATGGTTATAAGCTGTAAGGCCAGCCTTCTTGAGTTCTACAGCTTGCTGTTTCTCTAGCATGCCCAAAGTACAGCACACCTCCATTCCCATGTCCCTGACATACAGCAGATAATGCTGTTACAGGGCATCAAACTCACAAAACAGGATAAACTTAATTGGGGAGCATATGTCTGAACTGGCAGCTCTTAGAAATAATAACCACTCAACTCAAAGCTTACTCCAACGAGTGACAATTAATCAAAATAGCATGACAATTAATCACTAAATTAGGACCAATAACACCTCTAAGTCAAGATTGTTTGTCTATAGAGCAAAAGGCTAGACAAGATCTGAAAATCCTCTACTCAACCAACTCACACTACTATCAGAGTCCTTCAATAAGAAACTTTCAAGTACTATGAGAAGAAGAAACTTTGTACGCATTATTTTGAGAAGAGTGAATTTGTAGCCATTGTCGGCGTCTTGTACAAAGTAAAGCTGTTTATTATGTACCAACTGAGAATACAAACACAGAGAAAAATTTTATCAGCCGCTGCTTAGTCGTAAATACGTTTTTCAATAGATTTGTCTTACCTAATTTCTTTGACATACTCCAGTATTTGGTTGAAGTTTGTCTTCCTCCCTACTGTGTCTCTCCAGGCAGCACCCATGCAGAAACGAGTGCTACCAGCCTCTTTTGCCTGCAAAAGCACAAATATTATCTTGAAACAGACTTGCCACATAAAACAGACCTGACATAACTCCATGTCAACTAGAATCAAAGCCTGTAAAGGTACTATGAGATTGGACAGCTAGATTAAGCTGTCAACTGATCATTAGCAATAGCATTCAATCGATCACAAAACAGCAGTGCTAATAAGATTACAGAAACTTCATGTTTTGACTTTTATACACTTGCTTTGAGCCATATTGTCAACAAGGGCTTTCTGATAACTTCAGTCCACTGCAGCAGGGCAAAATGCTCAAGCCCGATATAGAAGTGGATGAAAATCTCCTTTGAGACTGATTGGCAAAACCCAACAGAAATCATGGAATTAAAGTTAGTCATTGAAGACGTATGCACCAAACAAAATGGTGGAGAAAGAATGAGCTACAGATATAATCGCCAAAGTTGATGTTAAAGCACGTATTTTAAGATCAAATTTGAGAATAAAGTTCTCTAAACACCACAAATTGGACTCAAGTCAAGCGACATAACTGCAAGGCAGAAGTGATATAGAGGAAAAGAACCTTCTTGGCAGCCTCCATGACAGCTTCCTTGGTCATAAGCCTTTGGCCCTTAACTCCAGTGTTGTATCGAGAAGATTGAGGACAATATGAACAGTCCTCACTACACCCGCCAGTCTTTATAGAAAGTAGAGTGCATTGCTGAACTTCTCTGAAGTTATGAGCATACCTATGGACTTGAGCCTGTAATGAGAAAAGAAAAGAGGAAAGAAGTTAAACCAGAGTCACCATTCACAATAAGAAAACCAAACAGAAGAGAGAGGCTGTAAAAACCCCGTGAAAGAGGAGATCGAGTAACGGGGAATCATAAATGTCCTTTATCTCTTGACGACTCCAGTCGTTTCTGGGGCCATCTTTGATTGTTCTCTCTGCCTGAACTGCAGCAGCTGAACTAGAATATGAACGGAAAAGTGAAACAGAAGGTCTGAGTTGTTGGAATGGTCTAAAAGTTGATCTAACCCACATCATATTCTCGTCTGCTTTCACCTTTCAGAGTGGTGGTGGGTTGATTTCGTTTTTCGTTAAAAACTAGGCGAACCAGAAAAGGAAAAGAATGCTTTGAGGCTGAGAAGAACACGACAACCAGTGATGGCAACCAACTAACTCACCTAACCCCCAACTCTACTGAAGCCAACGTTCCTGTTCTCATATCTCCAAAAGTACCCTACTCTATACAATATTGTCTTATAAATAATAATTGAATATTTAGATAATTAATTTATAAATGAATTAATTTTATTTTCTTTGTAAAATATTAATTAATTAATAATAATTTTATTGTTTTTATTACAACAAATAAATCAATCAATAAATAAATAAAATTTAAAACGAAAATTGCCTTCGTTACCA
>JANZLC010000005.1:8426256-8436386 GCA_026413385.1 Erythroxylum gracilipes | reverse complement strand
ATAAAATTTGAAAATATTTATTTAATTTAATTAAAAATGATATATATATATATATATAGATATTTTAAGATTAAAATACAATTATTAAGTAGCTATCAAATATAAAAGTTTGAAACAGTTTTAGTTTTTATTTATTATAAAAGTAAAGTAAATATAATATTAAAATTAAAATATATAATTTCTATAAATTACGAAAATTTAAAATTCAAATTCAAATAATTTTTAAAGCTAAATTTAAGAGAAAAGTACAAATTACAAAAAAACCAAAAAATATCATCCAAATTTCAACATCATTTTTTATTTAAAACACTATTAATTAAATCTCCTCAAAATAAAGAAAAATCATCTATCCCTTCAATTTTTACATATACTGTTTTTATAAATTAAAAAAAAAGGTTTGGTGTTAGCTATATCTAATGCCAATGTTTTAAAAACTAATTGGTTTAGTTGATTTAATGATAAAAATATTGAATTTTAGTTTTTAACTTTTCGATTTAATTTTATTTAATAATTTTTGTTGTTAAAAATTAACAAATTTATCAATTAATTGATTAATTTTTGTAAATTAATCAATTTTTATAAATTAAAATTAATTAATTAATTTTTATTTAACAGTCTTTTTAATTTTTTATAAATAAGAATAATTTTATTCAATTATTTTTTTAAAATTTTAATTTTATTCGATCATTAATCTATTTTATAATAATCTAAAATTTAAATCTTTTAAATCTTAAACTCTTTTTTGATTTAACTTCTAACATGCTTTTGAAAATAATGACCCTTTTAATGAATGACTTATTTAGTTGATTTATACCTTATTTTACGCATAAATAATTATTAAATAATTAATTTTATCAAACTTTTTTAATAAATAACTAGTGATATTAGGAAAAATCATATAAGCCTATTTTTAAATATAGAAATATAAGAAAAAAACATAAAGATATTATTATTATTATTATTGGGCGACTAATTGCAAATTACCTTTAGACCATTTACTTTCATCCCAGTCAAAAGCCGCCATTGATGCTCTCTGTACATAACCCCAAGGCCACAAACACTGGCAAAGATATTGGACATGAGGGTGAGTCTGAAAGTGCGTGTGTAGTGAAATTAAATGGGTGCTAACAACATAAACTCGGTGTTTTATGCTGACTCTTACCATCCGATACAAGCTGGAAGCATAGACGGCACCGATATTGTCCCTCACGACAACGGGATTTATCGCGCTTTTCTCTGTTCCTCTGCTGGCCTCTGTACTTCTCCCTTTCTCTTCTTCAATACCTACTTTTTCTTTTTCTTCATTTTTCAAGATTTGGCTGGTTTTTAATATTTTGTTTTTTTCCTTTTTTTTTGTGCCAGATGATCCCTCCGGCGATCCTAAACTCATCGGTGACCCTTATTGTACGGTCTTCGTTGCTCGTCTTTCCCATCTCACCACTGAAGAAACTCTCCACAAGGTAACCAATGGAGGTCCTGGCACTGATGAGGACTAATTTTTACCTTTTCAGTGCACAAATTAAAGGGAAGGGGACGTTACATGTGTTATTTGGTGATGTTGACAGTTTTATTGTTCTTTATAGGCAATGAGCAAGTATGGTCGCGTGAAGAACTTGCGATTGGTCAGGGATATCGGTATTTGAAATTCGTTACTATTGATCTCCATTTCAATCCGGCCATTGTGGATATAAGTACGAATTCAATGAAATTTGGTGATATATGGATGTCTGCCTAACCACTACGGAAGAGAGTTTATCTTCATCTTTTTCTTTTGATGGGGTGTGGGATGTGGAGAAACATGATGTTATAAGATGGATAAGTTGCAAAATAACTTTATGTTGAGCCAAAGGATTTCCATTTTCTTGAATTCTACACATTATAGCTTTTCCTCTTTGTATGTTATAGTGGCTGTACTTCGCTGGCTATGCTTGATTCTTTGTCTGAGAAGAGTACTCTTGGGTGCTTCCTTTTTTACAGTAACAGGTGCCTCACGGGGATATGCATTTGTTGAATATCAATCAGAAAAGGAGATGCTTCGTGCCTACAAGGTTTAAAGCTTGGAATATAATCTGTAACAAATTCATGTCTTTTCGTAACTTGATTTGAGACCAAAACACCACCCCCCCACCCTGCGCAAAGAGAAGAAAAAGAACCTCATAGTCTGTCTTTCCCACATTTTCAGTTCAACTGGTTGTTTGGGCCTCAACTTTGTTTCTTGCATATTTCTTACTTGCATCATAAGCATTGGATTTTGTAATTTTGATTGAAAACTCTTGTACTGGATGCACGTCCATGTTTGGTACTCTTACATATGTTTGATGGAGGAAATAACTTCACTGTGTTTGGAAAGAGTTCAACGATGCACACAGATCTATACGACAAAAATGTGATTGTAGGAACATGCAGAATAAAAAAGCTGCATTAAATTTGACTTATTTGAAACTTTGGAGATAAAGCACAAACATTTAGATGCACTCTTTGGTGCTTGATATGTGCTGACATAAATATGAGGTGACCTTCAAATGGTGAAAGAATGCTATACTGTCTCACACGATTGTCCATTTGAAAAAAAACAAATAGAAAGAGAAGGGTATCCTCTGTCCAAGTCTTTTAGATAAAAAGAATCTCTCTCATATTTTTAGTTTTCTTAGAATCAAACTGGATATATGACAGCACTCAGACACAATCTATTTGCAGTTAGGTACAATTAGAGTTATCCTTGCATCCCTTATTTTGAGTTATCTGGATCAAAAACTAATGCTGCTGGTCTCTTGCATTTCTCTGATACATAGGATGCTCATCATTCTTTCATTGATGACTCTGAAGTCATTGTTGACTATAGTAGGCAGCAGTTGATGCCAGGATGGATTCCAAGAAGGTTAGGTACAGTCCAGTATTTCTCTCGTCAAAAGATTGTTGCTTATATAGATCTAGAATGTAATTTTGTTTTTAGTACACAGGTGGAGGCCTTGGTGGCAAGAAGGAGTCTGGTCAGCTTCGATTTGGTGGACGAGAAAGACCATTTCGAGCACCGCTGTATGTACCAAAAAGATTTTCTTTTTCATTCCAACTCTTTCTTCCTAATGTATCAGTGATATTACAGTCAATAACTCTTCCCTAACTCAATATAGACTAATATTTTATCACAGAAGGCCAATCCCCTATGATGATCTGAAGAGACTTGGCATTCCTCCTCCCCCAGAAGGGAAATACATGTCACGGTTTCAGGTATTGCTACTTTTGGCTTTTGCTTTCCTTCAGCATGTTGCTACTTTTGGCTTTTGCTTTCCTTCAGCATGTTGATGGTTGATGTCAACTTGGATGAGACTGGTGAGGGTGTAAGCATTTCATTAACACACCTTGTCAATCTTGCTGAATAACATACTTTGATTTCAGTGCACCATAGCGTTTTGCTTCCATTGTAAGAGTTGAAGATTGCTTTGTTTCAGACGCTAGATCTGTGTAGAAACTATAAGAACTATAGGTTAAGCTGCTCAGTGGTGAAAGGAAATTTGAAGAGAGTCTCTTCTCTGAAAATAATTGTGCTCTTTTCACACAACAATGAATTGCAATATCCTGCCTTATGAGCCTTGTCAAACTACATGGGCCATCGACAAAAATCTCTTGCTCACTAATGCCAATGGTCCTGAAGCTTTTATAGAAATCCAATTGGTATGATGAACATTAGCAACATTCCTTTGAGAATTACATGGCTGCAAGCATGGGCATTCCAGAATGTTGTTTGGTATAATAATTAAAAGGATGAGGCAAAGGAACAAAGAAGAGAGAGAGAGGAAGTCTTATGGCATGTGGTTAATTGGTAAAGAAAGCTGTACTTGCTTTAGTCAGTTTAACTTGCTGTCATTGTTTTTCGGATTGGTTTTGATCACATACTTGCTAACATAAGCAGTTAAAAACTATCTTGTAACTATAACCATGTTATAAATGATGTAATTGTTAAGGTTCTATCACTTCCTCGGTGGTGAATTGCCTCTGGAGATTTCTTGGATTTTTTTGGAAGAGAATGTCCTGAGCTAGATATTTTGAACTCCATCTTGGTGTTTGTTTTAGGTCCCACCACCTCCAAGAAGAAATTCGAGTTCCATAGACAGGGAAGATAGTTCTCACAAGGAAAGCTTTACGCACAAGGAGGAAAGGAGCAGCAAAAGTGGATCTTCGAAAGAATACTACAGCAAAAGGAGCTCTACAGACAAGGAAGGATCTCCAATCAAAAGGCACTCTTTGGAAAAGGAAGATAACCACCAGAAAAGCAGATCCATGTATAGGTCTGAGCACTCTCACAGAAGGATGAAGAGTGAAGATCAGTACAACAGAAGGAGCTCGTTGGACAAGGAAAAGCTTTATGATAACAGGAGTCCAGTAGACAGAGCACAGCCAGTTGACAGAAGATCTAGAAATGTTGAACATTCCTCTCACAAAAGGAAATCTAGGAACCAGGAAGAAGGCTCTCGGAAGCGCCACAGAGATCATAACAGCTCTGGTCAACATAGGAGGAGGTCTGAAAGTCAGGAATATTCTTCAGATTACTGATTATATGAAGTTTATGTGCTAAGGCAATTCTTTTGTATTACTAGTAGATGCTCATTGGGGAAGTGATATGCTAGTTTACATCTTCGGTTAGACAGACAGTTATTCCTAGGACTATCTACTAACAGGAGTTGAAACCACGTAGATGATGGAAGATTGTGTATTCTTAAAAAGCCATTTAAGCTAATATTACATGCAAGTAGAAATTGCAACAGAGCTCGATTGAAGAAAATGTAGCTCTATTTAGACATCTAACATTATTTATGAATAGTATAGGAATATCATTTTGGTGACTTTCTTCCTGTGCCTGACCTGATCGAGTGGGAATGGCCAATTTCGCATTGTATGCTTCCTCTCCCATCATTTTTCAAGTTGATGCTTATATTCTCTTAGGCTTCACGTGATAATTCAAGTTTAATGTCTATATAAATATAAGCTTTAAAAATGACACAGGTTCAGAAATTTCAAAGTCCTCTACAAAGTAAAACACTTTTTCTATTAACTGGCAGAGCTGATTGGCATGCCATGAAATCGACGACAGGTTTATTCTTGAGCCATTAAGAGGGCAAACCCCACAAGAACACTACTCGTTGATTGAAATGAGGAAGTCTTGCTCTCAAATAACAATTTATACATAAAATATGCGTAGTGCAGTGTCCAACGGTAATCCTCGAATGTTGTATTTCCAAAGGCCAGAGGAAGAACTGGAATCGTATCCTGCCAAGGAAATAGAAATAAAATTGGATCAGAGTACAGTAGAAAATGAAACAGAAACGGTATGTAGATAAGTTATATGCCACTTAACGTCTTAACAGAGCAGATGTTTAACATGAAAAATAGGAAGACAGAATGTCTTTTCAGCAACCTATAAATGGCCAAACTATTAGGCGACAATGCAATTTTTACATCAATTTTCATTCTTCAGCAACATATTAGCGCCTAAATGTTTACTGTTTCAACCTCATTGAAGTTGGAACTTCAAGAAATTCTACACTGCAAGAGATTTATCAATCTTAAAGCTCCATACCTCCAATAGAAAAACCAATACTTAGGGAACTGTACACACATTTCTAATTAATACTGTACAGAGTCATACTACACAGATTATCAGATCAGTGCCACCAGCATTACTCCACTTTGAGCATGTGAATAATCATGAAAAGGAGAGTACCGGGCATCAGTTTTGGCTTCAGAAATATTGTTGGAACTTATTGCTCAGGCAAAACAAAAACAGAAAGATACATTTCATGTCCAATGCCAAGAAGATACATTGGAAATGGATACCACAAAGTGAACCGAAAAAGATAGTTATTAACAGCACTGGCATCCCAATCACCTGAACTACCTATCAATCTGTGGTAAATATGGCGCAGAATCCCAAATATAAGAACGATTTTTAATTTATTCCCAAGACATGTTCAGCAACTACAGATAGAAACAAAGTTTCAAGAGTTCGATTATCAATGAGAACAGGGACCCAAGGTTTGAAACAATAGCACCTTTAAGGTGTTATGAGGTTCAAAACCCAATTCTCCTTTAAAAAGATTGCTTCTTTCAGGCTCACCTACATAAAACTATAACTGATTTCTTGCGCATGAAATCAAGTTGGGGATTTCAGTCATATAATGCAATTAACATATTTTTGGATGAGTACAAGAGAATATAAAAATAAAAGAAAGGAAAAGCCATTCTAGAAAGCTATGAAAAACTAAAAATTCCATGAGAACATTTTATATGATATCGATTACTAACAGCTCTTCTATATCTCTCACCTTGGCTTTTGCATCATTATTCACAGTTTCTCAAGCTTTATCAGTCAATGCATAGCTGAAAAAAGGTTCAGCCAGTAATTGCTTCCTTTTTCACACCATTGCTTCTGTTTTCATTTTTTGCAGCTCTTCTCTTGACTTGGATTTGATGAACATATTCTGCCACTATGAGATGGAACTTTGGAGCAAGCTTGCTTGATGTGGAATTATTAAGACCTGCTTTCTTCAAAGCCCTAGATATATGTGTTTGGGCCCTTTGGAAGTGAACCGTACAGAGGGAGGGAGTAGTTGATCTCAAAATTGGCTTTCCGCATGTTATAGGTCCTGCCTGTGCGCTAGAGGTACAATTCATTCAAAAGTATGTAAGCTTGCAAATAATCATTCATAAGGCAGTCGGGTTACGATAAAAGTAGGAAGTTGACGGATTTGAGACACTGGAATTTGGGAGAAGGCATATGTATACCCACGATAATAAGTCCAACATTAGAATCCATTATACTTTAGCAAGTTAGATCCAACCAACAATTTTTTTGCATCCTCAACCAAATTGACTGCACAAGTTTGGAAGTACCAAACTAACTTTCATGTAACTTGAGTACTAATTAAGGATCAACTTTTGACCTGTCTCATCCTAGCTTCAGCTACAGTCAGTAATCTAGTATCTTATCGTCTAGTTGGGAGTTCGAAGACAGAAAAGGTCCAAAAGCAACTTGAGCATATAGCATGATTAGATACTAGTTGGCTAATACAGGCTAAGAATTGTCAAACAGTGGTGGATTCAACCGCAAAGTGGCTTAGGATGCAAGTTGTTTACAATGCATTCTAATCTAGTTCGCAGCACAGATTCATATTAGTCATTCCATGGAAAAGAAAAAACAAATTCAAAGAACACACACACACACAGAGGGAGAGGGAGAGATAGAGCAACATAGAACCTTTTGATGACATAACCACAAGGCTTGTAAAGCTTCTGCTTGGCGTCAGAAAGGATGTGCAGATGACAAAAGCTTGTTAAAGCCATGGCCTTTAACTTACACCCAACAAACGAACACCTACGGTTGTTCTTCAATTCCAAGTCACCCTTAAAATTAAAGCTCAGATTATTCACGTAACCACTATTATTTTCCCCAATAACTTCAACATTAAAGTTGCCACCTTTATCTCCAATTCCTCTGTCTACAGACCAACCACCACTGCCACATTGTTCTAACCTTCGGTGCTGAGGTTGATCTTCTTTGTATGGGCTAACACCGTACTTCCAATAGTATTCTCGGTACTGAACCTTGAGGTCCTCCATTAAAGCCCAGTAATGATCTCTATAACACTTGGCCAGTTGTTTCAGTTTGTGCGATCGGCGCGTGAGGAGTTCTTGTCTGGTCAAGTGGGTGGAGCCGGAAAGAGCCTTTTCTTGCTCGGAAATGATGATCGGCGAAGAGGTGGCTCCTGCGGCTGCGCTTTGGTGGTGGTGATTGGTTTGTGAGGTGGGAATTTTGGGAGGCCTGGATGAAGACGGTTGCTGCCGTTGATGGTGGTGGTTGTGGTTCTTGGAAGCCGATGTCATGTCTCGTCGGAGAAAGACGGAAAGTTGGGTGGCGGTGGCGGTGAAAAGTGGGTGGCTTTGTCTTGGACTCTGGTGACCAAACAAGTGACAACAGAAGTCCTAAAACAGTTAGCAAAACTAAAATTTGCAGAAAAGCCCCTCCATGTTTTGGATTGCAATTAATGTTCTCAAAATCGGATCGGTCATCGAATTGGAGGCTTTATTGGTCACTGATTTGACCGATTCGCCGATTCAACCACTGCGAATCGGTGTGACGTCATAATTATGCAATAATTATATTTAATTATATATAATATTAATAACATTAAAAAATAAAAAAATAAAAAAATAAAAAAATAAAAAATTGATGGACCAGTGGTCGGACCGATCCGACAGATCAATTGATCGGTTTTGACCGGTTCAGACTAGTCCAATTGGAGTCCGATTTTATAGCTTAAATCGGACCGATCAGTGGACCGGTCAGGTCTAAGTTTGAAAACCCTAATTGTAAGAAACTATGCCTAGCAGTTCTTGCCTGTCGGTCCGGTCCGAGTTTGAAAACCCACGCCTAACAAATCTTACCTTTGGCAATTAAATAACATTGTTCCAAATTTTGCTTGCTTTTCCTTTTTGTTTTATATTCTGACTAAACAGGAGTTCTAATCCTGAAAATGATAGAAAACAGAAAGACAAATCTCTGACATGTAAACAGTGAAGTGTATAGTATGGATTAATCACCTCTTTGCCATTATTCTGTCCCTAATATGTTTTATGAAAATTCATCAATTTAATAAATAGAACTTACAAAAATTGAACGGATAGGATGATTTGAAAATAGGGAATAGAAGATCTGTTCCTATATTATCCTATTAGAAAACTCTTTAAGAATGAATCCTTTTATTCTATATATTCAAGACCACTTTATTTGACAACTTAAAAGAGAGATTGACCTTATTTAGTAAATGACTGATCATTTATTTTTTGTCAAATTGAGAGGTATTTGATTATTTGACTATATCAAATTGCTGATAATCATATTTGATAATTAACTTATTAGATCAGCGGATTGAACTCAATCTATTGTTTTTTTAAAAATGCTCGTATAAAGAGCGTTTTGTTTCAGCGCTGAGAAATTAAGGGATGAACAGACGATTGTACCCAAAAATTATTACAAATTACTCAAGCTTCCATTTTTATTATTGCTTTCCCTTCACCAAACACTAGTTTCCTAAACTTCAACTTAATTAATAAGTTAATATATTAGAAAAATGAACTTCAACTTGATTAATATAGAGAAAGAAAGTAGTAGTAGTAGTAGTAATAGTAGTAGTAGTAGTAGTAGTAGTAGTAGTAGTAGTAGTAGTAGTAATAGCAATAATAATAATTTATTTATTTATTATTAATTATTAATTATTATATGTTCTATGTTTTTTATTAGAATTAAAAACTTAATTTTTGTAAAATTAAATGTCTAAAATTTAAATTCTTATCAGAATGTTTAAAGAAATACTAAGATATAATACACATGTTTTTATTTTTTAAGTTATGATCTCATAAGTCATTTTACACATAAATAGTTAATACTAATCAGTTAATTTTATCAAACATCTTTAAATAAATAACTGATATTATTCGCTGGTTAAATTTGTTGATATAATTCGCTGTCAGCTAACCGCTGATAGAATCAGCTGACAACTAATGAAAGTTGTTGATTGCCAAACATGGCCTATATTTAAGAGAAGTTTTTAAAAGGTTTTAAAAAAATCTTTTAATAGAATTTTTCACTAAAACAGGGCGTGCTTTATTCATAAAGTAAAATTGTATAAATAGCAGGGTATGTATGACCCAGAATATTATAAGTCACAATGTCTTAATTCTTGTGAAACACAGAGCATCTCTTATTCATATATCATATACATTAATAAAATACAAGTATAAATAGTTGATGCCTAACCCTAGAATAGGAAATAGTAGTAAATGCTGTCTTATTTTATCATTATACAACTATATACAACTCAACACTCCCGCTCAAGTTGGAGCATATAAATTATAGGCACCAAAATTGTTACATATAAATTCAATACAAGAACCTCTGACAGATTTGGTCAAGATATATGTTAATTGATTGGTTAAACTAACATGACCAGTAGTGATGCAACCAGACAAAACTTTTTTCTCGAATAAAGTGACAATCAATGTAACGCCCCAAATTAGGGGTTAGCATATTAAGCAACTTTAGTCCAATTTATGTTCTGTCTCTTTGAAATTTTGGC
>JANZLC010000005.1:8408113-8419888 GCA_026413385.1 Erythroxylum gracilipes | reverse complement strand
TTTGCTTGCAGGTATCCGGAGTCTCCTCCGTCAGCCTTGGGTGGTCCAGTTCCAGCATCTCTACCGGGAAGGCAATATGAGTGCGGATTGTTTAGCCTCCCTTGCCGTTTTTGCGAGCCCTGGTGTTCTCCATCTTCCAGAGCCTCCAACCATCGTCTGGAGCCATTTGTAACTGGATCTTCACGGCCCTTTGTCGGCCAGTAGAGGTGATCGTTAGATCGTCGTTTCGGTTTTTTCTTCCTTTGTAATAAAAAAAAAAGGAAGCCAACGATAGTAAATCACTTTTGGTCTGTTATTATAGTTGGAACTTTATGACTTGTCGAAAATTATAATCTCATATATATAAAAAAAGTCCCTTAAATTTTGTTGGTTACGGATTGAAAAGGGTAGACTTTATGACTCCTCTCTCAATTTGATTTCATAGAAATTTGGGTAGCTTCCTTTTGTTGTCTATTAGTAACGATGACCTTCTCCTCTCTGGTTTTTATCAGCTCACTTGACACAGAACTCCTTTATTGTCTGCAGTTAAATGTGAAGAATTTACAAATTCTCTTTGTAGATTTTGCGAGTATTATTGCTAATCCTTATTCTTTGATGGGGTAAAGGACTCTCAGCAGGTTCTTGAATTATAAAGACATTAAGGGCTGTGGAGAAAACACAGCAACAACAGGTGTGGAAACAGTGTGCAAAGGTGGATATGGAAGAAGATTGTTACCAATATAAGAGCTCCCAGTTATAGTTCTCATTAGACTCCTACGTCAATATTAAGGGACCTACCAAAGCTAACTCAGAAGAAACATGGCATCTTCTGCAACATTTGTTACATTATGAAAACCATGACAATTTTTTTTGGTGTCATAAACCTAAATCTGACAGCCTGAGAATATGCACCTCTGTACCAGTTTCATGTACATGATTTGTATCCGCCAAAATCACACTGCACCAAATGTGTTGATTGGACTATGAGTTGCATAATAATCCTGTAAATGATGTCCCAAGCTCGCCAATTCTTAGCATGGCCCTTACCTTCTACTTCCAAGTTAATTTTCACAGTACTGTTTGAGAGGATGGGACCTACGCCGAAAGTTTGCCGGGGTCAAAACCAAAGGTTTGCTCTGAAAGTAGAAGCACGTTACAGTTGCATCCTGAACTAGAGGAAGTTGATTTGGGACATCAAGCATCAAATATTAACAAAATTGTCCTGCAAATGGGTCGTGAGTTGTAGAAAATTGAGTACTGTTTCATGCTATAAGATTTTCCTGAAAGCAAAGTATCTAATAGTTTAAAATCACAAAAATTTGATTGCCACTTTAAAACAATATTTTCAGCCAACAAAGTCAAACAATCACAATTTACCACAATGAACAAAAAAACAACCAAAACAAGAAAACTTCCATTTGAATTTGGTCAAAATGCAAAGAGTAAACAAGCCATGGTTTGATGGAAGTTGGAAGGGGAGGGCAAGACGTTTTACTGCAGCAACTAATACCACCCACAAACATATTATCAAAAGAAAGTTATGGATGCATTAGTGCTAACACCTCCATTAATATATATGCTTTTAAAACCACTAACACATGCACAAAGATGAAAATCTCATGCTATTGCAACAAGTAAATATTTCACAACAAATCAATACTAATGCAAAAAATACAGAAAGAGGAACCAAGTCTTACTGAAGCAAACACTATGCACAAGGGCAAAGTCTCCGAGTGTGCCGATGAGAACCATCACAGGAAAGCATTGATTGAGTTCGAGTATACAAGCAAGCTCCAGGATTCTGATGAAAGATAACGGGAAAAGAGGGGTTCAGTAATACATGTGTTCCTCTTTCTCCAAATATTAAATAAATACAAGAATACTAAAAAGCTGTTCCAGATCCTGTGAATAAAAGTACAAAAAAGAAAAGTTTGTGTTCATTTCATCCTTCCTCCTTTTTTACTATCCTTACAACATTTGTTTCAACAAATTACAGTAAATTCATAAATAAACTGCATGCTTTTTGGGTTGAGAATTTGTATGTTCCAAATTGCATCACTTAAGACAAATGAATAAATGTATCAAAAGGGCATGTCAAATGCACTTCAGGATAGGAAACACAAAATTCCAGTTCCCTGAAACTTGAGGTTTTGAAAATTCAGCACCGGTGGTGTCTTTGGCTATAAGATTTTGCATCAGTTCAAAATGACGGAACTTGACTCTTTCTAACTAAAGTACTGAAATTCACAGAATTTATCATGAAATGCAGTCTCAAGAATTAGTACCATGATTTAGAAGTTTAGTCTGTACCAAAAAACGGGATAGAAATACTAACTTACAAGAAAATCTAGAACAGACTGATCTGTGAACAGCAGAACTTAAAGCAATTGTTTAGCATTCTTATTCATCTGGTTACAAAAGATAGGAATTTGAGGACTTTTTAAAGAAAAAGGCGTTCACAAGAATGTAATTTGAAGAATTGGTTTTTATTGCATTAAGATTTGAGACGATAAGGCATAAAAATTGAAAAAAAAAAGAGGAGAATGCAATGTAAAACCCTCTTTGGTTTGTTATTAGTCCAAATAATTCTGTAACTATATGGATGGATAAACATATTTCCTAATAGTCTAAACTAATCTCCCAGGATGTTTACATTGCTAAATTACATAACATTATGAGCGAGAAGAGTAAATATACCAAGTGCTTTGGAGCATCATCAACAACTTCAGCAGGTTGATCTGCTCCAGTGCTGGCTAAACAAGCGCCCTTGCAACTCATGTATTTCTGCATACTATTAAGAAAGAGAACTAACATTAACAAGAATGATAAAGCAATAATCTCAACTAGAGTTGTGCTGCACTAAATTCCAACTTGAACTCTCTGGCATTTGGGCATAGGTTATACCAATCCAAAAAGAGGTTAAATCTATGCATTGTAATACATCTCTCCTCTAGTATTTAATAATATCAGATTTACCTCTTCTAAGTATCTAACAATCTCGTAGACATGTCATAAGATGCTTAAGATAGAGAGAGAAAAATTACGAAGAAAGATCAGCAAACTCAAGGAAAAATTTAGGAGGAAAAGGAGCAAAATCAAGTGACAGACAAATTTCTTCCTAGAAGCACCAGATCATTTTCATGGCCACATGCAATACAATTTAGCTTTTGACATCAAACATGGTGTGTATGCTAAGATCATCATAATAAATATACGCCATTCTTCTCTCGTCCAAAAGCAAAGTCAAAAAGAAAATAAACAATCACCATATTATACTTCCCCATTAAAATAGGTGAACAATGAATAAGAAATAGATGGCAAATACGGATCTATAAATTTGGCCAAAAGACGTACATAGGAAAACCATATAATAAGTCGTACCCTTCAACATCTGACTACATAAATAGCCATAAAAATTGACAAACCAATCCATAAATGCATATCATAAATCACAACAGCTGTATTGAACACACACAATGCAACTAAAGAGCAGTTTCTTTACCTTCATAGGAAAACCTGAAGTGAAGTATAAATGAAAATACAAAATAGAAAACCCAAAGAAAGTATTACTTACATGTCACACTGATTAAGCACCAGAAGCTTATTTAGGACACATGATTGTCCCTTTGACTTGCAAACTGAATCACAGGACTCGCCGTCCCTATTCTCAAGTGTAATAAATCATAAAGAAATAACTTTTAGTCAAATATTTGGTTATGCCCAAAGGGAAATGAACTAGACCACCAGCAACTCACTTTCCAATGACAACGTTGATACCAACTAGTCTTGCTTCTAGTTGTGTATAACTGGCCCCTGTTCAAGTGCAAAAGTACAGCACAGAAAAGTTATTTTTCCATATCATCCTGGAAAAACAAATGTTTTTGCAAGCTGTAGAAAAAGATTAGCAAAATGGTCAATGTAAATCACGTAGGAGAAAAACAACCAGGGAGAAGAACACAACCAGGAAAAGAACTTCAATGTAGAAGAGCCAAAGGAATGGTAGGGGAAGGTAGAGGGAAGAAGAAGGATTTTCTCTCTCTAACCCATCCTTGGTGCTATAGAGTTATCTAGAATGCATTAAATTTGCAAAAAGTTATAATAAAATTGAGGCCCAACCTAAGGACCCAATTTGGTACACAGGCTGATCAAGGCTAGAAACAAAAGGAACAAAAGATATTAAATCAGTGACTAAGCTCACACTAGAGCTCTCAGCTGCTGCAGTATACGTTGACTTAAAAAGGTTTTGGAAGTTTGGGGAAATTAAAAAGCCCCATCAAAATAGCAGGAAAGAAAAATATAAAGACAAACCTTACAGATAAGAGGAGTATTTTCTTTGCCCCATCCTATGAACATGGATTACACGTAAAATAGAATGGCATGCAAAATGATATAAGAATGTTCCCCATCAACCACCTCAATTCTTTTCAACTACGAATTCAAGTTGCTAAGGAGGTAAACTTAGTTTAAAGCTAGTGAGTGGTGATAAAAAGTAAGACAAAATTCATAGCCCTGTACGTTGTTTTAGTTGATGAGTAATAGCAATAGACATACCAGAAGCATTTGATGGCAGAGAAAAGCAATGATGGAAATCACTAAGATAGGCGTTTTCATGAACCTGTAAAATTTCAACCTTGTTTCAGATGCAAATATCATAGCTATTAAGTGATTTCATAAGTGCATCTCATGAAATTCGTATCGGAATTGCAAGTATTATTAACAGTATCTTTGTCAAAAAATGTAAATCAATAAGCAAAGAAGTTAATTCAGTAGTTAGGACCATCAAAAGGAAATTGAATAAAGAAATCCCAAGTTAATTTGTAGTACCACCTCTTTGATGTCTCCATAACTTGGAAATCATATGATACTCAACAAAAAAATATGGATCATGTATATAGAAATTCATCCAATACAAGGACCTCTTCCTTTCCCCCACCCCAAAGTGCTTACAGTCTCGCTGATAATCTTGAAATCTTTTATTTACATCATTATTGTAAGACTTTATTATATATTTCTTTGCACATTAACACAAAAGAGTTTTAAGCCATGAAAGACAGATGCTCCAATGCATCCAAGTTACTAAAGAATAGTCCATTCAACAAGGTTTTTTTTGGTCTACTTCATCAACCACTACATTTTTCTTGCTTCAAATCATTTGTCTATTACAACTCAAATAGACTTGATAACCTGACATCTATGCTCATCATCATTCCACGCAAGGGTTCCCAAGGTCCAAAAGAAAAAGAAAATCATGCAAGCAGTACATACCACACTCTCAGAATTATGACGGCACCTCCCAGCACAGTAATCGAAAACACTAGTATACATGCCTGCCAAAAGAAAACGAAAAGCTTGTATAATAAAGGTTATCATCTTTCAAAACTAAATGCAGGATAAAGGGGAACTGAGACTGACTGGGCAGATTTTTCACCAAAATCAACAAAGTATCATCTTCAAAGCTTATTCCTTAGAGTAAATTTCACTTATATAAGAGCATTTCAATATTTAGCTTCCATCAAGTACATCCATCTGAACTTATTAAAAAACTCAAATTCAGACATATCCTTGATATGATCAATCATCAAGCCATGGATAGTCACCTTTAGATTATGGGTACCATAAAGTTAGTTTTACCTGCAGTAAGTGGTTTTGCTATTTTCACCTTTATGATTTCTTCATTTTGTGTCTGAAGAATAAATCAAGCAATAAATTATATTTGCGGATTACACAAATCAAGATCAAAACAAAGCAATTAATGAAATGGTGAAGAAAATACTCTTGCAGGATTCAAACAACATGAGACACAATATTCATAGGAGTTACAACACTGCGAAATGACATTGCAGCCCCTGGAAATGCATACCCAAACGTAAATCAGTTTTTGCTGTCTGGACAAGGTGGGTTCATACAAAACCTTCTTATGTTAAACTCACCGACAAGAGAATCTCTCTCCTTTCTGAGGACAGCAGCGTGACTGAGGGTCCACCGATAACGCAGAGCATACATGGCCTAAAATAACCAGGCACTGATTATTATCAAACAAAATGAAGTGACAGTAATTGCAAATAAGGACTATTAACATGCTACTGCCAAAACATGATTGAAAAAAGCAACAATTAATAGGATATTATACTTTTCCTCATATAAATAGCTTTCTATAAGAGCATCCAAAAATAGAGTTTAACCTCAACAAAATGAAGTCTTTTAAAAGGTCATCACAGTATCCTAGGATTTAACAACAAAGATAACGTCATTTAAAACTAAACACTCACCAGTATCATCAGAAAGCAGATATCTTCCTTGAACAGTATTTCTGCAAGTACCAATATTGACACCATTTTGCAGTTGCAGAAAACCCACATCCTTCCTGAGATTCCAAAAGGCATCAATGAAAGCACACAACAGCAGAATAAGCCTCACCAATCAGATCAAAAGTTCACAGCATCTAAACGAAAACGTAGCAGATTGCATTTCTACATATTCAACTCAGCACAATTGAATCATCATTTTATAAAAAGAAATGCAAAGCCAATACTCAAACAAAACCTCACCTGATAGCTAAAATTCTAGAGGGAACCTGAAGCACAAGAAGTTGAAAAACCAACCAGGATAAACTTAACCTGAATTTGGACATCCTTATCCTGGTTATCAAACAATCCCTAAAAACCAACCGGAAGAAATGTTTGCTCTTTTCAGGTTTTGATCTCCTCCTTCGTCGCTACTATGGAAATTTGCAGTTTTGGGCCCAAAGCCCAAGTTTTGGACTCGTCTTTATTCGGTTGTTTTAACAAATGATTATGTCCTCAAATGCAAATATTTCAAATGTAAGGACCTTTTCACTATTTCTTTCCCTGATAGGCTAGCTCCGCCGCGAGTTGGCAGTTTCTCTCTAGAAGAAAATGATATCCTCCTCCAACCACCAACACCTACTCCGGCTAGTCCTCTCTTGCCGGAAAATCACCGCTCACGTGACAAGTCCTACGACTTCGACCATCATAGCCATGGCGTCCTCTACCGAGCAGGAGTTTCTAGCGCAATACCGAACCAGAGCCACCCGATTCCCGCGTTCTCAACAGCTCTGGGACGCGAAAACAGCCTCACGCGTAGGAGAGAAGTTAGGTTTCCGGCTCGTGGAGATCGGCGTCACGAGCATCAACATCGATCTCGACGAAGAGCTTTCCCGCCCTATCCATTACAGAAAGAGAGTGTTGCCGCTTTTTGATTCGGTCAAACGCGTTGGTGTTGCCGTTGATGGTGCGGAGAAGTTGGGAGAGGTTGGTCCAGTCAACGGTTAGGCTTTAATCGGAGATGTGAGTTAGATGCTGAGAGAAGGTATAGCAAAGATTTTGTTTTCTAATAAAACTCTGATTTGTTTATTCATAACCTGAATTGCACCTTGTTCAATGCTATACTTTGCTATGTTGTAATTGCATCGAAATGAAATTGATTGTTCTTTTGCATGTTCAAGAGTTACAATCACTAGAGTTATTCTTTTGGCTGAACTTGTTGGGTTTATGGACAGGAAGAGAATCATTTTCCCATTACACAAGAAATTGAGTGGATCTGGAATTCATTCTGTCTTATGTATGTATTGATTGGTATACAACTCTCACTGAACTTACTTAGCAGGTGCCAAGAGTGCTCTTGACCTCTTTATGGATTGAGGCAGGAATCCATATATGAACAAACGTCATGGTAGGGTAAATCAATAAAAAACTTGAGCTTGGAATTAAGATTTAGTTATGAAATCTGACAACGATTATTAAGATACACAGATGTAGTAGCCAAGCAACAGTTCCACTTTCTTTGAGCGTTGCTAAACATCAAGAGTCTCGTTTATTGTAAACGCTATACACACATGGAAACATATGGTAGACAAAGTGATTGGTTAATGGGTTTAGTTTAGTTTCACTAGATAGTACTCCAGCAGCAGATGTAAAATTCAACAATAAGACAAAAGTTTGTTATTTTACAGTCTTAGTTGACATTTTCATTTCTTTACCTTTAGTCTTGTCATAATTTCGTTCCTTTCTCATTTACTTCCTCTTATGTGAAACATAAGCTGATTCTTTCATAATATTTTGTTAAAACCGATATTGAGGCTTTTGCTTCCGTTCAGTACATAATGTCTGAAGGTAATTTTGGTTGGTCTTATTATCCACATAAAGGAGGAGGAGCCTTCTGAGATAAGAATCTCGCTTGGTTTTGGAAAGGTGATTCTTTGAATCGAATGACTACTGTAACGGATGTCTGTTTAATTCGAAGAAAATTATGCAGAGGTTTTAGCCTCTTCTCCTTCCTCTTGTTGACAAGGAAGCATCAATCGGTGTCCAAGTCTTGCCAAATAAGCAGGACTTTGATTATAGTGTTCTTTGCGACCGGGAGCCTGACTCCTAAGCAAAATGAACAACTAGTTTTGGTGGTGTTCCATGGGAAAAGTATGAATAGTGTGGAGTTTGAAATGAAAAATAGAGTTTTAAAGTCACACATGAATTTCAGTTTTGTCTGTTTAGGATAGTCTGTTTACACAAAGCAAAATCATAATCTGTTTGTTCTACCCGGCACTTCGCTTTCTTGGAAAGTTTGAACTTGGATATGTTAAAATTTTTACTTTGTTCAACATTTTGACAACACAGCTTGTAATCTTTTACCGACACGCAAGTCACAGCACCATCCTTGCTTTCTTCAAGATTTGGCTATTCTAACTCTAAATGGCAAGATTGTGGCAGCCTTCAAATTGTCCCTGAAATCTACAGTTTCCCCATTTTTGTCTGGAAAATCGCCTTCTCTGTCTCCAATGCCAAAATAACCTACGCAAGAGACGGCATCAACTCTGCTGGACCAACGCCTTGGAATTTATCTGCATGCGAGTCTTCTTCATATTTATCCTCATATAGACACATACTAACAATATGCCGATGCAAACTCGATCCCAAGCAACACCTCTGATATTGCAGTATACCTAACATGCCAACTGCTTCAAAACCTCCACTGGCATAGTTGTGGGGATCTATTACTATTTCATATGAATTCATAATGAACTACTATAACGGGACAAGCCAATACCATATGTCCATCTCATTTTCTAAAGAGCACTGTTCTTTCGTGCTCAAAAGGGTCTATGTAATAATTATTTTAAGAAATAATTCTCTCTTACTTTATCATTATTGTAGTAGATGATTAGAAAGAATAACTAATTCGACCGGTCTAATAATAAAAATCTTGAATTGTTCAATTTTTTGGTTTAGTTTTTAACTTTCTAGTTTGATTTATTTTAATATATCTTGTTGTTAAAAATTGATCAATTTAATAAATTCTTATAAATTAAAATAAATCAATTAATTTTTATTTAACAATCTCTTTTATCAATTAAATTTTAAATTCTTCGATAAATAAGGACACTATCTTTTAATCATATTTTAAATTCTTTAATTTTATTCAATCTTTAATCGGTTTTATAACAATTTTACTAGGCGTTTGGTTTGAGCACGGGGTTGGCTATGGATATGGGTAATAGTAGAAGGGGATGGAGATGGGTATGAAAAATAAAAAAATGATGTTTGGTTTGTAACTTGAAATTTTGTATTAATACCAATAATGTTATTTGGTTTGTTGCATTAATGGGAATGAAAGATAATATAATATCATTTTTACCCTCAATAAAAATGAAAATAATTTGCCCTTCATATGTTTATTCGGGCTATCTCCATATGTTTGTAAAAAAAATTAATTAGTTTTGTCAAGGAGTTTATCGCAATATACCAAATATACGTCTATCCATTCGGAGCTCACTAATACAAATAATATAATATTATTTTGTGAGCCTAAACATCCATTTCATTCTCTCATGTTTTTTTGAATAAAATAAACATTAGCGCAAAAAACAGACAAAGGCAGGGAAGGCAAAGAAAACTAACCCAAGTCAACAGGTTTATCCCGTACACCCGGAACCTAATAGCCTTTTCCCCTCAACAATAACAGAAGCCGAACAATCTGAATTTAAAATGGAGACTAAACAAGAAGGACGATCAGCCCAGTGATGTGGGTTTACATGTAATAAGGCTACCCTGGCTAAAACATGAGCCGCCTTATTGGCAATCCTACGCGTTCATTGAAAGGACAAGGGAAAGAAATGTCGCTTGAATGATAAACAATCAAGGGTCAAAATTCCAATCTCAAACCGATTTGGCGAAGGAGCTAATATTGATTGGACAACTGCCAAACAATCCGACTCCACAATGACCTTTGTAAGCTGTTGGTCTTTTAGCCAAGAAAGAGCTTCCCTTATAGACATAATTTTGGCAAGAACTGGGTCAAACAGGGCAGGGAAAAAACCCGAAAGAGCAATCACAAACTTACCTCGTGCGTCCCTAAGAACCGCAACAAAGTATTCCGTCTGAACATCCTCTGAAGAAACAATGAAGTCACTATCTTCTTTCTCCCAAATAGAGAGCCTTTGCAACCCTGAATCCATGAAGCTAAAACGAAAATCTAAGAGAGACCAATGTAGAAATAATACCTAGACCCCATCTTGCACATGAACGGCAAGACCAACACTTGTACTCGTAGAGAGAGAGAGAGAGGCAAGACCTTTAGTAGGTTAATTTGTAATTATTTATTAGAAAATAAGTTTACTAAACTAACCTAACTATATGGATCTCATATAAGAATTATTATGTTTTGATACCATAAAGGACTTATTCTATTTAGAGTAACTCACTTAGATACAATATTAAATATGTAGAGATAACCAAGTAAATTAATAAAGTATTCGTAACTCTAAAATAAATAAGGAGAATGTTCCATTATTCATAATTAGTAGTGATTTAAAAAATATTTGATCATAGTTAATTGAAATTGGAAAAATGATATTTTCTAATATCAATTTGGTCCACAAAATCTGCAAGCGCACAGAATCGTTCCTAGTATCAACACATTGAGTATTCCAAGGTCGTCTCCCTCAAGAACTAGATCATTCATTGCCAAATTAATTCTAATTTATTTGAATGAAATTGACCATAAACTCAAAAAGTAGATTTGAGTGAGTAGACAGTAAATTGTAAGTACTGAAAAATAGCAAAAAGGGATAATTCAAAGGTTTGAAATTAGGGTTTAGGATTCACTAACTCCAAATATTGATTTGAACATTATGAAATTGATTGAATGTTATGGAAACGATTGCACAACTTTACCCATATCTTTTCTCAAAGCATATAAGAGTATCTAACTAGTTGATTACCATCTTTCAATGTGCAAATAAACTAGCTAAATCCATGAAGAACAAGCAACCCCAAGTTCTCACAATAACTTAGGATATCTTTATCTCTAAGTCTAAGGTGTTCATCTTCCTAGAGCATAAATCATATTTCACCTCTTAGTACATCATATGATTCCTAAGATTACATCAATAAGATCAAGCATAGAAACAACAGTGAAATTCAAGGTAAATAAATATAACCCAAGAACTTTCATTCTCCATTCATCAATCCATAGCATATAAATCAATCTCCCAAATGAGTTACATCCCTCACCCTAAATGAGGTTTTGTAGTGCCCCCTTACTGCAGGGTATACACCGGGACGCCCGTAGGTTATTCCGATACATATCCTACTATAAGAGTGAGCTACGAACAATCACTATTGTACTTCATGTAAATGATCTAGAAGGGGGGGTTGAATAGATCTCTAAAGCTTTTTGTAAAATTCTACAATAAAATCATAAATTAGTTCACACAATACTAATTTAATTAAAATCAAATGCAAAGAGTAGAGAAGAAGGGAAAACACTATTTTTATAGAG
>JANZLC010000005.1:8368768-8408013 GCA_026413385.1 Erythroxylum gracilipes | reverse complement strand
TTAATTCGGCTCCGGATCAACTTCACCTTATCTACTATATCCTGAATCAACTTTGAGCCCTCAACCATTCTCAAACCCTCTTCATCCCAATATAGAGGCGATCGACACTGTCTTCCATACAATGCCTCGTATGATGCCATTCCAATGCTACTATGATAATGGTTGTTATAAGCAAATTCAATCAAAGCTAGATACTGATCCCATGCTTTATAAGATTGTTATAAATTATACAACCTTTTAAATTCCAATAATAAAGTTTCTTAATTCCTTAATAGATATAGCTTTATAAGATTGTTAACTTCCAATTCATGGATATAACCTTAAAGCTTGAAATACTTGTTAGCATAATCTAACACTCTTTCCTTCCTCATTTTCCTTTTAGGAACCTTGTACATACTAGAATTCACTATATACAAGTTCTATCTACATTCTTAAATCACCTTAATTGTATTTATGCTAGGCTTCTCTATAATTTTTTTCTTTGAATTGTGTTATTAAGAACTTGATTGATGCCATTTTATTCTTATTAGTTATGAAGCATGTGTGATAAGGTCTATAGGTCTTTATTTTTTTAACATTTTTCATTACTGTCATATGATGCATATAATTCCCACTTACATTCAACTATGCATCTAACCATGTAATCCTCTTAGGCTTACTTGTTTTCTACCTAAAATGGAAAAATGTTGCCACTGAGTAATTAATAACATCATCTTTAAACTCTTTGGCATTGACAAACTCCATATTAGTATCCCCTATGATGGCCCACCACTTGGTTGATGTCTAACACTTCTAGTAGATATTCTTAATGGCTCACAAAGCTTCTCTCTACTAGGATACTCAACATTGTCAAGAAAGCTTTCATGGTCATTGTAATCAATGTCCATTAGTTAACGACCATCTAAAATAGTCATATCAAAGCTATCTTAACATGTTCACCATATCTTTATCCTTCTTTAGCTTTATGGTCTTCATTATCTGGAAATTCACTGACATCTAAATTGTCACCACTTTTCATATGATTGTGATCATCCATATCATTATTGTTTTCACAATTATTCTATTCTTCATCATAGATGTTTGCATTTGTAACACTTGTATCCTTTAAAAATATTCTCAAGATTGCTTTGTTGATCTTTGTCTTAAGTCCCATAAGCAATGTGATCATCTTAACAATTTTCCCTAGACTGTATTTAACTCCATTGAGAAATCTATCATCACCATCCAAATCAGTCCCAACATCACCTCCAGTAATAACCAATATGTTTTGAACATATATTGGAATGTCTAATTTGTGTATAACATACACATAAATTTTTTTTATGTATTTTTGATAAGTTTTAATCAAAATCAAACACAATTGTCATTTGATTCAATGAGTCTTAAAGACTCACTAAACTTGAAATATGGAACCCTATAATAAGCCTCATCAACTTAGATTTGTTTTAGATCCTTCCTCATCTGACATTTCTGCCTATAGCTCACTACATTAAGGTCAACTTTATAATAAATACTTGTTGACCATCTCTCATCACTTAATCTAATATTTGATATAAAGTTTCCACCATAAAATAACCTCAAACTTGCATATCGAGTCAATATACTCTTAAGTAACATTATGTTTAATCAAATACACCAGAAACCAATTAAACTGACAATAGCAACATACATATATTCATAGTAAAGGACATATTCAATATGCATATGTGAAGCTAAAAGAGTATTAATGAGTCAAATTTCATTATAGGGATGTAATTTTGTATCTGCATTAATTCTATAATCATAGTCCATTATCATAACATCAACAAGTTTAGAAATGAAAATTGAAAAATAAATAAGAAAATATATCCACCAACATCATGTGATTTAACCAAAATTGGTTAGGAAACATATTATAAATGATTATTCTTATTAATTAGTTACATGAACAAGTATACAATAAAAGTATTTCTTTTGCTTTTATTACTAACTAGTGTCCTTAATGATTACCTTTTTTTTTCAAGTTGGAGTAATAATCAAAGTCTATTTAAAGGCATAATAGATAAAATAAGAATAATATGCATCAATTCGTAACTTGGTTATAATTTTTATTGAAAATATTAAAGATCCTTAAAGCCTATAATTATAATCCTTATGGACTAAGACTTATGGAATTGACTAGAGTTAAAGGCAACTAGATTACAGTGAGTTAAAGATAATAAAAGGAGATCTTAATAACACATAAAAAGTTATATGATAGGCATAGTCAACATCATCAACTATGCATAAGTGTCAAATAAGAGGAAATTTAATTCATATCACAAGTTGACATTACATCAAGTAACCTAAATTTTAATTTATAAATTCTTTGTAAAATAGTTAATGTGTCTTACATTAGGTTGCCATTAGAGCTAATATTTAATTGGATTGTTTAATGAATGAACAACATTATAGCAAGTTATAAACAAATCACAACTTCATATGACACACAACAGAAACCAAAAGCATATGTGGATTTTGTGCTTTATTTATATAGCTATTGAAATAAACAAAATATGGGAATAACACCTAAGGAACTAAAAGCATAGTTCTAGAACTAATCTTGTTCAGATAATAAAATACGTAAATGCTAACAACAAAATCAACATATATGGAAAATAAAGAAGGCATGCATTTCAAAAGCTTACAAGCAAACATGAAGACACATACATTTTAGTAAATTAATTATCAAATAAATTAAACTTTAGAAAATAATTATAGAACCATGTGTATGGAGAATACAAAAAGAGGTTTTACCTTTAAAGCTCCTTTTTGTCTCTTCCTTAAGAATCCACAAACAATAGGGACTACTTATGGATATGTTTCCTAAAGGATTAATAAAAAGAAGGAACTTTAAAAAGTAATGAAATGGACTTGATAAGTTTCTCTAGCAAATGCAATATAAGATGATAAGGTGCATACCAATCAAAAAAGACGATAGAGAGGATGAAAATGGTGGATGCAGTCAAGAATCTAACCACCATCACTAGCTAGGATGTGATATTGGAAAAGGGCTACCATATTTAATAAACAAAGCCACATGATTATTAATTAGTGAAATTTCAAAGGAAGTTTGGAGATCCATTAATTCTTTTGAACACTATTAAATATTAAGATATAAGTTAAATTTTTATGTAAATTTTATCCTTTAAACCTTCTACTGAATTTTTAAGGCGTATGTGTTTTTCAAAAACTTATTAACTTTAAATGTCCATTTGTAACTGAAACATAAACTTGATAGCAATTAATGATAGTTGGAAATTGATTTATTGTGTTCTTTATCTTTGAAAAAACTACTCATATTCTTGAAGTAATTTATTTAATATTATCTATTTTTTAAATATTAACATACAGTTATTTTTATTTCTTTTTTGATGAACATATTTTTTAATGAATTATGAAAACCAAGGAAACTTTTTTTGTTATAATTTAATATATATTTATTTTAAATTTGTAATTTCACTGGGATTATTGAAATAATTAGTTTATAATTTAATATTTAATATTTAACATTTCATTTTAATTAAATTTAACTTGGCATTAATTTTCAAAAAATTAACTGCATATATGATATCTTATGTATATATTTTAAAGGAATAAAAGAGACACTAACTTTTATGAATTAATTTGAAAAATAAATCATTTAAACTTAATGTTACATCTAATTAGAATTTGAAAAATCTTTTACGTCCAAATTTAAATAGCCATAATCAGACAAGTCTAGTATCCTTTCTCTAACTCCATTTCATTTATCTTTCATCTATGCATGTTGTATGACATATCTTGACATACTTAGTTGGGTGTCACTGGTGGTTTGTAAGAAAGTGGGTAATTTGGATGTAGCTAGAAGCTTAGCAAAGACTGCGACAACTACATTTATGTGTATGAAATTTCGTTTCAAGTAAACTTTACTTGATTTGCATTATGGGTTTTATGTACTACATCGATTTTACTTTCAAGCTAGAAAAGTATAAAAGATATAAAGGTTATATAAGAGTTCCCCATCAAATGCAATTTCAGGAAACTGAATACATATGAAGAGATATGCATAGATTTCATTGTCCATCTCTTTTGCGTAATATAATAGCTTCAAGAAGTTCAAGTGCATCTATTTTACTAGGCGTTTGGTTTGAGCACGGAGTTGGCTATGGATATGGGTATAATAGTAGAAGGGGATGAGGATGGGTATGAAAAATAAAAAAATGATGTTTGGTTTGTAACTTGGGTTTCTGCATTAATTTCAATAATGTTGTTTGGATAAAGATGAAGAGCTTGCGTCTTTATACGAAAGTTAAAAACTGTAAAAAGTGTTTCTGTTTCGTTGTTCTTGAAAGCCATTAAGAGCTTTACAAAACAAATAAACAAACACCAATGTAGAAGACGATTCGCTATGTGTTTTTTCTTTTTTTAAGAGTTAAAACCATATACGAAAAATCAAATTAAATCACAAAACAATTATAAGGGAAAAAATGAGCAGATTGGTTTTATGATTCTCGTTCAATCTATAACCATATGCACTTTCACATTATCAAACCATATAGAAGATTGGTTATTCTCTTAATTAAATCATAAAATGAGAATATATAAGAAAAAAGGAGCAAAAGCCTCATTTACAATGAGATGAAACCAGATTCTATCCACTTCATTTAACATCAAGTTAAAACGAGGGATTTCAGAAAATATACCTGGAGGCGTAGAACAAAAAATTCCTTCGTTGATTAGACGCGATAAGGCAGGATGAGAGATCGTAAAGAATTGAGAAGCAATAAGGAAGTAAAGAAGATGGTAGGGCAAAGGCTGGGGATAAAAGAGTAAAAAATAAACGTGATAAAAACTTAGATTGGAATGAAAACTCGATACTCAACCCCCTTGGTGGGTTTAGTAGATTCTTAAATTTAATGGGATAAATCCATTCCCCTGGAATTGAAAACTCCAAAGCAAACACTATTTTTTATAATTATTCTATTCCTTCGTTCCCAAGCTCTCAAACCAAACGCCCCTAATACCTGTTAAACCTTTTAAACTTTAAACCTCTTATCTTACCAATTTAACTTTCGGTCTAGTTTTTTAAAAAATTGATTTTACTTTTATGTATACACTGACTCAATAAAGTTTAGATAATCTCATTTAATTTAATAAATGTTAATAACCAAATAAGAAATTTTAAAACGTTTACAAATTATTTATAAATGTAAAAGTAATTAAATTTATACTAATCATACCTTTTAAATAAGGAAACCAACTACGAACTCTCTGTTTTTGTATCCTATTTTGGATCTATATTCCTAAACATTCATAAAATTTAACACAATTATACTATTCTCCTTGTATCCCTTTCATTTCATTTTCTTTTCTTATGGATTGGACGTAAGGTTTTTAATGGAATAGAATATAAATGGATGTAACATTACAAAATTATTATTTGGAAGGGATAGACGGGTTTATAACATAATATAGTAAAATGTTGTTTAAATTAAGAGTTTATAATGTAATATAGTGTAAAGTTATTTATCATTTTACATTCCATCATAAATCCCCCAAATCGAATGTTTCTTATTTTTACTATTTAGGATAGAATGAGATGTAATATGAAATTCTCATCTTCTATTATATTTCATTCTATTATAAACCATCCTTTCGATAATATTACATTACATTCAATTCTATTAATAAATTCTCAACCAAACATAGCCTAAAGAAAATGAAAAAAAACTTTCAAAATTGCAAGAATTTATATACATAGAAAAATAATAGAAACTTATCATAAAACTATTGCTTGATCTTGATAAGAATAATAAAAAAAGAGTTTCGATCGAGATGTATGGGTCCGTGAGTCTATATGTCTATATAGATCTAGTTTATGGATTAACGAAAATGTACAAAAGTTTTATTTGCCTCTCCCATTCTATGAGCTTCTTCCTTTTTGTGTATGGCATCGCCATTCCCCTTGGCTCGTTTTTGTAGTAGACCAATTCGTTAAGATTCTGCCAAGTCATTTTTTATTAATATAATGACAATGAGCTCTTGTTGTCCCCTGCGCTATTGAATCCACTGCTTTTTTTTAGTACCAACAATTAAGAACTGTTTTTCTCCTCCTTGCTATCTGATCCATTCGTTCATAGAGTTATTTATTCGATTGCAGACATTTCTGAAACACCTCTAATAGAGGGATAAACCGAGGAGAAAGGGGCTCAGCGAGAAGAGATTATACCATGAGAAAAGCAAGGAGGTCAACCTCTTTCAAATATACAACATGGATTATGGCAATGCAATGTAGTTGAATTCTCACGCCGATCAAAATGAATCATCCTTTCCATGTAGAGATACTAGGCATACTAAAAAAGTTTATTGAACAAGTCACAAATTGTGCACGAAATACTTAGTTTAGTGTTTGTTTTATTAAGTTCAATTTTGAACTAAACTTTTTTGATTCATTTCATATCTTGACTCAAAAAAATATTACTAAAAAAAAGGAGTAATACCAAAATCAAGAATTGAAGTCGATTTGCTTTATAAAAAGAAAATATCAATGAATTTCTATGAAATAGTTTCACAGGATTTTGCCAATAATCTTGATCGTGAGATATCATTGAGAAATAGGAATCTATGTTATGTTTTGTTAGAGGTTTATTAATGGAATAGAATGTAATTTAATGTAATATTATTCTATCGTTTAGGAGGAGTGTTTATAATGAAATAAAATTGAATGATATGAAAGAAAAGAGTTTCATATTACGTTTCATTTCATTCTAAACAGTAGAAATAAGAAACCTCATATTTGGAGAATTTAAGGTGTAATGTAAAATGATAAACAACTTTACACTATATTATATTATAAATCATTCATCAAAACAACATTTCACTATATTATATTATGAAGTATAAACCCTTCTTATAAGCAAGTCATTGATCCATATATCATATACATAGCAAAATAATGAAAGTGTCGGAATCAAAATTCCAACCTCATAACATCTCTAAAAAATCCAGAATTTATTTACATGTATAAATAGATTACGAGAACATGAAATTACTTGCAAATACTCCTACTTTCTTGAATCTTTTCCTTATTTGAGTTGTAATAAACACTAAACACCTTCTAATATTACATCCATTTTTTAATATTACAACTATTTATGTTCATTTTATTATATGTCATTCTATTTGATTTCGTTAAAAACCTTAATTACAACCGAACATTCTTTGTTTCCCCGAGTCAAGCATTTTCATGTTCATTCACCACCGTCCCACTCACCAACAACGAGTCGTCGCTTTCTTATCGACGCACAAAGTTCATGTGCCTTCTTCTCTATGCTTTTTTCCCGTATGTTAATTACCCGCAAAATTGAGTGTCGGTCCGATTTAGTCAACGGTTGACCGTAGGATTCCGGTTAATGGCGGAATTCGGTTAATATTCATGAAATTCAGCCAATAATTTTATCTGGGTTGGCTACAAAATTACAAATTTCCTTCGGTCTCGATCACTTCTGGGTTCTCATTGATTTGGGCGATAAAGTCTCTAGCTCTTTTCGGTTTCTATTTGAGTTCGGTCTCTTGAGGCGGTGATTATCACTACCAAGAACTTGATATGGTTCCAGAAAGCCTTGTTTCGTACTCCGGTTCTATGCTGTTTCCTCTTAGCATTGCCATTGGCTCTACTTCTAGATTACCTCTTTCGGGCACAATCTCATTTCGGTCATCAACTGCTACTAAGACAAAGGAACAAAGAAAGATTGTTTGTGGTTGTGTTGCGCCTCCTCCAAACATCGGGAGTGATGGATACTCTGCAACCAAATTCAATGTGAATCCTTGGTCTCTGTTTATATGTTTTTGGTTCTTTATTTGGCTGTTACTGTTTTTTTTTAAAAAAACTTTGATGTCCTTGATTCACATCGATTGTTTGTGTCTCTGTTTCCTATTCGCTATCTTTTGTTATAGCTATTTCTGGAATTTTTGTAGTTCAGCTAGTTTGCCTTTGATGTCTTGATGTCTATTTCTATCGGAAGTTTATCTGTACCAATTCTTTGGTGCTAATTTATGTTCGATATGTGAATAGGATTCATATAAATCAGAGCAGTTAAGCACTGTGTGTGAACAGAAGGATGATTCTGACGTCCTTATCGAGTGTAGAAATGTTTACAAATCTTTTGGTGAGAAGCGTATACTGAAAGGTGTAAGCTTCAAGGTAACTTTTGTGTATCTTTTTCTTTGTGTATTTGATATTTACTTGTTCATGCTAGGCTTAGGATGTCAAATAATTGTTTGGCTTGTTGAATTAAGGACATATTTTATTGGAACTACTCTTCCTAGGGGATTTAGTTCTTTGACCATCTTGCGTTGGATTTAAACATGCCTTTGCCCTGCTTCTATTTGCATTAATGAATGAAGGTGATTTTTATATAGTAAATTCAAAAGTTTGGGTAGAATAGCCTTTTTCAATCCTTGACAGCCATGCATTGATTCGTTTCACCAAGCAAGAAAGTAATTTTTGGCTTTTATAGTGAAATTGAAGATGAAATAGTCATTGTTTAGTCACTCTTGTTGCAAAAGATTGTTAAATGTTGGTTTAGATGGTTTTGTTATGTTGAGATACAGTAGCAGAAATTTAATATTTTTTTTAGGGTAATATAATTCGGTGCTGAGCTATGTAAATTTGTTCGGTTATGTAGCTTTAACATTGAGTGTGTCATTTCCCTTGTTACTTTATCGTAGCACTATCAACAAGGGATTAACTAATCAACCCATTTTTATGTTTCATGCAAACATACGCTTCCATTTCCTCTCTGGCATCCGTAATTCCTCCATGTACATCCTGACATTTCTCTTGGTTATGTAGATTAGGAATGGTGAAGCAGTTGGAATAATTGGACCTTCTGGCACTGGAAAATCTACGGTTTTGAAGATTATGGCTGGACTTCTTGCTCCAGACAATGTAAGTGAACTAATTTGGTCTCTCTTTCATTTTTTATTTCCTTGAGCATTACTATGTTTATGTACATAGTATTGCATTAGTTTTTCATGCCCTATCTGATGTGCAGGGTGAAGTTTATATCAGAGGTAGAAAGAGGGATGGTTTGATTAGTGATGGGGAATTATCTGGTCTTCGAATTGGATTGGTAAAAGCTGATTTTGGTTATAAATACGCTTAATAATCATATGCTATCAGTAAGTCTTAATACTGTTTATTTCATGCAGGTTTTTCAAAGCGCAGCACTATTTGATTCTTTGACTGTTCGTGAAAATGTTGGTTTCCTTCTGTAAGAGAAAATCTAAACACCCTGTTAGGTCAAATTGGGGCAAATTTCATTTCTGAATATGAACTTATGATTTGTTTATTGTTGGATTAATAGGTATGAAAATTCAAGTATGCCAGAGGAAAAAATATCAGAGCTTGTGAAAGAAACATTGGCTGCTGTTGGCTTAAAGGTGTGCCTAAGATGTCAATTTTATTCCTTACTAAATCAAGTAGTTATGTTCACAACCTTTATACTTCTGACGTGGGAGACTGGAAGTTTTCCATGAAAAGAAAGAGCCGGTTAGTGTCTGAGAGTTGAACAGGTTCATGAAACATTTTGATTTGAATATATTGCCTCAAATAACTGGTCTTGTTGATCATTACTCTGCTTAATGTGTTTTAGTTTAATTTTTCTCAACATGTTAGAAACTTTCTTACTCTGCTTAATGTGTTTTAGTTTAATTTTTCTCAACATGTTAGAAACTTTCTTCTTTTATTGATGACAACTACCAAGAATGTTTTTCAAGTGAAATGGTTGTGCTGCACCTCATTTACCACCTGTTTTCCTTTTATCCATACCTTATCTTGAAATAGAGAAACCTGTGCGACCTAGATTGATTGATAATGTTTCCTGAAACATTTTCAGGGAGTTGAGGATCGAATGCCCTCAGAGTTGTCTGGTGGAATGAAGAAAAGAGTTGCTTTAGCTAGATCCATAATTTATGATATCACGAAGGAAACAATAGAACCAGAGGTAACCTGAGCAACAAAATGAATTCCCTTCCTATGCTCTTTAATATTGGCGATGACTTCACTAGTCTTTGTCAATGACTGCAATTTGACTGTCAGTAGATTGGTGAGTGGAAATAAATGTTAGTAAAAAAATTCAAGGAGAACAGCTTGTGTTTTCCAATTTTTAAATTTTGAGTTCTATTTTACAGACTGAACTACTGTATTAACAAGTAAGCCCTATTTCTTTACCACTGTTCTTTAAATTTTAGAAGTCTATTCATGGATATCAGGATAGTATTGAAAGATATATATTTTGGCTGTATTTGAAGTTTGTATTCAATTTCACTTATATTCTAACTCCAGAAGAGGACCCGTTTGCTTGCATTTTGTCCTATAATATCTGTACTTGAACAAACAATTGGTCCTAGCAGTATTCTAGCTACCATCTCTAGGATTTTGTTCGCTAATTTCCCACGTCTGTTTTTTCTTTTTCTCTTATCTTAGCTTTGCTTGTTCGATATTGGGTCTCTACTGCAATGTAATGCTTCTGCTAATTAGATTCAATTTTGGGAGAGAAAAAGACTCCCCATTTTCTTGTTGACTATTGTGACATCACTGCAAAGCTCCATCTTCTTAAGGTCTGTACAGGCAAGCTTTGGACTTGATTCAGTCTTGTGAACTCTTGAACAGGTGCTCCTGTATGATGAGCCAACAGCTGGACTTGATCCAATTGCATCTACTGTAGTTGAAGATCTCATCCGTTCCGTTCATGTTAAGGGTGAGGACGCACTTGGGACAACTGGGAAGATAGCGTCCTATGTGGTTGTCACACATCAACATAGTACAATTAGAAGGGCTGTTGACAGGTTACCTTGATCTGGAAATTTTTGGTTCTCTGTTCCTATCAATGCAAGACTCCACCATAAATGTTACGATTTATTTCACTTGCAGGTTGTTGTTTCTCTATGAAGGAAAGATTGTGTGGCAAGGTATGACACACGAGTTTATGACATCAACTAATCCGATTGTTCAGCAGGTAAACTAGCTGTATCTTCACATGTAAATTTGTCATTAATAAAAAAATCATCTATGTGTCATCTTGAATAGACATCAAATATGCCCATGGTGATTGATACCTCAAAGAAAATAGTAGTAGTTAATTCATGAGCTAATTAAGCTTGTTCCTTTTTTTCCCGTTTCCACTCTTCTATCCCTGAAAATGAGGAAATGGCATTGTCAACTTTCATTTAGTAGATCATTTCTTGCAGCTAGCAAGGCATTAAAATCTGTTCTTATGGTGCTTACCTTCTTTCACTGAGCTAGAAATTATGATAATGGGCGTACCTTTGGTTTGTGTATGTGTTCCAAGCGACATACTATGAGATTGTTCATCATTATCTCGGTTATGCTTTCAGTTTGCATCCGGGAACCTGGATGGGCCAATACGATATTAGACCATGAACTACGGTGGTCTTTCTAGGGACAACTTCAGTACAGTTCCAGGACAAGAATTACTGAGGAACAAGTTTTTGGTGCTTTCCACCTGATCTGCACCATAGAAGTATCTTACAGCTGATTGGATAAAGATCTTATCCCCCAAGAATTTAAACAACCTTGTGGAGGTGCCTGGCGACTGATTAATGAGATTCTGCTTCTACACTGTTGAGGAATCTACACATGTATTACCATTCTTTTGTTTAGCTGACCCAGTTTGTAAAGTGGGTCGGTGACGCTGAATCCCATCCCCATTAGACTGGAAAACGAGCCCATTATCAGTCAAATATATTGTAATGAAGTGAAGTGAGGCGATACATGATAATTTGGGTTGGAAATTTATACATTTTATATTTTTATTTGATCACGGATATGAACACCTACATCTTCCCTAACCTTAAGCTTACCTTCAATGGCAAGACTATGTTAGCAGCAACATTCTAGCAGCCTAGACAAAGGACAGTCAATAGCGTTTACGCCCAAACTCTTGAATAGAAGTTCGAGCATCGCAAGCTCTTCGATGGCAGATTCTGTGGAAGTAAGTTTGACTAGGATGGCAGTGAGAATTGTCTAATTCTACAGTGGAACAGATCTTGTCAATATCAACAAACACGTGTATTCAGATTTTGGGAAGCAGCAGCGTAAGCCTCTTTTGGACCACTTACCATAACATGTTAGCTGCAAGCATGGAGATTTCGTCTAGCGCACGATTGTTGTACTTGCTTCGTCAAAGTCAGTGACGACAAGTAGTAGGGAATCTTAGGAACAGCTGGATCGGATTCCCTGTCGTATATATCTTCTTTTTGCTCTAAAATAACATTATATGGGACAAATGATCTGATGCAAGGAAGAGCACTGACAGAAGCTAAAAACTTTGATTGTTAATACGGTTGCTATCATAAGTAACCCTCAGTTGAAGAAATTTTAAAATAATTTTATAATTTTTGAAATTTTTGAAAAATGTCAATCTAATTTTTAATTAAAAAATTTCTCTTATGCAGAATGTATAAATATTAGAAATAAAACAATAAAATATTATTTATACAAAGGTGTAAATAATTATTAAATTTGAATTGAATTAATTAAATTTAACTTAAATTAATAATTTATTATAATTATCTCAAATTATTAATTTAAATTTAATTTAATTTATTCAAACTATATTTAAGAGCCAGAATGAGTTGTTATATTAATAAATATTTGATTAATATATTTTTGTATTCATATTATATGTATTTTACCGTTATTTTTTAACTGAAATGTAAGATAAACGATTATAAGTTCTTTGAGTTGTTGCCCGACTATGTTTAGCTGAGGTTTTATTAATGGAATGAAATATTATTCTATAGTTTGAAATGAGGGTTTTTAATAGAATGAAATGGAATGAGATAGAAAAGGAGGGTTTCATATTACATCTCATTACATCCTAAATAGTAAAAATGAAAATTTTCCAATTTAGGGGGTTTAGGATGAAATATAAAACTTTACACTATATTACATTATAAATTTTTCGTCCAAACAACATTTCACTGTATTATATTATGAACTCTTCCATCCTTTTCAAACAATAATTTTATAATATTACATTTATCTACATTAACCTTAAGTTTAACCAAATATATCCTAAGGTTGGAAGGTAGGAGGCACCACGCAACTAAACCTATCATATCTCGAGTGTAAGAGCCGCCACCGGTGTTTTGAAACCAGAATTGGGCATCGAACCAGAGGTTTTACTGATCACCGGTTTGACTGGTTCAACCGGTTTAACCAATGGTCGAATCAGTATGACGTCATAATTATGCAATAATTATATTTAATTATTTATAATATTAATAACATTAAAAAAATATATAATATACCAAATAATATAAAAATTTAAAAATTTAAAAATTTATTGAACTAGACCGATTCTCACTGGTTCAATTGAGAACCGGTTTTTAAGAGTGAATCGGACCGGATAGCTAATCGGTCGTCGATCGAATCGGTCGAACTGACTGGTCCGGTCCGGTTTACAAAACATGGGCCACTACACAACTAAACCTATAATATCAAACTATGTCTAAGATCAAGAGCCTGGCTGGTTATTCTATTTCTTTCCGGTGAGTGCAGCTTAGACCCAACCACCATGCTAACAGTAACAGTTCACCAGCGAGGCAGCTTTAAGTTCCTTGTTAATGTCACACAACGTATTAATTTTAAGATTCACGCAGTAGAAACCCAGTTCAGTTCCATTCCATGAAAATGTCATAGACAAGTACGTGCGAGTTCCATTAGAGTTGTCACAGAAGCTGCTCAGTGCTAATACATGTAAATGATGAGTCACTAAAAAGAGGTAAAGTTGGCTACAAGCAATACATACATGGAGCAAGCGACTGAAGGCATATTTAGAATTAGACCTCTAAAGTAAAGGTTAAAGCAAAAGAAACTTTTCTTAACTAGTGCCCTCTCTTTTCTAAAATGGGGAAAAAGAACATTATGCATTTCTTTCCAATGGAGACTATTATTTATAACATTCACTCATTACGTATTAATTAGAAAGTGTTTGGAAGTCAAAAGAGCGACTCTTCGCACCACAGATTTCCATAAAGCATATGATGGAGGTCATCATCGTCAATACCAATTGGAAGTCCCACTAACGTGTGAAATCAGAAGGTTAGATAATATCTAGTCTTATATAAGTAGATAGGTTGTTTCGATAAACTTATATTAAATGTTTATATAAAAGTATTCTTGTTTAGTAAGATAAACATTTATGAAATTAATAAGTAAAACTTTTCACTATAATTTTTTTAAAGAAAAATAATTGTTTGACTGTAAAATAAAAAATACTTCTTTAATAAGCATGACTTTTTTGACTCTGTAAAACAAAATATTTTTTAATAAATATATTTTTTTTGGCAGTTAAAATATAAATTTTTAAGAAGCTCAAATTTGGAGCTTCTAAAAAAGTCTCTCAAATAGTTTTTTCGGATATATTGTTCATATCAATTAATAAGTCTTTTTTCGTCCCTTTTGCCTTTATATTTTACATATAATTATCACAATATCTACAAATCCATCTTCACGTTTATCTTGCAAATTCATTATTTGGCTTTTTTGTATGTTTTAATATTTATTTTTTATATTTGTTTTAATTATGTTATAATCCATATAAAAGATTTGATTAGATATATTTTCATTTATATTTCATATGGTTTAAAATTATATAATAATTAAAATATTGTGTTTTGCATATTGTTTAATATACTTTAAATAATATTTATACGCGTAAATAATTTTTATTATAAAATAAACTATAGTTAAAATTTAAAGTACTTTTTATTTTTATGCTGCCAAACAATCTATTGTATAAAGTTTTTTCAAAAATATTATTTTTTAAATAACATCTAAATAGTCAACTGATTTCTTAAAAAAATTTTCTTAGAAAAGATCTACAGAAAAAATTCTACGAACAAATATAACCCTAACCAAACAAAAACTCCCTTATATAATAGATTGATTGATTTCGATAAACTCGTATTCAATGTTTATATAAAAATATTCTTATTTAGTAAAAAAAGAGAGGCTTTTGTGGAGACAAAACCAATGTTTAATTAACACCCTTTCTAGTTTCCACGTGGCTACATTGCAACCATCTAGAAGTTAAAACGGCCGCTTTAATTAAAATCGTTTTGTATAGAAACAATCAATTATTTTTTAACATTTAAATTTTGTATTTAAATACAATATTTTAGGGCATTTGATCAACATATGACATTGTAAGTTGAAACATTAACATTGAATGATAAGCAGAACGTGAAAAACATCAACATCGTTCTAAGTAAGTTAGGAAGCACATTTGCTTGAAGAGGTGAGTTGTTCATGGAGACCAACTCCTGCCCCCAACCTCACTCCATGGAAGCCTGCACTTTTCCTAATTTACCCTTAATGGACGCCATCATACAAAGCATCTGCTGCAATGCATGCAATTGAGTTCGTTTTCATTAGGAGTTTCAGATTTCAATCAATTGATTTGATATTATTACCGGCTTTTCTTTTATCATAAAATCATAATTTTAATTTTAAAAAACAAATTTTTATTAAAAAAATTACATATATTATAACCAGGTCGGCCATGACAAAAGACAGGACGGACACTTGCCTACTGCCTATCTTTATAAATAATAAAATAAGACATATTTTTATCCTCATAAAAAATAAAATGAAATAAAATAAGACTTACTGACAATAAAAAATTCATATTTTACTTATTTTTATTTTTTATAAAAGTTAAAAAATAAGCAAAAATAGAAACTTATTTTTTATTTTAACTGAGACCTATAAAATTTTAAAAACGGCCCTCATTATAACAGGATCAGATTTTCTGTTTCATTTTTTGTGTATCAATTCTGTCTTATTTAATCTTAACCATTTATTTATATAAGTCTCATAAAAATAAATAGTTAAGACAAATGAGACTTGGTACGTAAAAAAAAAGGTAAAAAAGATCGAAAGGTCATTATAACATACCTCTACACAACGGAAACTTACTTGTAAACTCTGTTTTTTTTTTTTAAGAAAAGGACAATTTGGTCAAGCAAATGATGCCATAAATCCCGGGACCGTTAGGATATTTGTCATTAACGCATTTTCTAATCACCTAGCCCCAGCTTGGCACTTTCATTATCGTCATGTTTCCTGGTCATGCTACACTAAATTCACAGCCCCTCCTCCCAACCCTTCCGTCACAGCCAACTTACTCGCCAACACGTAACGTTCGATGCTGAGCGGGACCCATTATGAAGACGCCGTTGCCGATTGCAATCTTACCGACTTGTTATTTTGGAGATAATATTTATATTGAAAATTAAACAGTTGGCTTATGGTGTTTTAAATGTATATAAGCTATAGAAAGAGATAAAAAGAGAGAGAGAGAGATTATTGATTAGGGGGGGAGAGATCAAGCCTCCTCTTCTCCCATTGGGCACAATATAGTTTAAAGGTATTTTCCTCATTTGTCTTTATTCACTTGCAACTGCGTATTGATTGTTTCTCAGGGAATTAGTCCTCAACTCTTAGATAATTGCGGTTTTAGGTCCCTGAACACCCCATCGCCCCCTCCTTTCTTTTTATTTATTCTTGTGTATTTCTACTTTTGATTTCTAGAGCTTTTCCAGATCATGATAAATGGGCTTGCTGTTCTCAAATGACTGTTATTGCTGTTGTTTAATTTGGTGTGTATTTTTTCTTTCTTGAAAATTTTTGCTGCCAATTCTTTTATTTCTAGAGATAGCAGATAGCTCTGCTAAATCGTTTCTGGGTTTTTGGAATATCGTTGAATGGAATTCTCTAGGAAAAACCAATCTGGGTTTATTGGCACTTGTGTACTAGCTGATGGTTTTTACTGAAAGAATGTAACTTTTGTATTGTTTGCTCAATTTTAGTTGTTTTGACGTTGTGGTCAACGAACTTATGGTGATTAAATGATGTATCTCCGTCCATCACTCGACACGAACACAGGGACAGAAGACTGTGTCTAGACTCTAGCCTTTACGCATATTGCTGTGCTTGTTTTGAACCATTGTTGAGCTAAACTCTGAATTCTGATTTGGATTTTAGAGAGGAGGGGGTTTGGATTCTCGGTGAAGATGGGGGTTATGTCAAGACGGGTTGTGCCCGCCTGTGGCAACCTCTGTTTCTTCTGTCCTTCTCTGCGAGCACGATCAAGACAGCCTGTTAAACGATACAAGAAATTACTTGCGGACATCTTCCCTCGTAACCAGGTAAAATTTGCAGCTTGTCTGCCATATTGTCTCGCTTGAAGATTTGTTGTAGTTGCTGTAGTTAATTTCTTTTTTCGTGTACATATGATGGAATGTAATCAATTAACCCAACAGATCTCTGTTATTGCAAACCACTCAATATTTTGGATTTTACGATATGAATTGGTAAAATTGGATGATAAAAACATACAAGTTCATATTATTGTCTGCCTCTGCATAGCATACATATCATTGTGTGCTTTGATGGAGCTGCATTTTCTGATTTCATTGTCAAAAACTCTTATCAGACTAATCCATATTGGTATTGGAAGTTAACTGAATTGGAAAAGGTTTAGTTTAAGGAATTTCACCTCGTGTTTGGCAGCCAGCTGCATTAGAAGGGAGCGTGTGTATAGTTGTTAGTCGAGGTTAATTGGCAATGGCATTGATTTTAAAGCCAAATGATGGTGTAGTCATTAGCAGAAGTTAATTGGCAATGACGTGGTTTTTAAATCCAATGCTAGTCTAGTTATTAGTAGAGGTTAATTGGCAATAACATGGCTCTTCAAATCAAAAGCCTTTTTTTTTGGCATCTGGCTGGCTTCTGGCTGTTACATTCCTGCTTCCACTTGCCCCTCAAAGAATTGAATAAATAATAATATGTGTTAAAGATAGGCTCTCAGGAATTGCTTATCACTTTTCACTCACTTTGTTGCTTCAATATTCTGCAGGAGGCCGAGGCAAATGATAGGAAAATTGGAAAGCTTTGTGATTATGCTTCAAAGAATCCATTGAGGATTCCCAAGGTTTGTTTTCTTATGCACTAAGAGATCATGCTTCTTAGATTTATGCAGTTATTAGGCTTTGACATTTAGCACATCCACTTTCCTGTGTTTGATTAAGAAAAGGAGAAGATCTGCTGTCCACTCCTAATATTACTTTCTTTTTTTTTTGTTGAAAAATAATAGATTTCATTATAAGAAAATATATACAATCTAAAGAACAAAACAAATCTATTCCATAGCATCTAGATTACAGAGAATTAAGGTTCCTAGTAATCATGTACATCTTGAGATTGAGGGAACTTGCGAGACCACTTAGTCCAGTATTACACTGAGGACACCAATCCTCATCTGCTCTTCATGCTACTTGTCAGATTTGCAGCTATTCCTCTGGCTAACATGGCCAATCTGCAATGTAGGAAGATGGCTTGAAAAACCTTCTCACTACTTCTACTCTCTTTTTTGAATACTCTGTAATTGTGTTCTTTCCATATGTAGTACAACAAAGCTGCCCAACTTAACCTGATAGCTTTTAGATCAGCTGCATTATGCACTCTAATGTTTCCCAACCAAGCAACAGTTTCACTCCAAGAATCTGTTGGTCGGGTCACTTTGAGTATATTCTGCAACTGATCCCAGACTTGTCTGGTATACCTGCATCTAATCATGAGGTGTTCCAAACTTTCCAGTTCTGCATTACATAATTCACAGCTCAAACTGCAAATGGAGAATCTAATCTTATCCTTTGTAAGCAACCATCCATTGATTCCCATCCATAAGATGAATGAATGAGTTGGGTTAAGATCACTGTCCCATACTAAGGCTGCCCATTCCTGCCTTGTGCTTTGTGTAGCCTGTGATAGTGTTTTACAGGCTTGTGTGTTAAACTTCGTAAAGTTATCTGCTAGCCACTGAATTTCATCTTGCTCTCCTTCCTGACATCCTGACAACTCTTTCATGATGAGACTGGCACTTCTACTGTTGTGGAAGGGCCATATCCACTGATTATTACGAATAAGCAAACTTACTTTAGTAGTTGGATTCACCACCAATTTCAAGCCCTGTACCTCCTCCACTTTATATAGAGGACCTTTACAGTGCCAATTATCATACCAAAAAGGCGTGCTTTCTCCATTCTCAATCATGTGAAATACCTGACTCTGCATCCGTTGTCTGGTCTCTAGAATTTCTTTTAGAGTTCCTGACATATCCTGTCTTGACTGTAGGATCCAGATACTCTGGTGCTTGATGAATACATTGTGTATCCATTTCACCCATAAATCCTCCTTTTTGTAGCACAATCACCACAAATTCTGCCCCTTACTCACCTTATGATTCATCCTTGCAGAATGGATGCCCAATCCTCCCTGTTGCTTAGGTCTGCAAATTTTGTCCTAATTGATCTTTGCTCTACTTCTGCCTTGGTTTGATCCGTTCCATAAGAATTTTCTAAGCCTCCCGTCGATTTCCTTGAGGATACTTTTGGGAATGGATAAATGGTTGATCCAGTAAGTGCTAAGATTGCTCAGTATTGTCTGAATTAATTGTAGTCTGCGCCCATAGCTAAGGAATCGATTGCTCCATAGGTTGATTCTGCCATGAATTGAGTCTAACAGAGGTTTACAATCCACAACATTGATTCTTCTTTGAGAAATTTACCCTTAGGTATTTGAAGGGTAGTTGCCCTTGTGTTAATCCCAGCTCAATGGCTGCAGATACTACCACTGTACTTGAGTTGCACGATAAATAGAAACAACTCTTCAAAGGGTTGCATCTTAAACCTGAAATCTCTTGGAAATCCTTAATTGCCTGCAACATTATATCAATTGAGTTCTTCTTGAGCTTGCAAAACAATAATAGATCATCTGCAAAAGCTAGATGTGTGAGCTTTCATACCTTTACATCCTTGGTTTAGTAATTAATTTTAAAATGCACTTAACCTAAACTGCATTTGCATTGTTACAGATCCATTTGATTTTCTATCTAAGCCAGGTGTATTATCGCATTCAGATGCTTATGTTTATTTTTTCATGTAAATACCTTTTTGATATCTATGTTATTTTGACAAAAGTTTAAAAACTGGCACCTTGTGATTACTACATTCATACTAGTGGCAACTTGGGAAAAGGTGAAGCATTGATGAGGCTTAAGAGAAGTTCAAAAGTTTCCAGGATATTTTCAAGTTTTTGTGTGACATCCAATTTCTGAACTTTAGTTTAATTGCCTTCTTCTTTTACATTTTTGAGATATTTAATATGGACAGATTGCCGAAACCCTGGAGCAAAAATTTTACAAGGAGTTGAGGCATGAGAACTTTGGATATGTAAAAGTTGTGGTGTGTATTTATAAGAAGCTGCTATCGTCATGTAAGGAGCAGATGTAAGTTTATTGATTTTAGTCTTGTGATCAAATTAGTGGACTCCAGATGCCTTCATGTGGAGCCAAGGCTATCTCCTTGCAATCTTGCTGTTCGATTTGAGAAAATCAAGATATTACTTTTTCTTGCTTTCAATTATGTGTTCATAGCCTGTCTCTTTTCCCTTTTACTTTGGCCCTTGTGATTGTTGTCTTTTATAACTGAAGAAAAAAGTGGATGTAGGCTTGAATTTGAGAGAGCAAATGATAAAATGGAGATATTGGGGAAAAGAAAAAGAGAGTAGATGCATAAGCTATCAAAACTAAACATTGTCTATAGCTACATAGTTCCACATATGATTATAAATTCTTAATGGTAAAATGACAGTGTTGGCTTTGTGAAGTAAAATTATGATTGTTTGGGGTAACATACCTAGAACTCTTCAATTCTTGCAGGCCACTTTTTGCTAGTAGTTTGTTAGAGGTCATTCGAACTCTTCTGGAAGAAACTCAGCAAGATGAAATGCGGATTCTGGCTTGCACCACTCTTGTTGACTTTATATCTAGCCAGGTTTGTGACTGATAAAGCTTTGAGATGTGAGCCTAAATTCTTAGAAAAAGATAGAGGATACCTTTATGTAATTAATTGTGTAACTGGTCTTCAAACAACTTTCCCTGCAAATAAGTTTTATGGTTTTTGCTGGAGATACCCTACCTGCCTAATATAATGTACAAAAAGAGTTCAAAAGGCAGACAGAAAAGGGAAAATTGTTTGGTGGTGGGTCTATCCAAGCTCAGATGGTTACTGAGAGCCTTTGAGTTTTTTTTTTTCTTTTGCTTTCAGACTACTGTTACACTTAACTCTTAAATATTTAGTTCCGAATGATTTTTGTTTGCAGATAGTATTCTGTAACTTACTTTTATTCTATAACCATCACACTGATATCCTTTTTTTGAATGAATAGGTGGATGGTACGTACATGTTCCTTTGAGTTTTTTTTTTTTTTTGCTTTTGGACTACTATTACACTTAACTCTTAAATATTTAGTTCCAAATGATTTTCGTTTGCAGATAGTATTCTGTAACTTATTTTTATTCGATAACCATCACGCTAATATCCTTTTTATGAATGAATAGGTGGATGGTACGTACATGTTCAACTTAGAGGGCCTTATTCCTAAGCTCTGTCAATTGGCTGAAGAAGCAGGTGATAGCGAAAACATTCTACGATTGCGATCAGCTGGACTGCAGGCTCTGGCTTCCATGGTGTGGTTCTTTGTCACATAATATTTACTTCTCTAATGGTTATGAAAATAATTATATGCCCCAATTCACATGCTTTATCACGCAAGTTGAATTACTTTTTAACTATATCTGTTTAATTCCTCTTAATACTTAATTTAAATTATAAGTTTTCCTTTTTTTTGTTAAGGTGTGCTTCATGGGTGAGCAATCCCACATCTCAATGGACTTCGACAAGGTAAGTCTGCATCCTTTTGCATCTAGTTCTGTTAATATCTTTACACATCTCAAATAGTGGAAAGACAGTTAGATGTACAAGATATTTTGGAAAGCTTGTAGTTGATTTGTTTTGTAATTGATAATTGATGTTTCTGTCATGAAATAGATTATATCAGTAACCTTGGAGAACTACAATGATTTTCAAGTGAACTTAGAGAACTCCAAAGAGGACCAGTGGGTTCAAGGAGCAGTTAATGGGAAAGATGTTAATAAGGAACTTCTTTTGGATGCCTTAGTGTAAGAAATTAGTTGGCAATTTCAATTTAGGATTTTGCTTAATACTTGAGAATAACTTCTGTTGAACCATGATCTCTTATATCCTTTTGGTACTAAGAACAGGGATACTTCCAAGAATCCATACTACTGGTCCAGGGTTTGTTTGCGTAACATGGCTAGACTGGCAAAGGAAGCTACTACCATACGGCGCATACTTGAGCCTTTGTTTCATAACTTTTATATTAACAATCAATGGTCCCCTCACAAAGGAGTTGCCTACCCTGTTCTGACTTATTTGCAGTTACTTTTGGAGGAAACAGGTTACTCTAGGAAATTGTTTCCATTTTTCATCATGAATTGTTAATTTAATGTCCCTTTCGATGACATTTTACTTCCACTTCAGGAGAAAATTCACATTTGCTATTGTCGATCCTGATAAAGCACCTGGATCATAGGAATGTTACCAAACAACCCCAGATGCAGATAGATATTGTTAATGTTGCCTCTCAACTTGTGAAAAATGCAAAGCAGCAAGTGACAGCTGCAATTGTTGGTGCTGTATCAGACTTGATGAAACATTTGAGAAAATGCATGCAGCGATCTGTTGAATTATCCTCCTCCAATGATAGTACTGATAACTGCAACACTGATCTTCAGCATAGTTTAGAGAAATGCATCTTACAGCTGTCAAACAAGGTTTGTTGTAATTACTTTACCTTTTAGTTTAGTTGAATCTACCTACTTTTTGGGATTTGATATTTTTTATTATGAAAGCATTTTATGTGTGCTTTAATGACAGTCGATAAGGATCATTTCGGAATCTTAATTAGGCTTACATATTAGTCCATTTTTCTGCCAGTTATAGTGTCTAAATTTTGTGAAATTTTCTAACCATACGACATGTTTAGCTTGCCCCGCACTCTTTGAAAGGCATGCTTAGCAGTTTTCTTTTCTTTTCGCTGAATGTTAAATTAAAATCCTCAAAAGCACATGCTTAGAAGCACATTTTACATGTATCAGGGGTCCAGGACAAAGGATTTTTGGGAAGTGACTTTTTTTTTTCTTTTGCATCTAACTTGTTTTTTATCCCGTCTAAATCTGTTTCATCGCATTCACCTTGGTCTTTGCATCAATTGACATAAAAGAGGATGCCCATACTGTTAAATGACATATAAGCTTGTTAGGGCAGGCTAAAATGTTTGTGAAATTCTGAAGAAATATCTTTTTTGGTACATATCATCAAGCAAACCTTACGCTAAACAACCTGAGCTAATTTGGAACATTTGGCTGAATCATTTGTCTTGAGAATCCCTTTCAAAATCTTATGATGTACTGTTCTATTTCTTTGTTTCTCATATAGTTTAACTCATGGTCCCCTATAGTCCTTTCCATGTTTATTTTAGATCATTCTTTATTTAGCCATTCCTTATTATGGCTGTACGTACTCCATTGGTGGCAGTTCTGTTAATCTCTTATAACCTTATAAGCCAGATCAAGTGACGCTCTCTTCCTAGTTGGTTAGGCTCCATTAAAATGAATACTGAGATAGGGATTGCTTAGAACTATGGGCCATATTTTCATTAACATTGTTGCAATTTGTCTTTGATTCTGTTTTTCAATAAATTGTTGATCATTAACAGGTTGGTGATAAGGGACCAATTCTCGATATAATGGCTGTGTTCTTAGAAAATATTTCGACTGCTACTTCTGTGGCAAGAACTACTATTTCTGCTGTTCATCGAACAGCTCAAATCATTTCTTCCGTTCCGAATATATTATATCACAAGAAGGCAAGTAAACCTACAAATTCAACTTAAATTGCTTCCCGATCATTTCTTGTAAATCCAACATTGTAACTGACTTGATTTTGTGTTTCAGGCTTTTCCTGATGCCCTCTTCCATCAATTGCTTACAGCTATGGTCCATCCAGATTATGAAACGAGAGTTGAAGCACACAGGGTCTTTTTTGTGGTGCTTGTGCCATCCCTACTAGCCCCTTGGTCGAACCGGAATAAGGAAACATTTGAAGCTGTTTCTGGATTGCCTGATGTGTTGGAGAAGACACATAATGGATATTCCTCTTTTCAGGAAAGAAATATGGATAAAACAGAATCTTTCAAAGAAGAAGGATTGCAGAAAGTGGGTAATCAAACATCAGATATTGGAATGGAACAATATAGGAAACATGATTTCCATGGTCATTCAAGTAGCTTCGACTGTGCCATCACAGTTGAAAACACAGTATGATGCCCTCCTGACTCTTTTATCAGATGTATATGGTTGTTAGTCTTGGATCCTAGCTTGTCGTTTAATGTAGTTATTCTTTTGCAGTTAACTTCCCTTCGACTAAGTAGTCATCAAGTCAATCTTCTACTTTCTTCAATATGGATTCAGGCAGCCTTCGCAGATAATATGCCTGCCAATTTTGAGGCTATGGCCCATGCTTATAACATTGCATTGCTGTTTATTAAATCTAAGGTAAGACATCCACGCAAGGAGCAAGTGTTGGCTGTATTCATACAGTATTCTCGTTGATATTTTGTGTTGTTGTGAATAACATGTATATCTGGTGAATCCTTGGCATTTTTGGCACTTGGATTAATTGAGGATCAGATATTGAATCAGATGGACATGTTTGAACAAGGTGATGGTATGCTTTAGAATTGGAGCTGGCTATGTGGGGTGTGATTTGATGTACAATCTGTAAAAGAAGCAAAATTGGTTTGAACTTAATTTATCAATTCACTAGCACAGGAAAAACTGAATATTCCCACCAACAAGGTCAAAATCTTGTTATTTGTCTGAAGTTTGTATGCATGCTTGAGATGATGAAAATTTGTGCTTACCATGCAATGTATATTTCAACAATGGCTAATGTTTTTGAACAGACTTCCAGTCAGATGTCTCTAGTTCGTTGTTTTCAGCTAGCATTCTCCCTTAGAAGGATCTCTCTAGATCACGGAGGTAAGTGGCTGGACCTGTGAGTGAATCTTGTGTCTTTTGGCTCTAATCTAGTGAACTGTTCATAAATGAGCCATGAAAATATAGCTGTGTGTAATAGTGATTTCTTCTGGATGTTGTAATGTTTGTGAGGATGGTAGTGCAAGCTGACACACCTTCACACATTCATTGTCTGTTGTAGAAATGAGCACAAGCTAAAACTGGACTGGGTTTGGACAAACTCAATCCCATTACTTTTTAAAAGGGTCCACTCTGAAGACTTGGTAAAAGTTAAACTTGAAGCTAACCTGTTAGCTCATGTCATTTCTTTTCATACTTAATATTTTCAACATCTAATTAGGGAAGTTCTACATAAAATTATTTAACAAACTTGGTTCTTAAATTCATTCAATTGATATGAATTAACTATTGAAATTTTCAATTAGAAAATATTAATATTAGTATAATATTTTTCATAAATAGTCTACTATTAAGATTTTCAAATTACAGTCTGAGATTAGAAATCGAATATCAATCAAAATACTAGGTCTTTTTAAGTAATGGATTGTAATTCGCTAGTTAACTTTATTAGTGGCCTGGTGCGAATTTTTTTTTGGAAAACCAACTTTTGGCCTGAAATTTAGTTTGCACTTATTTGCTGTGGCCTTTTTTATACTAACCCGAACTAAAATTTGGATCAAACCTACTTCGTTATGCAGGCTGCGCGAGTTTTGCTAATGTTGAATCTGTTATAAGTTATTTTGTTTTTGATTGCTGTGGTTAATATTCATCTTAATCTTGCAAAGATTGAGTGAATGTCACTGTTTGCTTGAATATAGTAAATTGTTGCAGCAATTGCCTGGGCACTTCTGTTTGACTGTTTTGCTTATAAAAATTTTCTGTTTTTCTGCTTGAATCCGGCTTGGCCATGATAAGAACTAGGATGTGAACGTTAGTTGCTAAAATAATGTAAGCTAGCTTCATTGGTAATTACCAATTCTGATGAAAATTTTGTCTGTGTTTACTGAAGGAGGTTTGCAACCATCTCGCAGAAGGTCTCTCTTCACCCTGGCATCGTCCATGCTTATTTTCTCTGCTAGGGCAGGGAATCTCCTGGAGCTAATTCCCTATGTCAAATCATGTTTGACCCAAAAAACTGTTAGTTTTTCTCCTGGCCTATTTATAATTTATGTTGATGTACCAGAACCTCAACAATTAATTGGACCAATGAGAAGCAAAAGGACCAGAACTGAGCACTGATCCTTTTGGCAGGTTGATCCTTATTTGGAATTAATTGAAGATATCAGGCTGCAGGCTGTTTATGCAGGACCAGATCGCAGCAAGATGGTGTATGGATCAGATGAGGATGATGCTGCTGCACTGGAATCACTTGCAGCAGTAGAATCAGATGATCATTTGAATGATATTGTTGTTGATCAGTTGATGAAAAAATTTGCGAAATTGTCACAGGTGATATTCCATTTTATACTCATGTTGGCTCCATGTTCCTTGTCAAAGACATTTGAAGTGTGACCAAATCATTTAGTACCTAGAGGGACAGTTGTATAGTGATTACTATGCTAAGTGCTAACAATTATGAAATGTGGAACATTACTGGGGCCACACATTTGCATGAAGATATATGGGTGCAAGACTGGAGAGAGGTGTTTTTGACTGTTATGAAACAAGATATTCTCATCTTGGCAATTTGACTCCTATAGGAATTTGCTCTGTAATTTAGATAAGTAAACATTTGCATCATTCATACATCTTTAGCCCTGATTGTCTAAGATTCACGTCTTGGATAATCTTGCCTACCTGGAGTTCATGGAGGAAGGGCAGTTAATTTATGATAAAATCACAATTTAGCTGTGGAAGGGAAGCAAACATATTCTTTACGCCATTGAAAAAGAAGATTCATATTGAATTTTATGGTTCATTCCTTCTTCAGGATGAGTTGTCAGCAATGAAGACGCAACTCCAACAGGACTTTTCGCCTGATGAATCATATCCACTTGGTGCTCCCTCATTTATGAATACACCAAGGCCATGTTCTCCTCTTACAAAAATGGAGTTCCTTGCTTTTGAAGAGGTTAAAATAGTCTGCTGTTACTTTGCAGATAACTATTGCCATTTACATGTGACATGGTTTTCTATTATGTTGGTTTTTTAGCAGATTATGCCCGAAGATCCCTTGACAGATGATGATACCTTTTCTGAACCAAATGGGAGTCAGTCTGATCGCAAAACATCACTAACTGTCAATACACTTGATGTTTTAAGTGTCAATGAACTATTGGAATCAGTGAGTATCACTTTCTATTTCACTCTTTCTCTCCATCACTTGTAAATTTTCTCGCCGTGTCAATGGATCTTTGAGGATATGCTAAATCAGTTTTTGATATAATGACTATGTGGCCTGGTCACATGCCTATTAACTTTAATTGACATTTTACCTACAGGTTTCGGAAACTGCACGGCAAGTTGCAAGTTCCCATGTTTCCTCCACACTTTTACCTTATGACCAAATGAAAAGTCAATGTGAAGCTCTCATGACTGGTAAACAACAGAAGATGTCAATGCTTCACAGCTTCAAGCATCAACACGAGACCAGAGTATTTCCCAGTGAATGTGAAAACAGAGGCACCTCCGAATTTGATGAGGTGAGACCTTTTTAGTTTTTGAGAAGTATGATGGGCTTAAAATGGCAATAGCTGTTAAGTTGATTCTTCTATTTTCAATTTTCTTTATGCGCACTAGCAGATGATTCACACATCATCCTGCTGTTTGGTCGGCAACTAGATTACATTTTAGTTGGCTATAGTGATAATGAAAAGCTTAATTAACAATTTCTCACTGTACTTGAATTTCGAACTTAAGATTCTGACCTAATGAATCTGTAATTTGATTGTGGCATCCTTGTTCTTACTACTCTGTGGACATAAATGTTAATAACCGTAAAAGCATGTAACCTGGAGCCTCTTGCAACGGCTACAAAATTGACAACCTTCGAATGACTTGTCTCTTTTTCTAAAATGAAAAGTGCATCCACCCAAACTAACAGAATCCTCTGATCAAATATATGTTAAAAAGAAAGCTGAAATTTGAACTATGTTCTTTTTGTCCTCCAAAGTAACAGATGTGACTGTTATAACATAGTAAAAGACTTCCTACTGATAGTTATACCAGTGAAGACACTGGATGTGCAACATATCTAGGATTGGTTTTTCTGGAGTCATTGCTCTTTGTTATACGCTCTAGATTTTATCGTTGTATTGAGAGGTTTTTCAATTCATACTAGGGCATGATGACTTGACTTCATTGAAATATACTGGAGCATAAGTTCAGGAAAATAAAGCAAGCGAAAAAGCTACATACGTAATGAAAAAATGGCTTCATTACGTTCTGTTTAGGCTCAAGGAGCTTCCTTTCGAATGCTACAGCATCATCATTTAATAAGTTGGAAGCTTGAGAATGATCAACACTTTTGAGCTTTACTTTTGCATTTAAATTTTTGAGTAAACTGTAGATCTTGCATAGAAAATTGTAGATACATGTTCTTTGATATGTTCATGGTTGTAATCCATTGCTATGTTTTTAATTAGTGCAGCGAACTTTTTTTTTCCCCTTTATCTATATTTCAGAAATTGGAGCCTTCAGAAGGTCATCCAAAGTCTATATACGGTGCCGGTAAGATTACAACTCCCAATCAGCTTGCCTTATGCTCACTAGATTACGGCCAAAACTCTTTCAGATTACCACCTTCAAGTCCCTACGATAAATTCTTGAAAGCAGCTGGATGCTAAAGATTCAACTCAGCTGTGTATGTGATTACATCCTGATCTGCCTTAGTTTTTCTCACATTTTCCTCTGGCAATTGGTGTATTTTAATCATTCTTTATTATAAAACGTATGATATATAGCATTACTTTTAATTTGAAAATGAGTGGATATAGAAGATTGAACTCTTCAATCTGAAGAATGCGAGAGAGTGAGAGAGCAAGCGACCGAGAGAGAGAGGCATTCGGGGGAAATTTATTGGTGTGGTTTTCCAACATGTTTAGAAAGTATCTGTTGATATGTTGATAGTTGTTCATACGAAAATGCAATCACTGAAATAGTGTTTGTAAATACAGATTGGAATGTGTTTTAAGTTTGGATATATATTTTACGAGCATAATTTGTTATGGTATGGTTGCCTTTTTTCTTGTCTGGAGAACTTTTTTGTTCAGTGAGACTGAGACTCGAGAAGCTTTGTTCCTGTTATGTATCAATTCACATTTAAGGTGGCTGTCGTTTTTGACCTTTTCCAGTTGTGCTTGACAATGCCGTCTGCTTTCCTTGTATGACATTCTTTCCTTTTCTGGTATCATTCCTAAACTAGCATCAGAATGTGAATCATACTTATCCAAGTTAATACTGTAGTGGATAGCCCAGTTTGCCATCATTAAATGTAACAAAAACAAAAAGATCTTATTGGATTGCTCAAGAAATAATTATGATTCAGATCAACACATTGACCTGTGGAATTGTAATTATGTTGCAATAACATCTAAAAGAGACTGTTTTTGTTATACTAAATTTTTCTTTCTATTTTTTTCTCAAAAAAAAAAAACAATGTATAGCTTATAATGTCAATAGAATTATGTATTGATAATAATTATATATAAGATAAATTATTTTTAATTAAATAAAAGTTTTAATCTTTTATATGTTTTTTATTATTAAATTAATCTGTTTTATGAAAATAAATAATTTAAATTAAATAAATATATTTTATTTTAATTATTAAATCAAATTTTATTTATAGTTTTATATGTTCTAAAGGTATTTTGAATTTAATTAAACTTGTTAATAATTATTAAATTTAATTAAAAATTATAAATAAAGTTATTAACTAAAATTAATTAACTAAAATTCTTATTAATAATTAATTTTAATTAGCTAAATTATTCATAATTTTAATTAATAATTAAATAATATATATTTAGTTAGAAATATAAAACAAAAACCATTTTTTATGGTTTTTTTAATTTTGAAAAACCGGTTGAAACTAAAATTGAAAATAGAAACTAAAATTTCAAATAAACATTTTTTTACTAAATTAGAAAACTGAAAATTAAAAATAAAAATAAAAACAGACATGCTTTCAAAAAAGTACTAATTTTTTTAATACTTCCAAAATTTTGGAGAAAATATTATATAAGCTCATTTACATTATATCACTCAAACTTCCCTTTGTCAACAGAATTTTCATAAATGTATACACTAATACTTTAGCAAGACAGATTTATACTGGATGATGTTGTTGCGGAAAGTAGCTAATATTTTTTTTTACAACGATGTTAAATTTATTTACTTATTTTACTATAAATAAAAGTTATCTCGTACAATTTAACAAAATTTATATTGAGTGTTATTATTGTAACGTAAATAAAAGCTAATTCATATGATACGTCACATTTTATAAATATTTACAAATTGTACATTACTGTAATTGTGGTATTATCTTTTTCTATATTCTAATTCTGTCAAACTCTCGAATACCATCTTCCAAATATGGTGTAAAACCGTAAAAGGATAAGACAAAGTTAGAATCAGGTACGAAGGCGTCTATAGCTCATGCGCTGCATCAGCTAATAACATCTTAGCACGTCACGAAAATAAACCTTTCCTCTTTCACATACGACCAAATAGAACTACGACAACAGACGTGGCACTCACCTATTGGAGAGTTGACATTAGCATTCAGATTCGGAGGGAAAGTTTACGGTACACGCGGCAAATGTGGACAGGATCTACGAGGAGGTGGGGCCCAAATTCCAAAGGGCAGTCCGGACTCGGTGAGTGAGGAGACTAAGGAAGAACTCGTTCTCCTTTGTAAACAACTTAGGTTTGGCTTCTGTATAAATTTGAACTCACTCTTCTGAAAAAACTAAGTCCCTGGGGTTTTAGGCCTTTCTCTCTCTATCCTCCTCACTCTCACTCTTTCTCTTACCTATTTATATTTTCAGAGCTTCTCTCTGTCTTTAGATAGATCTCTGATCAGGTAAATCTCATCCGTCCATTCAATTATTTTTTAATTTTCCTTTTACTATCTCCTTTTGTTCATTTGCTTGTGTAATGCTACTGTGTATAATTTTAATGTTTTCATGATATGAAGAATCCTAAAGTTTGTTTGATAGGTTTTGTTTCTTTGCATTGTTGTATATTCAATTCGTGTGTTCGTTTCTCCGTGTTTGTGTTGTTCCTCTGCATGCGCCAATTTCTGCGGTGTTAATTTATGAATGCTTGAGTTAGTCAAAGTGGGGTTGAATGGCAGCTTGTCGGGGCTATTTTAAATTTTAGGGTTTGGGAGAGTTTACTGCATGCAGTTTTTGGAATATGGAGGGATTGATAAGGATGTCGTTGAGAGGAAAGTAGGGGGACTTGTGGGAAATGAGTGATGCAGTTGGTTCTGTTAGCCCAAGTGCTAATTGTTTTGTAAAAGCTGGTTATTTGCTACGAGGAAGGTGGAAGGTTCTTTGCTTACCAGGGATTGGGATAGGGCATAAATGGCATAGTTGTTGCAAACATTTAATTTGTAGTTTCTTGTTATTTGTTTTAGTGGAACATTAGCGGCTGGATAATGTTAAAAGTGTGTGCATGAATATGTCTATGAAGTTGAATTTTTTCTTGTTTGGAAACACAATAAGTTCGTTATTTATCTGAAACCAGAAGCACACACAGAGACAGGCACAGAGGGAGAGAGAGAGAGATCATTGTCAATATTTCTTTTAGAGGGGGACTTGGGTAAGTGGTTTAAATTTTTAGCAGTTCTGAAGTTCTTGCTTTCTTGGACCTTTTCTCAGGCTTAACAGTAGTTCGCTTATTTTGGAAATGTGGGGTTAGGCTTTTTGAAGTTTATGGAACAACCTGTCTGTTGGAACTAGCTTCTGTATATGTATACAAGACGTGCTGGTCAAGGAGATGGGCCTGTTCCCGGGCCAGTACGCACAAGTGATAGACTCAGAAGAAGGCCAAAATTATATGGTAGAACATATGTTTATTATACTCCAACCATCCGCCGATCTAGGAAAAGTAAGACTAAGACAAGAACTGCAGCTTCTCGGATTGCGAAGATGTTATGTCCAGGGAATCGACCAGTGCGGACAAATTCTAATGTAAGTGCCCAAGTTTTCTGTTATGGCATTTGCACTGTTCAATTTGAAAGTTTGATGAACATGAATTCTTTTTGCTGTCTAAATGAGTTTTGCAAATATTTTAGGCCATAGATATGATATTTTGCTATCAGGGTATTCATATATCCTATCATACAGACTGCTTCAGCTGCAGCGTTGAATTTTTTTACCACTTTGAATTTGAGAAGTCATTTAAAGTCATTCAATATATTGGTTCATTTAGTGCACTTGAAACATGATAGGCTTTGCTGCAAATTAAAATTGGAAAAGAGAATAAAAGGTAGTCTTAACTTTGTACACTGCACTAATACTGAAATATTAGGGCTTTGTGGCTCAGATGTCAGGGAAGGGTTTAGTGTTTGAAGATTCACTAGAGATTTCAAACATAACAGGAAAGCTAGAGATATACCCGATGAACTGGAGCATGGTGAAGCATAAAGCATGACAAGGCTACCTAAAATCCTATGAATTTATTTCTTGAATTATGACTACATAGATATCTTGGTATATCTACATTTGTGCTATATACTCTTTTAACTTAATGCTATTTGGGTGCCGATGATTCTGTTCCTTATGATCCCAGGCCTTCTAACATATGTTACCTATGTTCTGTCACAGCCAATTGCAATTAACCTTCGACGTTCTACTAGAAAGAGAAGGATGTCTGTGAATCTTGAAGATTACACAGACAGTTCCGGTTCAGGAGATGAAGATTTGATGGTTAGGATTTTTATCCTCCAACACGTATATATTTGTATTATATTGTTCCTAGTGTTTTTTTTGTTTTCATGCTTCCAAGATCAGAAACTGTAGAAGTATGTTGAAGTGATTTATTTTCCACCTTTATCTTTATCTAAAACTCCAGCTGATTCTTTTCTCAGAGACCTACATATCGACACTTGAGGAATCGGGTTGACAATAATGTTAGTCAAGATGAATTGTTATCTCCCAAACGTAAAAGGATTGTTGAAGCTAAATCAACGCCCCGGCGAGAAGGGTTGCGACCTCGTCGTGAAAGGACTATTGCTAAAAAGAACATTAAACTCGAATCAGATGATGAGGATGAAACTTCTGAGGATAAGGTTGGCCAAGATGAGGTTGAAAATGGGAATGAGGCTGATGACAATGGAGATGATGATCATAATGACGGTGATGCAGAGGATGATGTTGATGGTGAGGGTGAGGGTGAGGATGAGGATGAAGGAGAGGAAGATGGTGATGATGAAGAAGGTGAAGAAGAACAGGATGGGAGGAAGAGATATGATCTGAGAAATCGTGCAGAAGTGCGTAGACTCTCTGTGGGAGATGGTAAGCAGAGACCACGCTCACCAAGAAGGGTATTGCATCAAGGAATAGGCACCAAGGTCAACAGGGATGTTAGGAAAAGTGGATCTCGGGTTCACAAGCGTCATCGTCTTACAAGAGCTGAAGATTCTGATGATTCTCTTCTGGTTGATGAGCTAGACCAAGGTCCTTCTATTCCTTGGGCTCGAGGTGGAAATAGATCTGGACCTCCTTGGCTTTTTGGGGGACTAGATATGCACGGGAGTACGGCCTGGGGATTAAATGTGGCTGCATCTGGTTGGGTTCATCAAGGTGATGCTCTTGCAACCTTGACTTCAGGGATCCAAACTGCTGGGCCAAGCTCTAAGGGTGGTGCAGATATCCAACCTTTACAGGTTGATGAGAATGTGAGTTTTGATGATATAGGTGGGCTTTCAGAATATATTGATGCACTGAAGGAAATGGTGTTTTTTCCCCTTTTATATCCTGATTTTTTTGCCAGTTATCATATTACCCCACCAAGGGGAGTTCTATTATGTGGTCCTCCTGGCACAGGAAAAACATTGATTGCGAGAGCACTAGCATGTGCTGCTTCAAAAGCTGGGCAGAAGGTTAGTTTCTACATGCGCAAAGGTGCTGATGTGCTGAGCAAATGGGTTGGTGAGGCTGAAAGACAACTCAAACTTCTTTTTGAAGAGGCACAAAGGAATCAACCTTCCATAATCTTCTTTGATGAAATAGATGGACTTGCTCCTGTGAGGTCTAGCAAACAAGAGCAAATTCACAATTCGATTGTCTCTACTTTGCTTGCCTTGATGGATGGTCTGGATTCTCGTGGGCAAGTTGTTTTGATTGGAGCAACCAACAGAGTTGACGCCATTGATGGAGCCTTGCGACGCCCAGGCCGGTTTGATCGTGAATTTAACTTCCCATTGCCTGGTTATGAAGCACGGGGTGAAATATTAGACATTCACACTCGCAAGTGGAAGCATCCTCCATCAAAGGAATTAAAATTGGAACTTGCAGCTAGTTGTGTTGGGTATTGTGGTGCTGATTTAAAGGCATTGTGCACTGAAGCTGCAATTCGTGCTTTCCGTGAAAAATATCCTCAAGTTTACACAAGTGATGATAAGTTTCTAATTGATGTTGATTCAGTAAAGGTTGAAAAGTCTCATTTTGTAGAAGCCATGTCAACAATCACCCCTGCTGCTCACAGGGGTGCTGTTGTGCACTCTAGGCCATTGTCTTTGGTTGTTGCTCCATGCCTGCAAAGGCATCTCCGGAGAGCCATGGATTGTATATCCAACATATTTCCTCCCCTTGCACTTTCTTCAGAGTTTACTAAGCTTTCTATGCTTGCATATGGATCAGCAATCCCACTTGTATACAGGCCTCGACTCTTTCTATGTGGTGGTGAAGGTTCTGGGCTGGTAACTATGTTCAAACTTGTTAGAAAGTTTGTTGATAGCAATACTGACTTGAATTACTGACTGATATTAGTTTTACAGGACCACCTTGGGCCTGCAATTTTGCACGAACTGGAGAAGTTTCCCATTCATTCTCTTGGACTTCCTTCTCTTCTCTCTGATCCCAGTGCAAAAACACCAGAAGAAGCATTGGTGCACATATTTGGTGAAGCAAGGAGAACGACACCTTCAATCCTTTATATACCTCACTTTGACCTATGGTGGGACAATGTAAGAATTCCTTGTTCACTTTCTTTTGTTGTAGGTCATGAGTTAAATGTTTGCTTGATCTATCAACTGGATCTGATGGTCCTGAGTTGCAGGCTCATGAACAACTTAGGGCTGTTCTGCTGACTTTGTTAGAAGAGCTACCATCTAACCTGCCGATATTGTTGCTTGGTACTTCTTCAGTTCCACTTACTGAAATTGATGGAGAGCCTTCTTCTGTGTTTCCTCAGCGTTCAGTGTATGTGCCTTTACTCTTTTTGAGCAACTCTCATTTAGTATGCAAAACTTCATTTGCTGTTCTTGTTATATCCAAATGGCAGTCTCACGAAGTTGTAGATGCTGTTCTTGGGCCATTTTTGTGGTAACTGGATCATACTGAAAAACTGCTTCTTAATGCTTGTTAATTGCAATCTTTTGATGTACCATACTCATTTAAGAAGAAGATTTAAGTTGTAGAACTTTTGTTGTTATCTTAATTTGCACTGGATGGTCAACTGAGTCTATCTTATTTTCTGTGGATTGATGATGGAGCTTATTCTCCTTTTTAGATTATTTCTTTTGACGTGTGTATTAATGATAGGGGGAACAAGTTTGTGTTGTGTTCTGCTGAAGTTGCGATCATTGCTTTATTGTAGCAATTTCTTATTCCTTGAATCTTTATAATATATTTTTTTCTGCTGCAGTTTTGAGGTGGGTGGACCATCGACTGAAGACAGATCTTTGTTTTTTGATCGTTTAATTGAAGCTGCTTCGTCAATTGCATTGGAGGCTATGACCAGAAAGCCCCAGGAATCAGCATCCCAACCTGAACTTCCCAAGGCACCAAAAGTCGAAAGTGGCCCAAAGGCCTCTGAGTTAAAAGCTAAGGTAGAGGCCGAACAGCATGCACTTCGCAGAATGCGGATGTGCCTAAGAGATGTTTGCAATCGGTAATATATCTTTAGACCCATTTTCACATTCGTTGGATCATAAAATTAGTTAGAATGGATATTGAAGCAATACCTCTAAAGGAAGAAATGCTGTGGAGATCTATCAGTTTAAGCTTCATTTGGTTTGCTATGATTATTGAGCCTTAGCTTTATTGGGTTTTCTGTCCATGCTCCATTATGTTTTCTTTCTTTTATTGCAGGATATTGTATGATAAAAGATTTAGTGCCTTCCGTTATCCTGTCTCAGATGAGGATGCCCCGAATTATCGCTCTATCATTCAGAACCCTATGGACATGGCAACACTGCTGCAGCGTGTTGACTCTGGTCAGTATATAACATGTTCAGCATTCTTGCAAGACATAGATCTCATCGTGACTAATGCAAAGGTGAGTTCCTTCCCATGTATCTGCAATTTTTCTATCATACCACTCTGGTCATTATATTATAAGCTTGAGCACTGCGACTTTACAATTTTCCATGATTAACATTTTGCTGTTAGAGCATAGAACATTAGTTTTAACTGTGACTACAGTCCCAAGTTACCAATCTGCTGTACAAGATTGTGACATGAACGAAACAATTTTGTGTTGGTTGAACATCTTTCCAACAACTTTCCTTGTTCCAGCTGTTATATTCTGTTTTTTTTTTTAAATCCAGGTTTATAATGGAGATGATTACAATGGAGCTAGAATTGTTAGCAGAGCTTATGAGCTTAGAGATTCTGTAAGTTCATTTTTTGTTTTGTTTTCAGGAACTCCTCCCCCCAACCTCTAAAGGCTCTATATTGAAATTTTCGTTCTTTGTGTCAGGTGCATGGAATGTTGTCACAGATGGACCCTGCTCTTGTTGCATATTGTGACAAGATTGCTGCTCAAGGTGGTCCAATGCAAGTGCCAGATGATTTAAGTGGATCTATTTTCCCAAACCCTGTTGTCCAGCTTGTAACGGGTACCAGAGCTAGTGCTCGATTGCGTAATGTCCAGCCTGAGGTGAATCTGGGTCAAAGCTATGAGGCGTTGAAAAGGCCAAGGAAAACTGTCGATGCTCCACATGCAGGTAGGCTTTGGTTCTGCGCAAATGCAATTTGATTCATTTCTTTTTTATAAACTTTAACTTGTTAGGAACCTTGTGAAGATGTATGCGTGGTATAGGAAATGTAGAGTGTTACGGTTAACTACTAATTTTGCAAACACGAGGAAACTTTTAACTACAACTTCACAAGTGTGCCCAAGTCTGTTGACGAGGAGAGGTTCTTGGTGTAACTTGCAGTTTGTAATTTGTCTTTGTGCGGTTGTTGGTATGTTGTTTTCTACATTTTCTGTTTGCTAGGCCATCCTAAATTGACTTGTTTAATGACTTATTTGGAAAACCTCCTGTGGTTCATTCTGCATAATTTTGCCTGATGTTCGGCCCATGCTTTCGTTAATGTTCTTGACATTCGCAAGATTAAGAACGTGTTATTTTTACTTTGACTTCAACTGCAGAAGACAAGTCACAGCCTCAAGATTCGGCTCAGGTAAACCCAACAGAAGAACTTGGGTTAGATGACGAGAATGCCGAAAGGCCTGAATCCCCGTCTGCTGAGGGAAACTCTGTCGAAACTCCTGGAGAAACTTCTGGTGATGCTACAATTGTGGATGCAGAAATTTCGAACAAGGTGGATTACATCAAAGGACTTTTGGTAGAGAAAAGTGAAAATCACGGCATCCCACAGCTTGAAAGGCTCTATACCCGCATAATGAAGGGTGTTTTTGTAACCAAGGAGAAAGGACTGGAAGATGATCCCAAGCATTCAATTTTGAAGTTTTTAGTGAAATTTGCCGAGGACAAGGCGAATTTCTCAACTGGATAACCCCTTTTTTCTTGAAATGAATAGGAAGAAAATAGAAAAAAAGTTGCACCAAAAAGAAAAATTCTTGCAGTTAGTTAGTTGATGTAAAGTCGGGATTTTGTTTTCAATGCAAAATTATTGAGTGGAAGCAATCTTTCTCTGCCCTTCTCTTTGGTTAAGAAACGGTGATAGTAGTGAACAAGTCCATAAGAAACAAGTCTTGGGTATCAAGAATTCATCATTTACATAGAAAAGTAAAAGGATTCAATTTGGCATATGATTTCATTTTCTGTTCTAGCCCATGGACATGGAGAATCCACCCCTCTGTCATTAATTTAGAAGCCCTTGGAAATTGCAATGTGCACGCTCCTGCTCTTTTGTTCATGTTCACAAGTTCCATGCGGCTGAGCTGCTTTACCAATTTCAGCTTCCATGTTACCTTTCTCTCGCTGTACATATAAAACTCTTTCACAATTCTCACCCCTAAAGTTCCCTACTTTCTGTCGCTACTTGTCTTTCTCACCAGCCACTCGTACCGATCTTCTCTTCTTCACTTCCAAAGCCCCATCACTCCTCCAGGTTAAGCAGTCCCACGCTTTTGCTCTTATTAATGGCTTCCTCCCACAAACCGTCTCTCTCTGCGCTTCTCTCATTCTCCGTTATGCAGCTTATCGTGAACCAACAATCTGTCATCGATTGTTTGATGAAACTGTTCAGTATTCTAAATCCGCCTTCTTGTGGAACACTCTCATTCGGGCATTTTCGATTGCTAGAGTTTGTGGGGTATTCGAAATTTATAATGGATTGGTCCGAAATGATGTTAGACCCGATGATCACACCTTCCCTTTTGTTCTCAAGGCATACGCCGACAGTTTCAATATTCGAAAGGGTATGGAGGTTCATGGGGTTGTGGTGAAACTTGGTTTTGACTTTAATGTTTTCGTGGGTAATACTCTGATGTTGTTTTACGGCAACTGTGGTAATTTGAGGGATGCAGGTAATGTGTTCGATGGAATGACTGAAAGAGATGTTGTGTCGTGGAATACAGTTATCGGGATGTTTTCTGTTAATGGGTGTAATAAAAATGCGCTTGAATTTTTCTGTGAAATGAAATTGAGGTCTGAATTCAAGCCGAATATTGCCACTGTTGTAAGCGCGTTGCCTGTATGTGCTGGAATTCAAGATGAGGAGGTGGGGAGGCAAATTCATGGCTATGTAGTGACTGTTGGGTTGGATTCTCAGGTCACCATTGGCAATGCTTTAGTTGATATGTACGGGAAATGTAAAAATA
>JANZLC010000005.1:8348943-8362753 GCA_026413385.1 Erythroxylum gracilipes | reverse complement strand
ATCTAATGCTTGTGGTGTTTCATCATCTCCAAAAGATATATCATGAGCCTCTTTATTTTCCTTTTTCTTTTTTACTTATTGCTGCAAATATTTTCCAATCATATCACGTACATTAAGTGGTACTTTTTTGCAAGAAGCAATATTATCCTTAACATCAGCAAGATGTTCTTTCATTCTAAACATTCCTCCTCCTTTAAATATTCTACCGCAAAACATACAGTTATATTGGATATTCCCATCAGATGCTTAAGAAGAAGAAAAATAATTCCATGTTGGATCGAACTTACCACAAGTAGAGGATGGTTCCATACTCTCCATTATGATTTAACCTAAAAAGTATTAAAAAATAATTGGGTATACTATTGTCAGGGAAAAAGTTTACAACTTAAATATTTCCCATTATCAATTGCAATAAAGATGACTAACAATAGCAAAATGGATACGCAAAAGACCAACAGATGTTACTCACTTATTAAACTTTGCTCCAACAATTGCTCCACTTTAAATAGCCTAACTGAAATATTGCTAGTTTTCAATTTTGGTGCTTTAGATCAACAAATTGAATAGTTGAAAGAGTATATATAACTCAACTATCAAAACCATAAATTGATATGAAATAGAGTTTTAAATATTATAGATATTGATATGAAATAGAGTTCTGAATGTTACAAAAATTGATATGAAATGAAGTTCTAAATGTTACAAAAATTGATATGAAATAGAGTTCTAAATATTACAAAACTTATCACTACTAGAAATTGATATGAAATAGAATTCTAAATGTTACAAAAATTGATATGAAATAGAGTTCTAAATGTACAGTAGTTGATATGAAATAGAGTTCTAAATATTATAAAAATTTATATGAAATAGAGTTCTAAATGTTACAAAAATTATCACTACCAGAAATTGATATGAAATAGAGTTCTAAATATTACAGAAATTGATATGAAATAAATTCTAAATGTTACATAAATTGATATGAAATAGAGTTCTAAATGTTACAAAAATTAAAACCTTGTGAAAATCTATAGTTCTGTACAGTGACAGACCGGTTGGACCGATTTGACAAAAAACCGGACAGATGGTTCAAATTATTTACTTCCAGTTTCAATGTAATTTGTCGTTGATGAAGAAATCACTCAAGACTAGCAAAGTTTCTTGTCATCTCTTCCACGGATAATTAGGGAAGTTTTGCGTGTAAGTCAGCTTTGTTCATTGAAAATGTTCAGATATTTTTTTCCTTCACTCTATATTTTATTCCTTGATTATTAATTTTCCATACATGGATTCTTCGGCATTAAATTTCTCCTCGGTATGCTAGCAATTAGCAGCAGATCGAGAGAAAACAATGTGAAGAGAACTAGTCGAGCCACGTAGAAGCCCCAAAGATAACATGATCCTTGCATAATATATATTTCAACCTACAGATGAATTCAATATCGGGTAAAGCGGTAGGTATTTGTACCCCATCTATCTGCCATACACGTAAAACCGTGGACGAAACAGCTGCTTCTTTTTAGTTTCCGATTTTTCAGCGGGTCAAGTTTCAAGTAACATAAATCAACTTATCAATAATGTTGTTTTGGATGGCATTGCAAGGGCATCTGTATATATTATAAGAAAGCCGACTCCAGCAAGTCAAGATGGGCCCCCCATACCTAAATTCTGAACCCTAAGTTGTCTTTTAGAATTCAAATATGGACCATCTAAAAATTAGTTTACATGATTTTTAGAAGTTAATGGTGGAGGGCTCTCCAAAGAGCTTTGTTCAAATTTTGAGCTTAGCAGTTCTTCCATAAATATTGAAGTTATTGTTACGGGGTGGTAGAAATACTTTTTAAAAAGATAAGTTTTGATTGTCAATATGATCAAGAGAAATTATATCCTTAAACATATGTTATGATTGATTATATGCTTCAGTTATATATTTACATATTGTTTCATATGTTACATACGTTAGCATCTGTTCGTAAATTCAAGGTAGTAAGGAGTTGGATATCTTGAGTTTGAAAACAAATTCTTAAAATCCCTGATGTAGATGTAATTTGATAAGAATATTAGCAATTTGAGAATATCATGAAGTAGGGAAAAGTTAGAACTTAGAATAGTAACTTAGATTCAAAAACACGATGTCAGAAAAAATGAAAATCAATCTCAAGGAAGATATCATTCTTAGCAATTTGTACGGCGCTATAATTACAAAGTAAATGAGTTGCAGAAGTAGAGGAAACACCTATATCTTGAAGCAACTAACATAACCAAAGGGTTTAGAGGTTGTCTCCAAGAGCTTGATATTCTACTTTTATACTAAAGTGAGAGATAATTATTTGTTTCTTATTGTGCTATGAAATGGGAGTTATGTTAAGGAAGAATCAATTACTAGTATGTAGCGGCATTCAGTTAGATCTATAGCCCAGAATACATCAAAATATGCTCGTTACTCTAGTGGAGAAGAATAACAGAAGTGAAGACCATAAAGAGAGTATGTTTGATGTAATGAATGATATGAAAGAATAGCAGAGAAGTGATCGGTACAGAGTGTTGACATATATTGACAGGCAACATGAACAATATGTGATATAAGAACGGGAGACATTGAGGTATATAATACTGCCAACTAGCTAACAATAAAGAATACCGTTTTTGAGGAGAGTCTCATCATCATATCATTAGTATCAAAAAGATGAACATTAATTTCAAGAAAGTGCTAGTAGTTCTCAAGATAATGCCGTGAGATCTTGCCTTTGAACAATAAAGACGGACTAGTTCTGCCAAGACCAAGGACTTGGGAACGGTGGCTCCGTGAATTCTAAATAGTGTTCTTGCTGTTCCACCACAGAGCTACTAGCATTGTTGCCTAAGAATGGCACTGGTACTTGTGGAGATGGATCACCGTATGATGGCACTGGTACTTGTGGAGATGGATCACCGTATGAATGTTGTCGTAGCTGTTGCTCCATGTTCCAGCACTCGAGATAAGGTGAATGGATTGCATTATTACCTGCTGACACTGTAAAATTTGCTAGGGTTAAAGGGTATTCAAGCTGCTCAGCTCCTGCACTGACCACCTCATTTCGAATCATAGCATTGCTATTGTCTGTAAACGGACAGTTTTGCCTCATATTCTCTATCTCTTCTTGCTCTTTAAAATTTCTGTTTCCCTTATATTTGATCCTGCAGAGCCTCCATTGCTGTCGTACACAATATACACAAGTAATGTATATAAATATTGATCATAAAAACTTGGTTACGTTTCAACTACAGTGAACTAACGCGGAAGCTAGCAGCGCCATGTAAATCATATTTTAGGAGTGGAAGTTGACAAACCGTTATCCTTGATTCAAGGCTATATTCGTGCATGATCCAGTTGGTCTTAATTGCATTTTGGCGGTTTCTATTCATGTCCTTAAACCTGTGGTATGTTAAGGGTCTTTTATATCCAAAGAGACGTTCATTTGGTTGAACTTTCTTAACATGGCTTGTGGCTTTCCACCACCCTCGACCAAACACTTCTCGAGAGTCGTTCTCCTTCTTGCAGTAGTAGTACCTCTCATTGTCGCCTGAAGTCACGCCTTGGTTCCCTGTGGACACTCCAAAAAGTGTACATGGATGTCTTCTACATGGAAACAATGTAAAGACTTCTCTAGATTGTGAATTTGTGGCTAGCATGCATATATATAGAGCTTACACAAAACATATGCTCCAAGAAATACGTGAAATGAGGAAAGGAAGCATAAACAAGACTATAGCACATACGCTCGAGATCTTGTGGTTCATGATCATAGACATTGGCTTGAACAATGAAATGGAGTGGCATTTCTTGCCCTTTAACTTTTCCATCGAGGATTTGGATGAGCTCTTCATCAGTAGGATTGAATTTGAACCCATGAGGCAACATGGTCAATCTGATACAAGAGCAAATAGTTACTTCGAAGTTTAAACATATAATGTTGTTGCTTCCATGTATATATATATATATAGAAGAGAGCTGACACAGAAAGACAAAAAAGTGAATGTTGATGCCTCACACACTAAGGGAGAAAGGTTAGAAAAAGAAAGAACAAGAGACTTACTCCTCCGTGACCTACATGGCGCTTTGTACCGCAGAACTCTGCGTTAATTAGAGTGTAGTTTATTTTCTTCCTTGGTAGCAAAAAACAAAAGAAAAAGAGAGAACAATACTAGTTGGTCATATAGAGATAAAAAGGGATCATTTTTTAAGGCATGTAAAGAATATCTGACAATTTTGTCCTTTCTCATAAAAGTTAGGACAACTATTAATTGCATTTTTTGGTTTTTTAATAACTCATCAGTTTAGTTATATAATTTTATATAGATAAAGATAATAAAGTGACCTAATAAATGATTTAAATCAATAGATCTTAATCAGTGTGGACTAGACCTATATCGATCTTGTGATAGAGAAGCCCGATATGGATGTTATATATAAAGGTTAAGGTCTCCTGTAATTGCTCATATAGTCATATATTAATCGTAAGCATAAGGATTCTCTGACCTATTAAGAGAGTTTATGTTTTGAGAAAATTATAGAAAGATCTTATCCGCGTCTCGGGGAGTAGTTCCAGTTTAGACAACGGTGGATTCGCACTCGTTTCGGCTTCGAAAAGCTTGTTTGAAGTTATGGAGACCGAAAATAGGTATTTTCTGCATTTTTTCGTTTCTTTCCCTTTTGCATTCGTTTCTTTCCCTTTCACATTCAATTCAGGATACGTAACTAAGGTACCGTTACGTATTACACGTGATATCAGACCGGTGACGTGATCGGGTGGTTAAAAATGAAGATTTTTTTATTTTCTCTCCATAAAGTTTTTGGAGATTTAACTTATGTTTCTCGATTATTTCTTGCTTTTTATTGCATAAAAGTAGTATACATGTATTTAGCCTTGAGAAAAGGGGTGAAAACGAGCCTAGAAGCACGAAAAACTAACTTGAGACTCGCCAAAATTTACCTTTTTCCGACAAGGGAGCGCCACAGTGCATGCTGGGGCGCGACTTGTTGATCTCGATATTGACCGAACAAGTTTCTGGCGCATGCGACGCATGCACTAGCCTCGGTGGACACGTCTGCACATCATCACATGTGCTAGACAAGCCTTAGATGTGTCATTAGCGCATCTGACGCACGTGCTCTCCGCGACACACGCGGCTGACGTCAGTTGTATGGAATTGCTATAGTTTTTTTAACATAAAAATTTCAGATTTCCCGTAAGGGTGCCCCGGGGTGTTTTGGGTTAGTTTTCGAGTCTGAAAAATTCATAAAATGAGTTTTTCCATTTTTTGGATTTATTACAATAGTAATAAATTAAAGTTTAAATCTAGAAAAAGAATTAAGGTATTCTAAATCCAATTTCAAGTGAATTTTTATGCTTCGGGCATCACTTGAGGGAGATACTTCAAGTTTTTGTCTTAGGTCTCATGCTCAGTATTTGGGATTGCATGATAATCGCTTGAAAAAGGAATTAAAACATTCTGAAGTTATTTTTTAGTGAATTTTTGTGCAACGAGCTTGCCATAAGTGAGATACATGAGGTTCTTATGTTTCAGGTGGTCGGTTTAGTGTCCAGTGATGCATGATATCGTTCTAATGAGATTTTTCCTATACAAAAGTCTCAAATGAAGTTTTTAGAGAATGTCTTCAACACAAGTGTGTGACAATGAGACTGTGCATTCAAAATTTTGCATTTATTAATATTACATTGTCATATATCATATGCCCATAAAGAATGTGATGATAATATAAAGATGTATTCCTTGTGTTTGTGGACTTTTTGGATGCTGATGAGGATGTAATCACCACAATGGCCTTTCGAGTCAGTATTTAAAATTGTTCTGCTTACACTTTAGAAGATGTCTCTGGTCTCATGTTTGGTTATTCTACAGGTAGTGGCCTTACAAGAGATTTTGAGATTTGCATAAAGGCATTGGATAGAGGAAAGTTATTGCTTGAATATCTATTTGCCCACAGGTGGTAGTGTCATGAGAGTTAATGATTTGTACTATGATCGTTTTTATGTGGAGGTTTAGTTACATAAATTATGTATTCAATCCATAGGTGTTTCATAATATGTGTGATCGGATTTTTAGAAAAGATACAATTTAATGGCTTTGAGTATCGCTGATGTCCTACATTTATGCTGATTTAAACATTATCATTTTATGGCCACCTTTTTTCTCAATAAAATCAATTTCACCATTGAACCATGACCTGTTTCAATATGAAGAGCGGACAAAGGACGTATTGAACGCTATGGAGATAGCTGAGGTTGATATGGTCATAAAGATGGATAGGCTATCTCCACCTACATCTATGAGCTTGAAAGCTCATAAAGCGACCTATGAAGCCTGGGATCGGTCTAACATATTAAGTCTTATGACCATTACGAAATACATTCCTAACCATCTGTTTAGTGGACTTCCGCATACAGACATAGTGAAGGAGTTTCTTGGTAATGTCTCCCAGAGGTACACACTCACACCTAATGTTGAGACAAATGCCTTGATGAAAGAATTATTCTCCATGAGGTATACAGGATAAGAGGGAATAATGGAGTACATATCAAGAATGATTCATCTTCGCAGTAGATTGAAGATGTTGAATATTCTTTTTCCTGATATCTTCATTGTTCACCAGACTCTGAATACACTCCCTCAAAAGTTTAGTAATATGGTGATGACATATTATTCGTTGGATAAGGAATAGGACTTCAATGCTTTGATTGCCCATTTAGTTGTTGAGGAGAAAAAACTCAAGCTTGTTACTCCTACAGCCCTCGAACCAACTAATGGGAAGGCAAAGACAAAACCAGCTAAGATCAAAGGTAGAAAGACTAAATCTTCTCCTCAAGCTGACGCTGGTCAATCCAGTGCCAGTAAAGGTCTGCATGACATAAAGAAGCCAGCAGTATGAGGCCTAGAAAGAAAGACTGTGACCAGCAGGTAACTCCTTGGCTTATCAATTTATGAATCTAATTTTTGATAGTCGTATTAAGTACTTGGTGACTAGATAGTGGAGCATCTGATTAAGGTGCTTCCATAATGCAAGGGTTCATATCTAGGATAAAGCCAAATAAAGGAAGGAGTAACTGATGGTTGATGGCAGTGAAGAGGCAGAAGTAATATCTATAGGGAATGTATGTACTGAACCTTGCTGCAAGGTTCGTTTGGGTTTTGCACCACATTTTATATGTGATCTTTTGATCAATTTTGGACAAAGAGAGTTAATATTTGTATTTAATGCTTTTGTTATACAGTTGTTGTTTAATGAAAAACATAATGGTACAACTTTCTTATCATATGGTTTGTATAGAATGTGTCTTACCCCGAATTAGATATATGTTTCTTCGTATCTTGCCAAACAAGTTATGAAATGAAGAACCCTGATGAATGAGAAGGCATACATGGTGTGGCACAAAAGTTTAAGCCACATTTTCAAAGCTAGGGTTAAGAGATTGATCAAGGAAATCATTTCTCAATTCTAGATTATGATGATCTGGGAACATGTTCTAACTGTTGTAGGGGTAAGTTGACTAATAAGGATATTGAGGTCAACTCATGCTTTTGACTTATTGAGTCTGATACATAAAGATATCAGTGGACCTTATACAGTTGCATTGTGCAATTCCCAAATTATTCTGACATTTGTTGATGATTATTCCCTTTACAGTTATGTGTTCTTGCTTAAAGATTGAAGGTTGAGAACCAACTAGAAAATTCATCAAGATAGTCAGATTTAACCGTGGAGGAGAATATCATAGAAAACATAATGTTTTAGGACTTGAAAAAGTCAGCTTGCCAAATTTATGGAATCAATTAGAATAGTGACTTAATTCACTGTGTCGGGTAGTTATGAGCAAAATGGTGTGTTATCGAAAGAAATAATCGTATCCTAAAGGACTTAAAGAAGTCAATGTAGAACAGGACTAATCTAGCTAATTATTTAAAAGTGTGGAAACCCAGCTTTGCACACATTTGTATATGGGGCTGCCCTACTGAGGTAGTATAATCTTTATAAAGATAAATTGCATGCTTGTTGTGCTCATTGCTATTTAGTAAGATATCTTGACCACTTTAAAGCTACATATTTTACTGTAGAAAACAAGGGACCATAATAGTGGAATCACAAATAGCTAAGTTTCTGAAATACAATGTCTATGACAACGGTGGGCCCTTTGACCCTTCGAATGATAGCAAGGTGGATACTATAGTTATTATGTACCCGTTGCTCATACAGTTAGATTCAATAGATCTAAGTCTCTGTATTGTGCCTGTAAACAAACAGGAACTCATACCTATACAAACAGTAGCTCCTGGGGGTAAAAGATCTAATGTAGTTAAGTAAATCCACCAGAGTGAGACGACCTGCTATCCCATTTGATTTCATAGTCTATCAGGTGAACAAGACTATGCTATTAGACATGTTATGGATCCAGCCACTTTTACAAAAGTTGTTTCTACACACAATGCAGATCTATAGTGGGAAGTAATGACTGATGAGATGTAAGCCATGGAGCATAGTATGGCATGGGAGCGAGTTGATTTGCATCGAAACTGTAAACTCGTCAGTTGTAAATGATGATTAGACCTAAAAGATTTCAAGATAAAATTCAGTGGTTTATGGACTTGCTCAATTGCCTGATGGTTCACTCAGGGAGAAAGGTTGTCTTTAATATTACTTTTTTCTCCCGCATTCTCGTAGGATACATTTTGAGTAATTAAGGTAATTGTAGCTCATAATGATATAGAGTTACATCAGATAACTGTCAAAACTGCTTTCTTGAGTAAAGACCTTTATGAAGAGGTCTATATGATACAACCTGAATGATTTCAGGATCTAGATAGAAATGACATGCTTTGTACGTTAAGCAGACCAATATATAGTTTATATTAAACCTCCTAAAAGTGATACCTTACATTTGATAAGGTTTGACCTCTTTCGGCTTTATGAAAAATAAAGTTAAAAATATGCTTGTATTATAAAGTCAGGGGGAGCAAAGTTATCTTCCTATTACTGCATGTGGATGATATATTGCTCTCGTCAAATTACTTTACCATGTTGTATGAGGTTAAGCAACTTTTGGTCAAAAATTTTGACATGAAGGACCTTAGTGTAGCATCTTCTGTCTTAGGTATTCAGATTCACCAAAACAGATCTCAACACTCATCAGACCTCTCACAGAGTGCATACATTGAGTATATGTTACAAAGGTTTAATACGGTTAACAGTAAACCTGTCGTAGCACCTATCTCTCATAGATAATCTTTAGCATAGTATCCAAACAATAAAGTAAAGAGAGAGGTTATGAGTAATGTTCCATATTCTAGTACGGTTGATAGCCTGATGTATGCTTGACTATATACTAGGTAGGGCATTGCATTCACCATTTGACTGTTTGATCAATATCTGGTTAACCCAGGTGTAGACTATTAAAATGAAATCAAGAGAGTGTTGAGATACTAAAGGGAATTAAAGATTATATGTTGACATATAGAAAAGTCAACAGACTAAACCTCGTAGGGAATTCAAATTCAGATTTTAGCCATATGTCCGGATGATCGAAAGTCTACTTTAGGTTACAGTTTTAAGTTTACAGATGGTATAATGTCGTGGAAGAGTGTCAAGTAGACAAGGGTGACTTCCTCGATCATACAAGCAGAATGCATGTTATGGGGCTGCTTCACAGATGGTTTAGCTCAGAAACTTGATTTCTGAGTTGTCTATGGTTAATTCAGTGGCTAGACCCATTTGGTTGTACTGTGGTAATCTTCTTGTTGTGTTGTTTAATAACAACTAAGAATATCACAAGGTCTTAGCATTTCGAGGTCAATTATTTGACTGTAAAGGAGTTGATACGAAAAGGTAATATTAAGGTTTAGAGCATTTAAAAACTGAAGAAAAGTTAGTCGATCCTTTAACCAAAGGACTTCAACCACTAGTGTTTGAAATACAAGTATACAGTATGATTGTTTTGACGTCCTTAGGTACTATTAGTTGGGGATCGTTATGTTTGCTCCATGTACATTTATACATTTTGATGTATTATGACAGTATAGTGGTTCATCAATAGAGATTATCATCATTTATCATCAGTAATACGTGTTATTGTATATTGTCATAATATATACAAAACTCTTAAGATTTGTGTCAATCTTAAGCATTTAAAGGTCATTGGGCATATATACAAATTGACCTTGAGCCTATGTCATTTAGATGCATACAGTTCTATATGGATATCTATGAAATTTGTCATGACATAGGAGGATATAATTTTTAATCTCATAAAGGTTCTCTGATGCAGTTTAACATTCAGTTGAAGAACATAAAATTTTCTCTAATGCAGTTTATCATTTGGTGAGAGCAAACAAGTTTTCTCTAAGGTTGTTTAGCATTTGGTGAGAGAAAACAAGATTTCTTTAATACAATTTAGCATATGCGATTTAGCATAAAGTTGGAGAAATCGGGACTTACAAATGAAGATGATATAATTTAGATCATAAAGGTGTCACACTCCATTTTCCCATTCATGTGAGTGAGGTATTAGGTATACGTGATTGTATTGGGTCTGTGTCGCACACGATGCATGCATTTGATAGTTTCAGTATCGACCGTCTTGTCGGACGAAATGATAGACTTTCGTTATCTTTGGATCAAATGTTTTGTTTTTAAACCTAGGCAACTAATTTAGTAGCATAGCTTAACCAAGTTTTTAAATTGTTTTTAAACTAGAGCTAAAACTGTAATTAATACTTGTCTAAGGGGGAGAATATTAGACATTTTTGTCCTTGCTCATAAAGTTGGATAACTATTAATTGTATTTTTTGGTTTTTGTTAATAACTTATCAGTTAAATTATGTAATTTGATCCAGATAAAGATAATAAAGTGGTCCAATAAATAATCTAAATCAATGGATTGAAGTCTGTGTGAAAAATAAATCTTAATTAGTATAGACCAGACCCATATCGATCTTGTGTGTAGAAGCCTGATATGGATGCTATATATAAAGGTTAAGGTTTCCTACAGTTGCTCATATATCAATCGTAAGCATAAGGATTCTCTGACTCATTAAGAGAGCTTATATTTTGAGAAAACTATTGAAACGACCTTACTCGTGTCTCGGAGAGAAGTTCCCATGAAGATGGCGGTAGATTCGCGCTTGTTTCGGCTTCGAAAAACTCGTTTGAAGTTACAAAGACCAAAATCAAGTATTTTTTGCATTTTTTTTCGTTTCTTGCTCTTTCACGTTTGATCCAGAATACATAACTAAGGTACCGTTACATATTACAAAGAATGGAAAATGAAATCGATAAATTGCAGAGAAATCACGTTTGATGTGTGTTATACTGGTTATGAATGTTCAATGGAATTCTAAGTGGAAAATGGAAATTAATCTCCTGCAGTTTCGAAAACATCATGCGTAATCAATCATATAGGGGACATACCTTCTTTTTTTTTAATACCAAAACATGCTTTCTTTGTCTAGTAAATTTTGATTCCTTGTAAAAATATAATAAAAAATCTTGTGGATAATGGATATATATATAGGTAAATCCTGTGTAAGTTAAGCTTTAAGTGCATCGAAACATCACGGACTACTAGTTGAGGATAGGGTATCAGTCATAGCTAATATTTTAAAAACCGATTTTGTTAAGTTTATTTAATAATGAAAATTTTGAATTGGATTATTTTTTGATTTTTTTAGTTTAATTTAGTTTAATAATTCTTGTTATTAAAAATTGATTAATTAATTAATGTACTGGTTAATTTTTTGTAAACTAATTAATTTTATAAATAAATTAAATTAATTAATTTTTATTTAACAATCTTTTTTAATTTAAATTTAAAATTTTCAATGAGAAAGAATAATTTTTTTCAATCATTATTCGAACTCTTCAATTTTATTCAATTTTTAACCAGTTTTATAATGATATAATATCAGTTAAAACTTTTAAACTTTAAACCTTTTATTTTATCAGTTTAACTTTAAGTCTGATTTTAAAAACATTGGTCATAATTGACATTACAATAGCCACCAGCTTGGGACTTGTTTTCAATATTGAAGGATTTTAAGCGGACTTTGCATTTTTTATTCTTTCTTTAAAACCTTTTGCCCATTAAGAACTCAAAAAATGTTTATAAGCTAATTACAAGATAAATGATAATTAAAAATAAATAATATCTAATTTACTATTAATTAGATTTTGAATATAACTTTTGCAAGTTCAGTTAAGAGACTTCTGAAACATAGTGTGTCATGTCACTAAAAATTCCCTTCAGCCTAACCTCAGATCTGGATGCGTTTTCCTTCCTAGTTAATTATACTTTTATCTTTCTTGCTTTTCATTCTCATTTAAAAAAGAATGAACACTATGATTCACATTTTGAAAAGGCATGAATACAGCATTATGGGTAGCTTCCATCTTGAAAGTGACTTGGTGGTTTTATACGATAGCCGCTAGAAGAAGCAAATCTAAGTCAAACATTCACACTTGGACATTGGTTGCTTCACATGTTGTCAGATGGTGCTCAAACATACGAGAAGAAACAGACCCATCAAAGCAATCCTTTCTTTGTGTACCAAGATTCATTAGCTAAACAAAATCTTTGAAAAATCTTACAGTATCCAAACTCGACAAGAAAGCAGTTAATTGAACCAGTACGTCGTGAACTTGGAGATTTCAGGATAATTTCTTTTATGATGGCCCTGACACCTTCCTTCGGTGAAGATTACGTCCTGATTTGCTATTACTTTTGGAAACAACTTGTCATTTGAATCCTCATTACATACATTACGTGAAAGGGACACCTTTCCAACCTGTGACTCACTTTAGTTAATCCTTTATATTATAATATTTAGAACCCTTGAAAATATAGGATGGAGAATGTGGCCTCTTTGAACTCATTAGGAAGGAAGAAATTATTCAAAATGTACTTTAAGTTGCTTAGCATCTGAACGTAAGAAAAATGATAAGATATCAAGTTCACATATGACCACTTTTTTCCAACTAGGTACATGCATATTTAATTCTATGTGCCTGCATCAGGCTCAATTCCTACGTGGGCTTAAAACCTACTCTCTTTGTAAATTCAATTTACGGTATAATTCACGTCAATTGAACCTTAAAGGCTACTCTTTTTTTTTAAACCCACAAACCCAATAATGCCCTATGCTAACTTGCATAAAAGTTGCACAGTAGAGAGTACAGAACCTTACTTAACCAAACTCTTTCACATTTGACCCTATACTTTTACATTAGATTCCACCAAGAACCCTACACTCTTTGGGATTTTATTGGTCGCAATTAGCACGTACGTTTTTCCTCATCACTAGTTCTTCACAGTTTCCTCCTAAACCTTGAGTTAATAATCATTGCATATTATAAGGCAATCTATGTATTATTGTTTAGAGTTTCGTTTTAGGGCGTAGAATTTTCAAAGGAATCAATTGTATCTTTTTCACTCTTATCCCTTAAATATCCATCCTTCCTCCATTTTCATAGTTCGGTCTATTTTAATGTTATTTGCAATCAATTTTTCTTTTTATTTTAATAATGAACTTTTTTATGATGTTATTTATAATGAAATTGATGTTTATAAGTTGTTCTATATAAGTATGAATGTTTATTATTTAATAAGATTTTTTTAGTCAAGGGTAAATGTGTCATATTAAATAATTGAATTCATTTTGATTATGTTCTAAACAGTGTAATTGAGTTCAATTATAATATTACTGAGTTTGTTCCAAACACTGTAAATTGAATTCAATTATAATATTACTGGGTTTGTTCCAA
>JANZLC010000005.1:8323793-8335808 GCA_026413385.1 Erythroxylum gracilipes | reverse complement strand
ACCCATGAGGCAACATGGTCAATCTGATACAAGAGCAAATAGTTACTTCGAAGTTTAAACATATAATGTTGTTGCTTATATATACATACATATATATAGACACATGAATGTTGAAAGAGGTGATCCCCTGTCTAAGTTGGGGTATATCAATTCTGTCTAATGCGGATCTGGCCATCCACTTATATGAGACCCACATAAGTAGATGGTCAGATCTCCATTAGACAGAGTTGGTACACTCCAACTTAGACTGGAGATCTGGGGTGGAATGTTGATGCCTAACACACAAAGGGAGAAAGGTTAGAAAAAGAGAGAACAATACTTGTTGGTCACATAGAGACAAAAAGGGATCATTTTTTAAGGATGTAAAGAATGGAAAAAGAAAATGGTAAATTGCAGAGAAATCACGTTTGATATGTGCTATACAGGTTATGAATGTTCAATGGAATCCTAAGTGGAAAATGGAAATTAATCTCCTGCACTTTCGAAAACATCACGCGTAATCAATCATATAGAGGACATAGCTTCTTTTTTTTTTTAAAAAAAATACCAAAACGTGCTTTCTTTGTCGTCTAGTAAATTTTGATTGCTTTTAAAAATATAATAAAAAAACCTTGTGGATAATGGTATATATATAGGTAAATACTGTGCAAGTTAAGCTTTAAGTGCATCCAAACATCACTGACTACTGGTTGAGGATAGGGTACCAGTTATAGCTAATATTTTAAAAATTAAGTCTATTTAATAATGAAAATTTTGAACTTGATAATTTTTTGATTTAATTTTTAATTTTTTAGTTTTATTTAGTTTAATAATTCTTGTTATTAAAAATTGATCAATTTATTAATTTACTAGTTAATTTTGTAAACTAATAAATTTTATAAATCAAAATAAATCAATAAATAATTTTTATTTAACAATATTTTTTAATTAAAATTTAAAATTTTCAATGAGAAAGAATAATTTTTTACATCATTTTTAAACTCTTCAATTTTATTTAATTTTTAACCAATTTAATGACGATCTAATATCGGTTAGGAGTTTTAAACCTTAAACTTTTTATTTTATGGGTTTAACTTTCAGTCTGATTTTAAAAAAATTAATCATAATTGACATTGTTAGGATATATGTTATATATCTAAATAATGAGTTTTGGCATTATTTATTAATTGGACATATAAAATATTAATTGGATATACAGATAATCTTCTAGTTGAAAAGAATCATATCTTGGATTGGAGTCTATTATCATGTTGAGATTGGTATTGTTTTACTACTGGACATGTTGGTAATTGGATAGAGTTACTGCTGAATTATGTGGATTTTGTGGATTGAAAAAAAAATAAAGGGATGAGATTGTTGTGTATTTGAAGTGGGACTCTTATTATTTGAGGAGATTGCGCACGTCTCTCATCTACTCCTGCAGTTAATCTTACAGTATGGGTAACAGAGGCAGTGTGCGTTAGTTGTTGAATATACAATGCGGCAATTATGGATGTCTATGAAGTAGAGCTGAATATACATGTAGGTGTGGAGTGAATTCTTTAATGGGTATTAATTAAATACTGAAAAAACGCAGCTTACATTGTGAAGTGAGTGAGTTAGTGTGCAATGGGCACAATTTACGGTGAAGAGAGTTAGTTGTTTAATTAAATAGTGAGTGTTTTGTGGATAGGTTAGTGAAGATTGCAAAGGCACGTGACAAGTGGAGTGATTGTAGCTACGATAAAGAAGCTTGTGGCGCATGATAATTTATACAGCTGAATAACGTGTCTTGTGTGTGAGCCAAGGTGAACTACGTCAGATATTTTTGCCACGATGAAGGTGATTTGTGAGTTAAAGATGCGGTGAGGTAGCTTGCTTGAGTTTCTTGGAGATAAAAAGGGCAGTGGATGTGCGTTAAAGTGTTGATCTCCAACCTGATTTTATATTGATAATTAATCCATCTTGTTCCTGCGTTTTTATGTTGATTGGATGATTTGTAGCTTCGTGTTGGTATTTATTTGAATCAGCTCATTATTGTTACAATGACTTCAGATTTATTTTAGTGGAGCTGAACCGATTGGAAAGTTTTCTTCTTTTCTATCTTAAGTGTTATCGTTTTTGTTTCTAGTTACTTTAATTACTTGAGTTGTTCGATTAATTGTCTTTATTAGTAAACAGTGTGTAAAAAATCCTCTGTTGAGGTTAGTACGAGACGGTTGTACTATTAGGTGTGAAATTCTTTCACGAGAAGTGAGGTTGAGAGATAGTGTTAAGGATTGAGTGGTGTCGTCTTAGTAAAGCCTTGGGTAAATTTATTGTACTTCGGTGAAAACTATTAAGCTGGGTGAGGGCTCTGTAAATGTAGGCAAGGTGTGCTAAACTGCGTTACCAAATTTTCGGTGTTGATTTATTTTTGATTCTCTTTATTTTTCTGATTTTTTTGCTTTCCAGAAACGAATCGGAAAGTTTGCAAAACAATTAACACTTTCGATTTTTCAATTGGTATCAGAGAAGGTCACTGATTTAGGACTTGGTAGTAAGTTGATGCAAATCCTAGTTTCGCGAACATGGCTACAAGAGAGGGTGCCTCAATCACCAATCCACCGCTATTGGACGGATCTAACTATTCTGCATGGAAATCACGAATGAAAGTCTTCATTCAAGCACAAGGCACGAGAGCTTGGCATTTGGTAGTACATGGGTGAACTCATCCAATAATCACTGATGATAAAGGTGAGGCAGTTCAAAAAGATCCATCTGAATGGACAAGAGTAGAAGAAGAAAGTTCAATTGGAAATTCACAAGCAATGCATGCGATTTTCAGTGCTATTGATGAAGGACGCTTCTCAATGATTTCAGCCTGTGAATTAGCTAAAGAAGCGTGGGATATGTTGCAGACTATTTATAAAGGGTCTAAATCTATGATAGAGTCAAAACTACAGATATTAGCTACAAGGTTTGAAGAACCGAAGATGGATGAAAATGAGACCATTGGAGGCCTTCATAACATCAATGATTTGTCATCAATGATTTGTCATTGGAGAAGGAAATTGGAATTCTTACAAATTTTGAAATGAATTTGTTGAGGGACATTCGAGAGAAGAAGAAAGGATTAGCATTGTAAGTTGAGATTGGTAAAGTCGTGAATAAATTAGGAGATGAATCCGACGAGAATGAGGATATGGAGCTATTAACATAAGAGTTCAGTAAGTGGCTAAAAAGAATGAAAAAGGACAGACCCGACTTTAGACAATATGGCGGAAGTTCATCAAACAACAATGTTAAATATCAAGTTAAAATATAAAAGGGTGAAAGGAAGGCAATGAGAATTCAATGTCATGAATGTCAAGGTTTGGACACATTCAATCCAAATGTGTTAATACTTTGAAGAAGAGAAAAGGAAAGTCCTTCACAAGTACCTGGAGTGAGAATGATTCCGAGAGTGAATATGGTAGTGAAGAAGAAATAGCTAATGGTACTGCGTTGGTTGTCTTACATAATTAAAGTCCAGTTACTGCTTAACAGTAAATGAGAAGGAAGTAACTGAAGGCCAAAAAGAGGGAAAATCGGGAAATTTCGAAAACAACTCATCTCAAGACCTATTATCAGATTATGACACTGATGGAAGTGGCCTAGATGACAAAAAGGAAGGAATCGTAAAAAAAAGTCTTCTTTAGTTTTTATGTTGTCATTATCGTCCTATCTTTTTTAGTAGTTAACATTGTGACTTCTATTTGGCCCCATTGAAGACCCTTCAGCTCTCTCATTAGTATGTCTCTCTCTAGGGTATCTCTCTCTCTCACTACACTGACAACACTCATATTTCATTGCTTGGGTTTATGAATTTGATCAGTCTGATGAAGATGGAATTGAAGTAAGTAGTGATATGTTGGTATGCGTTTTGAATGGTGTTAAACAGGGTCGCAAACTTCAAAACACATAACATGCCTACTTTTATATAAAACCAGCCAAACCAAACACAACTCCATGAAGAATGGTTTCAAATCCTATTCTAAATTGAATGTCATCGTACTACTATATGGGATTAGGGGCCCCTTTTCATCGTTTAGCACTCCCACTAGTCTTTGCAAGTTATAAGTTAACGTCAAAAAATTATGGGATTAGGGGCCCCTATTCATCGTGGGCCCTGGGCAGCCGACACTGGTGGTAAATTGCCATCTTGGCGTACTTAAGATTCTTCCGTTGCATCTATTGTTGATTCTTATGATTATGCGTTTTGATATTGTTTTGTCCCATGGGAAAGACTGGTGAATGTTCCATTTAGGGAGAGATTTCAAGGTATATACGTGACTAATCGTCGTGCTTTTTGGCATCTTTTTGTCCCAAGGGGGAGAAATTTGGATATTGTGATGTTCTTTGGAACTTGATGTTTAATTAAGGGGGAGTATTTGTCATATGAATTGTGAATTTGATATTTATATGTCCAATTATGTTATTTAGGGGAAGTTTCATATTTTTGACAAACAATGCCAAAAAGGAAGAGATTGTTAGGATATATGTTATATATCTAAATAATGAGTTTTGGCATTATTTATTAATTGAACATATAAAACATTAATTGGATATATGGATAATCTTCTAGTTGAAAAAGAATCATATCTTGGGATGAAGTCTATTATTATGTTGAGATTGGAATTGTTTTACTGCTGGACATGTTGGTAATTGGATAGAGTTACTGCTGAATTGTGTAGATTTTGTATATTGAAGAAAAAAGGATGAGGTTGTTGTGTATTTGAAGTGGGACTCTTATTGTTGAGGAGATTGTGCACGTCTCTCATCTACTCTAGCAGTTAATCTTATAGTGTGGGTAACAGAGACAGTATGCGTTAGTTGTTGAATATACATTACGGCAATTGTGGATGTCTATGAAGTAGAGCTGAATATACGTGTGGGTGTGGAGTGAATTCTTTAATGGGAATTAATTAAATATTGAAAAAAATGCAGCTTACATTGTGAAGTGAGTGAGTTAGTGTGGAGTAGGGACAAGCTACGGTGAAGAGAGTTAGTTGTTTAATCAAAAAGTGAGTGTCTTGTGGATGGACTAGTGAAGATTGCAAAGGTACATGACAGGTGGAGTGATTGCAGCTACGGTAAAGAAGCTTGTAGCACATGATAATTTATACAACTGAATACCATGTCTTGTGTATGAGCCAAGGTGAACTACGTCAGGTATTTTACCCCGATGAAGGTGATTTGTGAGTTAAAGATACGGTGAGGTAGCTTGCTTGAGTTTCTTGGAGATAAACAATGCAATGGATGTGCGTTAAAGTGTTGATCTCCAACTTGATTTTATGTTGATAATTAATCCATCTTGTTCCTGCATTTTCTATTGATTGGGTGACCTGTGACTTCATGTTGGTGTTTATTTGAATCAACTCATTATTGTTGCGATGACTTCAGATTTATTTCAGTGGAGCTGAACCGATTGGAAAGTTTTCTTCTTTTCTATCTCAAGTATTATTGTTTTTGTTTCTAGTTTTTTTAATTGTCTTTATTAGTAAACAGTGTGTGAAAAATCCTCTGTTGAGGTTAGTACAAGGTGGTCATACTATTAGATGTGAAATTCTTTCACGGCAAGTAAGATTGAGAGATAATGTCAAGAGTTGAGTGGTGTCGGCTCAGTAAAACCATGGGTAAATCTATTATATTTCAGTGAAAGTTATTAAGCTAGGTAAGGGCCCCGCTGATGTAGGCAAGGTGTATCGAACTGTGTTACCAAATTTTCAGTGTTGATTTATTTTTTATTCTCTTTATTTTTCTAATTTTTTTGTTTGCCCGAAACGATTCAAAAAGTTTGCGAAACAATTAACACTATCGATTTTTCAGACATTATAATAGCCACCAGCTTGGGACTTGTTTTGAAGGATTTTAAGCGGACTAAAAAAATGTTTATAAGCTAATTACAAGATAAATGATAATTAAAAATAAATAATATCTAATTTACTATTAATTAAATTTTGAATATAACTTTTGCAAGTTGAGTTAAAACTTCTGAAACATAGTGTGTCATGTCACTAAAAATTCCCTTCAGCCTAACCTCATATCTGGATGCATTTTCCTTCCTAATTAATTATACTTTATCTAGAAGAAGCAAATCTAAGTCAAACATTCACACTTGGACATAGGTTGCTTCCAATGTTATGAATACCGTACCGGGCTCGGTACCAGATTGGGTTCTGGAACGGAACTGTACCAGTATCGGTCGGTACCGGATACCGTTTCGGGATATTTTTTAAATTTATAAAATAGTCCCTAAATTTTTTAAAAATTGCAAAATAGTCCATATTGACATTAAGAAATGTAAGTATAAATAATTAAAATCTACAACTACAAGTCTACAACATATTCACAATTTAACAACCAACATTCAATACATCACTTCTTTATGCTCAAACAAGTTTTTACAATTTTACAAAATTTTATTATCAACTTTACAATTTCAAATTTAATTATCAATTTTACATTTGATTATTAATTTCATATTTGATTATTATTTTTACATTTAGGTTTAAATGTTAATTATCAACTTTCAATTTTTACTTATAAGAATCTTTGCATAATACATAATTAATTAATTACATACTAAGTTACTAACCCCATTTTACAATTCTAAATTTCCAATTCTAATTTCCAATTCCATTTTACAATCTTTGCATAATTACAAATTCATAACAACATCTCCATAAATTACTTACCTACCTACGGTATTCTTCAACTCCAATTAAACAATTTCAAATTATCAACTTCAATTAAACAATTCCAATTTCCAAACATTCATAATTTCCATTCAAAAATTTTTCAAACCGATTCCAATTTCCAAACCTATTCTAAAACAAAACAATCAACATTCAAACTTCAATTCAACTTCAAGTCTTCAATATCCTCATCAGTTCAAACTTCAAACTTCAATTCAACTTCAACATCGGTATTCAACTCAACAATCCAAACCAAACCCAATCCTCCACAACTCCACCTCCACAACTCCACCCACCGACAACATTTTCATCAACATTTTCATCAACTGATCACAAATCCAACCCATTTCCAATTCACAACACAAAAAAAATCAATTTACCAGTCAACACACACCCAAAATATTTTATACAAGGTCGGGTTCGGGTCACTGAGGTTTTCACTTGGGTCGTTGTCGGAGAGTCGGTGGGCCGACAGTGTTGTGAGTTGCGACAAAGGGAGGCGACAGTGTATGTAGCCGGCGCGGGCAACGCGACGGAGGCGAGCGGCAAGACCACCAGAGCATGACAGACAGACGGACGAGAAGAAAAAGACTCGAGGAGACCACCATAGTCCAGATTCAGACCAGGGAGGGGCGGCAACGCGGCGTGAGAGAGACAACCGACGAGATTCAGGTGGCGGAGAGCGGTGGGGGAGGGCGACAGACGGAGGGAGGATGACGAACGACAGAGAAGAGAGAAGAGAGTGAGACTGAGACGAAGGTCGGGGCTCGGAGAGCGGCGGAGGCAGGGCGACAGGCGGAGGGAGGAGTGGAGGACGACATCAGAGAAGAGAGAAGAGAGTGAGAGTGAGACGAAGGTCGGGGCTTGGGGGGGGGTAGATTTTTAGGGTTAATTTTTTCTTATTTGCAAATTATCCCTAGGATTTTTAATTTTTGCGGAATTACCAGGAATTTTTCTGTATCTGCGATATCGGCCGGTACTAGCGGGAATTTTGCCTCGGTAACTTTGCACCCGTTCCGGTACTGAATTTCGTCCGGAACGGAACGGTATTCTAATCATTGCTCTTGCCTCTTCAACTCCAAGAACTTTAAGGATTAAGTATAAATAAATTGATATATATATACACACACACACACACATATTCACAACTAAACCTACAAATCAAAATTCAATAAAACTATAGTTGAACAGTGCTATTTGGACTTAAAAAAATCTTTTATTATCATGTGTTTATCTCTTATCCAGCCTTTTAAATTTGAGAAGATAATATTTTTAAATTGCACACAATAGCCGACACAGTCATGTGTGGTGACCATGTCCCTTAATAACTTGACGTCACGAAGATAAACGATCTTAGTGACTTGCATGGTCAGGAGACATGGTTGTGTCCTCTACTAACATAATCGTGTTTGACTTTACACAGGCGTGTCTATCTTTAAACATCATCTTTCAACTCGTACACGGTTACAAAAGCTTACATATTCATTCACACGCCTTTCCAACATTTGCACGAATATATATGTTCTCTAGAAATAACTTCAACTCATCAGTTTCTACCTTAAATTCCCTCTATGTTTGTTCCTTTTGATCTATGAAGACAACTAATACTTCAAGAGCCCAAATCTAGAAAAATTAATCTAGCAAAAATCTTTAAAATGGGGTTAAACCCATAACAATCTCCCTTTTTAGCCCATTTCAGAAGAAAAATCTACTACCTCATCAATCACTTGTCATCTCGATAAGCTTACTACGAAGCTCAAGTTTGCTTCCAAGAATCACCTTTGTCAATATGTTGGCACCATTTTTGTCCAAAGAATCCATCTTATCTTGTATTAACTTGAGCCAAAATTCTTTGCCTTTGAGTGATTGCACTTATTGGAAATTCTCTAGCTTCTCCTCAACAGTGACTAGGAGATATTCTAAACTTAGGTATCTAGTTGAAGGCTTCTTCACTCTATTTGACCTTTGAGGTTGGACATCTTCCAACACTTGAGCAAGTTACTCCCCTTGTTTGTGATGCTCATGAACGTCTTCTACACCATCCACAGGATGTGGCTTATACGACTCATTCCATTAGATTTCCTTTGATCATCATCTTATGCTAGCTTATTTCTTTCATGTTCTTCACTTGTAAAATAATCAATGGAGGTAGAAATGGGAGAAGTGTCTGTAGTATCGAAAGACAAACTGTTGGATGTAATCTTGTCTTTTTTATGATATCTGAACCCATCTCATGCTTATAGAAGATTATGTCCCTACTCTTGATAACTTTATGCTTTTTTGGGTCATAGAGTCTATATGCAAACTTCTTATCTCCATATATAACAAATATATAAAGAGTAGTCTTCAAATCTAGCTTTAATCTTTATTTCTTTGGCAATGCTTAAACGCTTAGTCGGATCTTTCCCTTTTCACACTCTCTCGAGAATATCAAGATCTAATGGTACTAAAGGAGTTCTGTTGATCATATAAACTATAGTTCGGACTGCCTCACCTTAAAGGGACTTCAGTAGGTTAGACATCTGGAGCATGCACTGAACTTTCTCTATAATAGTTATGTTCATCCTCACGGTAGCACCATTGTGCTGTGGGGTACTAGGTTCTGCTTTCTTATGTCTTATGTCATGTCTTACATAATACTCCTCAAACTCGTTAAAGTTGCACTCACCTCCATTGTCAGTTCAGAGACACTTGAGCTTTCTCTCCATCTTCTTTCACTATGGAATGAAATCTCCTAAAGGTTTCAAACACCTTTTTTTTTTAATTTTCAACATAAAGACCCAAGTCTTGCGTGTAGTATCATCGATAAAAACAATAAAGTATTTATTACCACCTAAGGACTTCACCTCCATGGGACCACACACATTAGAGCTTTCCTTCTAGTAAATCTTTTATGAAATGAAACTCAATATTGCTTTCTAGCCATGCAATGATCATATGAGTTGAGAGAAACAATAATTTTTGTATGGATAAGTGATTTGGTTGCAACATGTCCTAATCTCCATTACCACAAATTTGGAGAATTATTCCCTTCAACAATATGTAGTTCTCTAGCACATACCTTTAAGTGTGTCTTGTATAGGGTGCAACATAATCCACTATGAGAAATAATTAATACTCCTTTAGACAACTTCCAATTAACATCTTTAAATGTATGCCAATATCCTTCTTGGTTAAACACATTTGCAGACAATAAATTGAGGCATAAGTCAAAATGGTGTCATACACCCTTTAAGGTCAACATGCACCCAACGTTGGTCTGAGCTCGAATCTCACTCATCCCAACGATGATAATAGTGCTATGATTTTCCATCTTCACACTTCCAAAATCCCCACTCTTATGATTGGTGAAGTATTCCCTCTTCAGAACACAATTATAGGAAGCCCCTGTATCAACAAGCCTCTTAGAATCTGAGTGACTATGAAGACACTCATTGGTCACACAAATCAACAATACCTTATCATCTGTGCTTGAGATTGTTCTTGTAGTGTTATTATAATCTTTATCTTTCTAGTTGTCATGTTTCTTCTAATCTCTCTTCCACTTGTAGTAGAATTTCTTTATATGACTAGATTTAGTGCAATAGTAACAAGTTATGGTCTCCTTACCATAGATTTGTTCCTATTTTTAGACTTATCTTGCCCTTTGGAAACTTTACTCTTGCTTCTTCCTTTATTTTCTACTATAAAAGCATATATGTTATCAACACTGACCTCCTTCCTCCTAATCTCTTTTTTTACATACTCTTTTTAATCACATTTAAATAAAGCACACCATTCAGAGTAGAGTTGTAAATAGTCACAACCAAAAAGTTTTCCAAATATTCGGCAATATATTCAATAGGAGCACAACTTTTCGCTCATCATTAAGAATGATCTTAATTTTATTCAGCTTGTTGATGATATCCTAGAAATTGTTGAGATGCTTCAACATTGATTTCCTATCGTTCAACTTCAAGTTCACAAGCCTTTTAATCAAGGAGACCTTGTTGTAAGCAACCTTCCTCTTATAAAGACCCTCTAATTTCTTCTACAACTATAAATGATTTGTCTCTTAAGATACATGGTTGAATATGCTGATATTAATTCACTCTCTAATAGTTTCTAAATTTTTTTGTTTCATCTTTTACCACCCTTTATCAATAATTATTTTTGGCTTAGACGAGACATTGTCTTTTATACTTTTGTCCGTATTGATTGGATCATAAAGATCCTTGCAATATAGGAGATTTTCCATCATATGTCTCTGTATAGAGTAATCGACCGACGTCAAATTCACCATAGAGCTATTATCACTCTCCATACCTAAGGCTCTGATAATAGTTGTTAGGACTCTAAACAATAACACCCACAAGATCGATAAGATCAATCAACCAATACAAACTACTCAAACGATTAAGATGATTGAAAGATAAATTGAACATATGATTTTAATGTGAAAAATCCTCTAATGCAGAGGTAAAAACTATGGGGAAAACTGTCAATAAACTCTGCTAAATCAAAATAGTAGGATATAAATGTTTTGAAGTTTCGAGTTATCTCACTCAAGAACACCTTATAGGACAACTACATTTTATCTCTTTAGCTAGCTCTCTTTGACCTCTAGCCTCTCTAACTCTAAAAAACTTCTATAATTGAGTACAAACACACACACACACACACACACACACACACACACACACACACACACACACACACACATATAACTCCCAACTAATCTTAGAAATCAAAATTCAATAAAACTATAGTTGAACAATGTTATTTGGACTTTAAAACTCTTCTAACATCACATGTTTTTATCTAATGCAACTTTTGTCTCTCATCCAATCTTTTAAATTTGAGAATGTAAGATTTTTAATTCATATACAATCGTTTATACAACCATATGTGCTGACTATATCACTTAACACTGCAACATCGTGGAGATACATGGTCCTAGTGATTTACACGATCGATAGACCCGGTCGTGTCCTCCACTTACATGACTGTGTTTGACTCCACATAAACATGTTTGTCGTTAAACGTCATTTTTCAACTCATATATGGTTACAGAAGCTTACACATTCATCCATACGGTCATATCCATCATTGATATGGACGCATGCAATGCATACATGGACATGGGCTCTAGAAACAGTTTCAATTCAACGGTTTTACCTCGAATCTGCTTGATCTTCGTTCCTTTTAACATATACAGACAGATAACACATTCTGCAACACCCAAATGTTATGTGGATGCTACCCAAGACAGTATAATCAAAACCAAACATCACACTGACATTTATCTTATTTAGAATCTCAAACACACACCTATATG
>JANZLC010000005.1:8295164-8323693 GCA_026413385.1 Erythroxylum gracilipes | reverse complement strand
AATCTCCTCGCTCTGAACCTACACGGGGCAAATCCACCGTGCTAAGCATATAGCTTAGTGAGTAATCATTTATCTAATTTACCGATTTATTTTACACAATAACAATATAAACATGCAATCAGAGATTATCATCAGGCAAAATGCACTTCAGAACATATTCTATCATTTACAGAACAAAAAACTGCATGTGTGAAATGTTTTGATTTGATTGTACTATCTTGGGTGGCATCCACATATCCTCCCAGGGGGGTATTTGGGTGTTACATCATCTCCTTATGGTAATCTTCTACTAATCTAGTTCCTTGTGTGGGTTTATGTAATTGTTGGTGCAAATCTCTATAGTAATAAGATGACATAAACCTCTTCTTCATTACTATTTTTATCTCTTCCCAAGTGGGTATAAGTAATTCCCTATTCCTCCTCCTATTCTTTACCAATTCATCCCACCAAACTAATGCATAATTAGAGAATTCCACTACTGCCAATCTTACTTTCTTATCTTCAGAATAGTTGTGACAACTAAAAATCATGCCCACCTTTCTTTCTCATTCCATGTATACTTCAGCATCATTCCTACCTTTGAAGGACGGAATTTTCATCTTGATGGCATTAATTTGCTATCTTTTCTCCCCACTCTTTCTTCCCTCCTTACTCTACCCCTCACGGATTGCATTTCATCTTCATACTCGTCATACATTCTTTCCAATTCTTCCTTTCGATTCCTATGACTGTCAATTGATCTACTACAATTTTGGATTCTACTAGTTTCATTAATTCTCTCATCCATCCCATCCATCCTAATTGATAACTTCTTGAACTCATTCATGAATGCCTTATACATCACTTTCAAATCAGGCACATTGTTGTCCTCCTCATGTAATGTTTCCTTTCCATCCCTTCTACTGGCCATTCTTATGACAAAAACTACAAGAAAAATGGTTAGCAGTAAAAGATAACCTTTCAAGTCACACTCTTACATGTTTCACTCAAAAGATGACACTTCACTCGTGTTTCACTCAAAATTGGCTTTTTCCCTCTTTTAAGCTTACACATTTAAGCCTTTTTCCACTCAAACTTGATATCCTCAATTGCACTTCAGAATTCAGTTTCCAGTGAAGGTAATGCACAAACAACAAATTAAAATTTAGGAATACAATGAAAATATGTAAGAAAGACGATGAGCACAAAACTATAGGCAAGTCTACCAAAATCAAAAAAGGTAAAACAGACACATAAGGGGACGAATATATAATGCCCAAAAAAAATACAGAATTTAAATTAACAAGAATCAATTTGTTAATTATCTTGTAAATGGAAACAAAAATAATAATAATAAGAGACAAAAAAATAATAAGAGATTAAAAAAAATAGGAAGCCAACAAAAGAAAATCTTATAATCACGTCAATCTCAAAGATAGAATTTGTTTTTTTAACCGATTTTTTTTAACACTAGCTAACATTTTCGATAAAGTCTTTAACACCAACACCTCATCCTTTTTTTGTTTTTTTTTTGTTTTTTGACTTTTTTTTACTGTAGCAACGTTTTCTTTTTGTCTAGCTACTGATTTTTTTCGTTTCTTTTCATAAAAACACAATAATAAGATGAACCCTAATTTCAAGTTCTAATGGAAAATAACAGTAATAACAGCACATAAACACACGATAAATAAGAATTTATCCCAATTTATGCTCTGATACCAAATGATGCGGAACCCCAAGGCTAAAGAACCCAAAACCCTTAAACACACACTTTGAATAAAATATGAACAAGAAGAAATCCTCATCCCTAATGAACTCCCAATCAATTATATGAAAAGAAATGCATATAATAAAGTTGATTTGAAAACAAGAATAGAAATTCACCACAAGTGTTTACCTTGATAAGAATTATATTCTTAATGGAATAGAAGAAGACAAGAAATCCTCCCTTAAGAACTTGTTATTCATCCAATCTAACCCTAAACAATGTTTATTATGATGCATTTATAAACCTTGAAAAGAAAGAAACCCTAACTACGTAAAAGGCTTTTAAACATGAGCCTCTCACCAAAATAATTTAAAGCCCAAACTAATATTTATAAAATACAACTCATTAAACCTAAAAGTTTTAAACAAGTCCAAGACACAAGTAGTGAGCTGTTGAAAATTATGCTTCTAACGTAAAATAATTAATTAAATAAGAAGGAAAGTCTTCTTGCTCATTTCGCCCAACTTGATTAGTTATCTTGTCATTAGCCCTCATTATTTCTTGAGATTCCATGCAATCTACAATTCAGCCCATGTAGGATTGAAGCACTTCTTTGAACTTCTTAGCTATTGATCTTGTTATTGATCCCTTCAGCATTACTAGCTTATCTTTGGCGCTTTTTTGCTTACAAAGTCCCACGGTCATGTTCACATCAATGCTAGTTATGTAGACTCAAGGAAATCTACTTTCGATTATCTGTTCCAACTAGTAGGAGGGGTAATTTCTTAAAAGAGTGAAAAACTGTCTGTCATTACTACTTCTACTATGGAGGCTGAATTTGTAGCATGTTTTAGGCCACTATTCAAGCATTGTGGTTGCAAAACTTTATCTTAGGGCTAGGTATTGTTGACAGTATAGCTAGACAGCTAGAAATTTATTGTGATAATTCTACAAGTGTCTTCTTCTCTAAAAATGACAAGTATTCTAAGGGTGTTAAATACATGAGATTTGAAATATTTTTCAATCAAAGAAGAAGTGCAAAAATATAAGGTGTCAATTGGGTATATTGGAACGATCTAACCGTAGCAGATCCGTTAACTAAAGGATTATTGCCTAAAATATTTACTGGTTATGTTGAAAAGATGAACATTATAGATAAGTCCTTGTTAGCATGAGATCATATTATGTATATACATATGTTTGGTTATTTGCTATTATTGATTTGACACTTATGAATTTAATTAAAGTTATGTTTTTTCTTATTTGTTAGTTGTCACACTAAGTTGTATACAATCATTGTTTTATTGTGATGACAAATTATGTTTTAAGAAAACATTAAAGTTGAGAATTAGAGTATTTCTCAATTACAGTTACTTTGAGTTGAGTTTATTGTGTGATACATGAAAGGAATCGTGTCATTAGATAACTTGTGACTATCATGATCTCATCATTTCAATTTATTCAAGTTACATGACTTGATGGATTCAATATATAGTGCACGCTTATATTGTTGGATCATTAAGTTGTAACATGAGTCAAGTGAGAGATTGTTAGACTAATTTAATAATTATAAAGGTGTGACACATATTACTTGGGCTAATTGGGTTAATTCTAATATAAGGTGAGTCCAAGATAATGGTTACTAGACTTGTAGATAATATTATAGTCGCTAGAATTTTATTGTAATTAACAAGAACCCTTCCCTTTCCCTTCAGTTAAGCTAACAGTTACCAAAACAATAAAAATACATTCTTGCACTATTGGAAAAGAACGAAGAAAAAAAAAGAGAATGGATAAATTCTTTGCATAGAAAAGGTGTTTGCAACCAAAATAAATAAAGATCTATTATTGTAGACATATATTAAACATGGACCAAGGTTAGTATTTCTTTCTCTCTCTTATATTATGAATCTTAATTGAATGGGTTAAATTAATTGTATTATAGATGATCTTTGGAGAATTCTAACTTGAAATATTGTTTAGAATACCATAGTTTTGATTTACAAGAATGTATAGGGAAAAAAAGAAAATTTTATGAAATGAAAATATTGTACGATTTATTCTCTTATACATTAGAAAACAAAAAATTTAAACTTTTCTAATGGTATAATAAAATTAGATATAGTTCCAACATAATCCTCAAAAAAATATTAAATTATATGTTATAAATATAATCAACTTCATTCAATAAACACATTATATCTTTAGTTGAATATAAATTTTATTTATTTTGCTTCGTCATGTCAAAATTTTATTGAGATAAAAGTGTAACTTTTTTCATTTAGAAAAATGTAAAATTAGACATCTCAAGCATTTGGTAATTTAGTTGTTGGTATTCATATTAAATTTTTAGATTTGATAGGATTAATGAAAATGAAAATAAAAAATAAGGTAGAGATATAGTAGTTTGGTAAACTCTAATAATATATGAAATTATATATTTGTCTTTGGTAGAGTTACATACTAGTGGACCTTTCTAAATTTCGCGTATCAGCAAAATTTTTACTAAGTATTGTCGTTATTGTTGTTATAAATTGTAATAATTACTAAATATATTTTGAATATATATAAGGTTAGGGATTACCTTTGCTGTACTAGTAAACATATTTGTATCTAATAAAATAACCGAATTCTTTAAAGAACTCACATAAGTCGCTACTCTTGAAGATCAAGGCATCAGTTTCTCACGTCTGCCTACTGCCATCAATTTTTATTCTACGTTCACTTGTTGCAAAAGCTTAAAAATGCAAGCTTTTTATCTAATTTCAAGGATTCTACCCCACCAAGATTGGAAAAAATTGTTCAATTTAGTTGAACTTCAATGGTGAATTTTAGTGTTGACTCTTGAGATATGAACACTCAGCCGATTGACTAGTCTCTGGAATATAACGGTGGAACATGTCGGTAGAAAAAAGGTACTTGTTGAGCATATCGGTTTGGCTCTTTGGACTGAAGTGACGGCAGAATTGGGTCCTATGATCCTTGAAGATCTGAAGAAAGCTTGCGTTCCCTTTGACTTTTTGTTACTGCCCTATGAATAGATGAACCCCTGTAGAAGAAATGATTGATACATCAATATACACGTGTAGAGAAGATCAAATAGTGCAAGTATTCCATTATTTGGTTTGTTCAACGTCCCAAGGGGATTCCAATTGTCCTCCAATTAGCTTCTTTCTTCTAACCCAATACGTTCAGGGAACTTCAAACTTTAGAATTAGTCAATTTAATTACCAATTTAACAGTTTCTGCAAAAGCCAACCACCTGGTTTCTTTTTCATTAAACGGATGGAGTTCCTCAGGATATCACGCATGTAAATGTTGACACCTCTGATCATACAGGCTGGAATAAATAAAGCGTGAGAACACTTAAACGCTGAGTAGCCAACCCTTCCAAGCAAACCCGAATAGAAAAACCATAGACAAGGTCAACATTTAGTTTTTGTTATCTTGGATTGCCAAAGGCAGACTACTCTTGCGCCATCTCCAGTAATTAGCTCTTAGTGCATCCAATTGTTCCAACTTTGAACAAATTGTTTTTGCCAAGTCAGAATCAGGTTCATCTGGGACAGACGGGCTCAGACCAGCTACTGAATCTCTGAACTCCTGATTAGCTCGGAACCCATGGCGGAGAAGATCCAAGAGCATGCTCAGAGCAAAAACAGGGTTGTCTTTGACACTCAAAACCTTCAGACAGACGGAAGAGACTTGAGGATCATTGACCAATGACGCTGCATCACCTTTGTAGAGTCCTCGAAGATATCTCCACGGGCTCTCATTCTCGGGGTTGGCTAAAATGGCCTCCATGGTGTAATTTACTTCAGAGTCTCTCATGGCTTTTAGGCCTCCCAGTAAGGGAGATCTAGTTATCACAAAATATCGCTGATAAACAACAGAAAAGAGAGACGTGAAATGTCAGAAATGAAGACAAAAAACTTAAATTAGTGGCATAACCGATAAACATGCTACAGTTGATATCACTGCAAATTCATGCACAAAGAAAGTCAATTAACATGAGAATTGAAATCAACATCCTTTTCCCCCCAGTTTCTTTCTGTAAGACAATATGAGAGATTTACTTTTTGGCCCAAATATATAATCATCTTTTATCTTTCTCACGAACACTGTCATCCTCACCTGATTCCAAGCAGAATTGTTGAAAGCATCTTCTTCTAGGAGTTGTTTACAGTAGTCAAGTTCATCTTCCCATCCTCCTAAAGCTTGCAGTACCCACTGGTCCAAGGAAGAAAGAATACTCAAAAAGTTAATTAAACATAATAAAGTTAAGTCCAAAGCAAAAAATGAGTTAATGAAAAGGGCCAATTGCCAAAAACAACCAAGACTTTCAGGAATTTCTTCTCAATTTCATCATAAACTTTCATCTATTTCAAGTTTAACATGACTTCTGAATATGCATCTAGCTGAACCATTTCGTAACTGAGCTTGTTGAAGTACTATCAACAAATTGCTAAAAACATTAGAGAGTCCTAATAAATATGTGGAAAATCTGCATAGCTACAAATGCAGAAGGTCCGCAATAGTACATTTCAATGGCAAATGCCATATCTAACCGGGATAATATATTTCAAAGGAAAAGGGACCACAGTAGTATATTTCAAGGGCAAAAGACCACAATACTGACAAAACTGCTATATTGACAGATACATTGTAGAATTAAAATGTTCTATTCAATAGTTGATGATGAAAACGCTATGGTAAAGTTGTTAAAACCATGGAAGTTCAGACCTTTCTTGGCAACTTACCCTGATTAAACTATGGAACTAAAAAACTCCATGCAAGTTAGATGTATTTTAAGAGCAACAACGAGCAAACAACAAACCTGCCTGTGAGACCAAGCATGATAATTTTTGGCATCAAGGGAAAGTATTTTCCTTGTGAACTGAAGTTCCCTTGCTGTTGCATCATTTCCCAATTTCTCAGCAACCCACCGCCTATGATGCCTAAAATAAAACATCAATATCTAGCTTAGAACTACGGCCATAGCAAGATCAACAGAAGAAGCTTAAACTATACATTTTTCAAAAGTATATGACAACATCCCTTTACCACATAGAAACCTCCAACATAGCATTTTATTTTATTTTTTTGGTCTCGTACAAAGCTTACAAATTAACCAACTAGCTATTATGTTGAATATTGATTAGTGTTATGCAATAGTTCAAAAGGTTGCATTTTAATGGCCAGCAACTATGACTTCCTCAGAGAGTTAATGAAATTCCTCTAGAAACTAGATCATTTTCCATGCACAAACTTTGGTCCAACAAACCAAGAACTATTTTGAATCTACGAATAGGCGGATGGATTTCAATTTACTTCAACGTATTCAAAGACATCACATTGAAGGCCATTCCCAATAAGTCATGAATAAAATTGGGACTTCCAGTATCACTTTGTTCCCACACCAAAAAATTTGATGGTGAACATTAAACGGCAGTTGAACTCATGCAGAATCTTGGATAGTTTGTAAACTCAAAAATTAAGGGGGGAAAAAAAACATTAAGTGACGATATACATAAATTATCACTCACCATATTTGATAGTTTTTGGTGTTATTCTTGGCAATCTTTTCAACATTATCCAGTTCTTCAAGTAGATCTAAATTTAGTGCTTCCAGTATTAGACGCCTGAAATGCCAAACCTTCAAGGAAAAGGAGAAAAGAGCTGAACAGGCAATGACGCAGATTACATATCTTTCCAAAATAACTATATAAAAAAAAAAATCAGCGGGAGAGATTCTCTACATAGCAAAATTTTCAGTAGAAGTTAAAATCTTTCACATTATATACACAAGCAAAACCTAGCGCAGAAGGAATTAAAAAAAAAGAAGCTCAAATCATCAAATTAATAAAACAAAACAAAAGGACTCTTCAAAGACTAAGATAGTGGAGGGGTTACGGTGTAATTGCCGGGATTCAAGAGGATGGCTTGGTGAGTAAGCTGAAGGGCACGAGGAGATCGCTCATCTTTGAGATAAAGGGCACGAAAATAGTTCATAATCTCCACGAAATCTTGTTTGTAAGCGATGGGGACAACTGGGTTCGGACCATCGTCTTGAGGAATCGGAATGACGTCGGCAAAATCGGGTCTTTGGCTCGGCAACACAGTCTCTCGCTCGTCCTCGTCGGAATCCATAGCTTTTCACTCTAAAAGCAAACTCTGTTAACTGGCTTTCTTCTTGCCAGTGGCTTCCAATCTACATAGCTCTCTCACCCTTACAGAAAATGACGTCATCAAGTTATTTGTTTTTAATTAATTTTATTTCGATGTCTTAAAAGAATATTTTTAAATATTAAATATTAAGATGACTTGAGTCCACACGTAATTTAATAATTCGATGCTGAGTCGAAAATTATCTTTACTTCATAAAATTTATTTGTATATACAGTGTCTTTCACATGACCAAACAAATTTAACCATCTCATAGACTTAGATATTTAATTAAATATAATGTAAAATTATTAATGTCAATGTTTTAAAAATAAAATTAAGTTGGTAAGACAAAAAGTTTAAGATTTAAAAGATTGATCATTATAAAATTAGACGGAAATTAAATAACATTAAAATTTTAAAATATGGTTCAAGTTTAATTTAAAAAAATTATTAAATAAAAATTTAATTTAATTTATAAGAATTTATTAATTTAAAAAATTGATTGATTTATTAATAAATCGATCAGTTTCTAATAACAAGATTTATTAAAATAAATATAATCGAAAAATTAAAAACTAAACAGAAAATATTAGAAGATTCAAGAATTTTACAGGTAAATTAGCTTAAAATTTTAATTATTGATTAATTTATGTAATAATAAAAGTTTCATATAATATTTTGAAAATATTCATATAATATTTTGAAAACTTCACTAAAGGGAGAAATTTTCATTTAAAAAATAAATCATTATATTTATACTTATATTTTACAAGTACTTAAAATAAAACATATTTTGATATTATCCAATTATTAAAAAATTGGTCAAATTAAGCCTACCTTCAAATTAAATTCTTATTCAATATGAAACTAAACTTAAAATAATTTCAAAAATCATATAATGAGATAACATTAACATCTTTAATTAAAACATTCAAACATCTAACTTGATTAATATTTTATAATTTCCATTAAAATACAAAACATCTTAAACACACAAACTATAAAGTTGCATATATTTTTTTCAAAGAGAAGAATGGCTATGTAGTATATACATACATTAAAATAATAATAATAATTTTCTATTGCCTTTTTACACTAATTTTCTATTGAATGCTATATTATATTATATAGAGTTTGATTTTTTTCTAAGAAGAAAACTATCTTTATTATAATTTATAATAAATTATAATTTATATTAATAAGAAAATTATCTTTATTATAATTTATAAATTTATATGATTAATTAATAAATCGATTAATTTTTAATTACAAAGATAATTAATATAAACCAATCATGAAAATTAAAATAACAAAAGATATCGCATAAATTAAATTTATCTTTGTTATTTTGTTTATTATTAAAATTTTATTAAATTTCTTTTATTGTTAAAAATAATTAAAAGGATTAAACTTACGGGTTGTGGCTCAATTGGCTGCGCAGGCTGAGTTTGTGAGAAGAGCTCTCGGGTTCAATTCCTACTAAATACAACTGGAAAGAGGGGTGAGGAGCCTTAACAGTGACTAAAGCCCCCAATCAAATTAGTCAGCCCAGTGGATTCGGATACTGGTGGTTTTACCACCAAAAAAAAAAAAAAGGATTAAAACTATTTCTTTCCTAATATGTTCTTTACTCTCTTTCTTTATCCGAGACCGAGAGGCTCCGTTTCTACTCTAATGATGTTCTAATTGACTAATTCTATAACAGTTAACAATAGGAATTAATTAGTTTGTAGATTTATTTATTTATTTACTTTTCATACTTCATAAGTTCATACTTCTCAATATTGTATTTCCCTTCCCTAGCTCTTGACAACAAAGAGCTCAGAGCTTCAATTGGGAAAATGACTGTGGAAGCAGGAATTGGGTATGCGTTGGTGGCATTAGGACCCTCTTTCTCAATCTTCGTCTCTGTCATCTCCAAGAAACCTTTCCTTATTCTCACCGTTCTCTCCAGGTTTCTTCTGCTTTTCTTCCACAAAAAAAGTTGTTCTTTTTTTAATTGTTATTACTTTTTAATGCCGTTCTTCGTTTCTTATCGAGAATTTGTAAGAAAGATTGGATATTTGAGTAGGAAGTTATCAAAAGGAAACTGGGTTTTGTTCATTTTGTCGCTCTGAATTTTGTGTTCTAGAGATAGTTTGACCTTAATATGGGATCCATTTATTGTTTACATCTATGTATGTTGGAATTCTTAATTCCTAAATAAGCATTTCCACTTGTACTTAGCTCCTTTTCAGTCACTTATTGGTTTGTTACATTATGAACGTGATCACCTTCACATGGGATCAATTGCGTTTAACCGTATACTGGCGTTTTTTGTCAGCTTATGAATTCTTCTTCAAACATTCAGAAAGGAAGAGGAGTGATTTTTAGTATATTGTTTTGAATTCGTTTACAATTTATGATTCTTGTAATCTCACGGGTTGTTGCAATCTTTGAATGTAGTATGCTGTTATGGCTTATAAGTCTGATTGTGCTGTCCGGAGTGTGGAGGGCCTTTCTTCCGCTTAAATCAACGGTATGGTGGCCTTACGCAATACTTATACTTTCATCTGTTAGTTTCCAAGAAGGGCTCCGGATTCTCTTCTGGAAAGTTTACAAGTAAGTTGCAGTGTGCAAAGCATTTTATAGCTCTCTTTCTCTTTGAACTTGTGTAGCTAAACGGCTTAAATTCATGCTTCATTCACATTTAATGTCACATAGGGACAAATGACATAATTATAAGAATTCAGTGGATGTGCTTGTGTATAGTATGTCATGTCATATGGATGAATGATTTGGCTTGCTAATCATATAAAAAATGTTCCTTTTCAATTTTTTTACAAGTTAATGGGTTTTTATTTTCTATGGGTTCATTAGTGTGGTTTGCGTAATGGATTCCCCAGTGAATTTTTCCGAATATAAAGACACAGCTGAAGTGAAAGTGATCAACAATAAGGATAATAGAATATTGAGGAAAATCACTAATTTTAAGATTTATTTGGCGTGATCCACATCTTTGTGGGTTAACATTTGTAAAGTTCCTCATGTTTCATGGAAGATACTTAATTGTAAGTAGCTGTGTAGATAATCAAATGTTGATTGGTAACTTATTCTCCAGCATTGGGTTTGTGTGTTTTTCAAGTTCACTATAATGGCTATATTTTTTCCGACCTTGCTGCTTGCCTTGAACAGGTAATGCTTATATATATGCATAAATAGATTCATTCATTGAGCCTTCTTTTAGAATCCATATATATGCATAAATAGATTCATGTTCTAAAAGATTCTACTGATAGCTGCACCTGAAGAGTATAATTTTCTGCTACAATTCATGAGTGAGAATCTCTTCAAGTGTCTGTCATGTTTTGTAACATTCTTTTGTGCGGATGTTGTGTAGGCGACTGGAAGATACACTGGATGCTTTTGCCGATAGAGTTTCTAAACCACGCTTGTTTCTGGCAGATAAAATGCAAATTGCTCTGGGTAAGCATTGAAGTTGTTTTCAAGTTATTCCTTATTGTTGTCCAAATTGCTATAGCACCATAGGTTGCTTTGTTCATGACCTTGTGTTAATACCTTCTCTATTCCATTTTATTTGCAACATCTTGAATACAATTTAAGCAAATATTTTGTTCAGTACTTGTTTTTAGGTTGAGATTATTGCTGAGCTGTAGTAAAAAGGATTAAGAAAACATGCCTGCAGAAATATGTTCAGAATTTTGATACGGCAATGAGATATTTTGGAAATCCTTATTTCTTCTGTGAAAATATGTTCAAGATAGTATGTTGGAATAACAATCAACAGTTTATCTCAAGCCTTCTTTTCCTGTTGCTTCTGACATTTAGTCAATGGGGGCTAATGAATCTTCTTTACATTTTACCCATCAGCATTTACTGGGAGAAATACAGTGAAAGAGAGAGCTAGTCATAGAATATTGTGAGTAGCTGAGGTGCTATTGAATTTTAGCTGCTAGAAGAATGAAAAGTTGTTCATACCATTGAGATAAAAATGGAAAGATAAAATTGTGTTTATTCCCTGCATTTAACTAATGTCCGTGTTGCTGAAACCCTGACGACAGGAGCAGGATCAGCTAATCTAAGAAGAGCATTGTCTTTGTTGGAAATTAGTGCACTAGTTGTTGGTTTGCTTGTAAGGATGGGAATTAGGCTTATGTTTGATTCTGACAGTATGACAAAGTTGACCCTATGCATTAGACCTTTAGAACTGTATCATCAGTTCAATGAGGATTCTATAGGTGGATAGAAATGGTAATATAAATAAAATAGTGATTCTACTATCAACCCAGCTGTTTGATTTTGACAACCTACAATTCTCACTATATCTTTTCTTGTTTGTGTTTGTTCTACTTCCTAGTATTTCTGTTGCTTCATAAATGTTTTCTTAGTAACACTCAAATTATGCAGCTGGTGGTTTGGGTCATGGTGTTGCCCATGCTGTTTTCTTTTGTCTTAGTGTCCTAACGCCAGCATTTGGCCCAGCAACATTCTTCGTTGACAGGTGTTCACAGATACCATTTTTTCTTGTCTCTGGTGAGTAAAGTTTTCCATTCAAGTATTTCATGTGTGAATTAGACATTATTAGACTTCATGCACTTCAGCGTGAAGATACTTGTAGTAAGGTGAGAGAGGGGAGGTGCTGTCACACTTGATGTTATAATCCTCGCATGTAATGACCCAGTTGCTGAAAACGAGGTAGAGAGACATTTAGATTAAGGGTAGATGTGTTTCATTTTTTGGTGAGGGATAAATGTGGTGAGTGGTTATAGTTACTTAATTAAGAGGAGTGACCTGAAGCAGTATTCAAGTTAAAATTAGTGCTATAAGGGTGATGTAGTTAGTAATAGCCCTTTACAGTGGTTTCTGGAGACAAGTTCTTATCGGAAGCTTTTAATGCGAAATGTATAGAAAATACAATATGGTGAGGTAAGAGGACTGTTATGGAGAAAGCACATATGGTTGACCAAAGATACTTGGCGAATGGTTGTGGTAACCAGGAATCCCCCATGTTCCACTGGTCAAAATGAATGTATTAGTCAGTATATGGTAGTTGAGATGCTCATAAGAAGTAACCTGATTTGTTAAGTTTACTTTGAATTACAACATTCCAATGATGAGATATATTGATGTTCGCTTTCTGTTTGTTTTACATGCGCAGCAATTATTGCCCTTGCTTTTGTCACGATTCACACCTTCTCTATGGTAATTGCTTTCAATGGGTATGCGGAAGAGAACAAAGTGGACCAACTTTTTGCCCCTACAGTTCATCTTGTGGCAGCACTGGTGGTAAAATCCTCATCATCTGTTCATGTTTAACTATGCACTAAAGCAGTTTACCTAGTATAATTTGCTAATAGTCTACAAACTGTAATGCTATTGGGATCCTGATGAGATGTATACAATATATTTTGGCCACCAATTGATGGACCTTGAAATGGAAATTTTCAATTATGGAAAGCAGTTGCTCACATCTCAGCCATGGACATGATATTATGTTTTATGGATTATTTACGGTAAAATTGAACTACTATATCTCAAATATTTCAATTACAGTACTGGTGATAGAAATGATGTGTTGCTAGTCATTGAAATCAGATGTCACTAGAATAGAAATGGAGAGATATTTTGGTTATCAGTATAGGCCTAGCTTTGTTCAATAGGAAGAAATGAGAAGATGGAAAGGAGAAAGAAATAAGAACAACAAAAATGGACAAGAAAGAAAGAAGAAATTGGGAGAGGCGAGTACTTGAGAACAATGAAATAATTTAACTATCAAAGATATAAATTTTCTATATGACTTACGGAACTTGAATGATTTGAACTTGCATGTTAAAGTTTATTTAGAGAGTCTATGTAATTGCTGCTTTGGTTGGTACTGATAAACTTCTCTTATTCTTATTAGACACTGGTAAATTTTGCATCTGGAGGCTGTATGGTTGCAATCCCTCTCTTGTATTCTATGGCCGTCTTGACCTTGATACATTGTGGGAAAATGGTGTTCAGACGTTTAATAGAAGATCGAATCAGGCAGAGCCATTTGTAAGCTTATTGTGGTTACTCTAAACTCTCATGTCCTTTGCCTTCTTTTTTGTGCATTTATTAGATTTCTGTATGAAAGTAACAATGGAAGAAGAAAGTTTAGTATTCTCTAAGGAGGTCTTTGATAACGTTAGTAGCTTTTTGTTTCTGACTCCTTTTCGCTTTGTTGGTTACCCATGTATGCACGCATATGAGCACCTGCTCAATCCTAAAGTGAGCCTCAACTCGATTTAACATATTTCTTAGACACTGGCCGAGGTAGGATGTTGACGGGGACCAACATTACAATCTTCATTATTTTCTCTACTTCCATGCTTTCTCTATCTAGAGGGATGCCCCTATTTGCCTATTTCGCTCATTATTTCTGATAATATACCTGGTGAGAATCCTGTAACAACCAAAAAATAAAAGCAATGCGACTGTGGAGGTTTGGACAGAGTGATAGTATCCCATATTGGATGCAGAATTTGCTCCTGGACATTGTTTCAGACATCTTATACAGTTGCTCCGGCAAGCAGAATGGGCACGACTCATTCAAACATGAATTAAAATGTTGAGGTGACATTACAATGTGGAATTCCAAGCTTTATAGAAGCTTTATAGAAAAAGAAAAAAAGATGAAATTGATATGATGTCATAACTGAAATTAGAGATGATTGTGCTCTGATGTACAAGAAATAATTTGAAGAATTTGACAAGGAGAAGAACATGGAACATTGGGTGTTGATTACAAGATGATGAAGCAAAAGTAGAAGCCAACTAGTTAAAACTCCAAACTTTGATTCTGTTGTTTCAAACAAAGGAAAGAATCATGGTATTTGTGATCTATATAACATACCAACAATATTTAGAGCGTTAAAATATATACGAAAATTTGTGTCCTCTTTAGATCTACTTCTTGGCAGTTCTGAAATAGGTTCACTTGAAAAAGAACTTCCAAATGTCTCTATCTGTCATCTCCTTTACTAGATGGGCTCCAAAAATGCCCTCTTCGTCAACCAGACTTTTCAAATGCCGAGCACCATTACTGAAGCCTACGTAATGTCTCTTCGTTGCCAAGTATAATACACCATAAGGTGGCCTCAAACACTGATAAACCAGAGCAAAAGGGACAAATGTAAGTTTACAGGCAAAGAGACATGGTTGTTTACACAATTGGGATAAATTAGATCGGAAGAAATCAATAAACAAACTGACCTTTTTTATAAGGGAATAAAGCTTCTTCAAAGGGGTCAGGGAATATGGGATATCTGTAATCAAAATCACATCATAACCACCTCCTTGATCTGTTTCATTAGCTCTTTCCCATGCCCGACTTCCTGAAAGCTTCCGAGAACGTCTTGAAGGTGGTTCCTGACCTATAATGCTACCATCTTGGCTACTGCATCCATCCATGAAATCCTCCTCAGAGAAGCTCAGACTCATCCCTGGCGTCACTTCAGATGACTCGTTCCTCACAATAGACAAAACTGTGGGGAGTTCTTCCCAGTCTCCAGCATAGAAGTGTACAGATGGCGACAATGTATATCTTGATGGAGTCAGAGGGCTCCCTGGCTGTTGGCTCTGTCGGTCCCGAGCTTGCTCAAGATTAGCGAGGACATTTGGTATAGTTGTGCACCTTACAGTTTCTGCATTGAGGTCCTGAAAGTGCACTGTAGAAGCTCCCTGTGAATCAAATCGTTAGCTTCAATGAATTCACGCCAATAAGGCATTCTCCAAATCCTTAGCTACAAACGTTGAGATTAGATTGCAGGTTTTTTACTTGGAGTCTCTTGTGTGTCTGATTTTTCACTATCGTACGTTTCACAGAGATTAATCCCTTACAGGTATGAAACTAGTTGTCTCAGAAAACCAGAAAAAACAGTTCTCCAAAATTAGAGCTTTTTTTTTCCAACCCAGCAGCAGACCACATTCATATAATGGCTAGTTTGGAGGAAAATTTTCCACTCCAAGAAAACAGCTTAAAATCACAACCTTCAAGAACTTAAACGGGGCATTGGAGTAAGAAGCATATGGGCAGTTTTTGTTAGCTCTTTAGTTCAGATTTCAACCAGTTAGTACATATCTGTACTGGGCATACAAAAGCCTCATGCCAAAAACGCATATCTAAGGCCCAAATCATCTTACTTTTGAAATGGTGTAGATAAAGGGGAAACACATCCAGAGCATAAAATACTAAAAACAGACGAAGACAATATTAACATAAATCGACACTAGTAATTAAAAAGTAACAAGACATTGATTGGAATGCAAAGAATGGTCAAATGGCAATTACCTTCAGGCAAGCGAATATCCCCGAAAGCCCATAGCTACAGCCAAGCTGCAAGAATCACCCAGTACAAAGATCAAGTGCCAAACAATAAGCAAGGATTCATTAATTTTCTAAAAACCAGAGTTGGTTTCATTTGATTAATACAAAGGAAGATGAAAGATTTCTTGACTGCCTAGCATCAAATGAAATCAAAAAAGGAGAGGCTTCTTCATTACTTTTTCTACTTTAAATGAATGGTCTGATCAGAAACTTTAAGCAGCAAACTAAGTAAACAAGGGCAAATCATCTGATGAGCCTGCTTATCAGTTACATTTGATATATCTATCCTTTTTAGTTTCCATAACATATTGTATCTAGATATTATGTGCCTAGCAAGTAGCCTATAATATCCAATGGATAAGAACAAGTGTCTTTTTTATCAATACTAAAATTAAGACACCACTTTACGAGCACAAATTCTTATACAGCTACTAAAGAATTCAAAATCAGTCATCTTATACTTCTTTTTGATATTTTTGAGGTCAAAACCTCAGAGTCCCATGTATATTCCAAGTTTAATCTCATTATTCCAGCCTGAGTTCTGCTACTATTTACTATCCTTAGCCCACTAACCCTCACCATAGTGCTAAGTTCTTTATCTTACAAATAAAACTAAATAGTGTGAAGGAAAGAGTTGTCCAATGCAATGTTTACACAGAGCTCAGAACAAAAAAGAACACTGGTGATCAGAACTAGTAACAGACATTACTTTTCACCACTAGAATCCACCATAAGAATACTGAGATTTAGAGGTCTAATCTTATAGTTTGTTCAACGGATCATTGTCCAACAAGATGGCTGCATCACATGGCACGCTGTTGCATAATCATATAAATAATATGTACATACATGGTCTACGCATTGAGGTAAAGTTCCAAATGGTGTCAGTAGATATTATTTCCCATTAATTACCTCGAGCACCCTCTTGCCTCTAAAGCTTAACTGCCCATCCCGAATTTCATGCCTAAGAATACTAACAAGATCAATGGAGCTATCCCAAGACTTCAGAGACCCTGCAACACAAGATAATGATGGGTTTCAGCTTTCAATTCAGTTAAGTACATTAAAATAGTCATTTCTTATAGCACACCACGATCTGCCAATGAAGTGTACTTTAATAAGAAAACTATAGCTTTATATGTTTCCTAAATCTCACATACTAACCATCAGGTTTAGCTGACATCATTTCAGAACCAGTGAATCCAAAGATATCAGCAACACTAACTATGCCCTGAAAGAGGTTTGAATAAAGCATCAAGCAAATGAGGGATAACATACTAACAACAAAAAGTGAGGGTAGGATATAGAAAATAAAGCTGACAGTTATAGGTTCATGCATCAGACCCCATAAAGCAAATGTTTCATCACAAGTAATTAATGCAAGTCCTGTATAACCCTCTTGTCCGAAAATTTGTTGAACAGCCAACTGATCCAAGCTACGGGAAAAAGGATTTCTTAGATACCTTGAACACATGGAAACCTTGCAAATCCACATTTTCCCCAGCATACCTATAAGGATGAGCCATCTGCGCAAGCATAGTCATGATGTGAGCAATAACAGAAATTTCCCCTGCAGGTGATATTAACAGAATCAAGCCCACCGCAGTGATATACTTTTGAAGGGAGAATCTCCACAGCTGGCGAAGGAAGATGCGAATCTCTTTCTGAAACAGTGGAGACACTGTGACTGCCCCGATCACTAGGCACCAAACCAGGCCAGCACTGTGAAAGCAATGATGGGGCACGCATCTTAACCTGCAAAATAACAACACCATCAACCCTTTAATAATCCAAGGTAGCCAAAACAGAAGAATTACAGACCCCAGATGATAAAGTCGTCCAAAACAGCCAATGAACACACAAGAAACCCAACCAAATTGGAATAAGTAACAGTGGAAGCAAAGAACAGATGGGAATAGAATGACAGCATACTAAAAATAAGTAATTTTGATAAACCCAGAATCACAAAACCCTTTAAAGACTTAATTAACATGAAAAAACATGAAGGGACTACAAACATTAATTGGCATGAACAAAAACCCAGTCTTTAAGAAAAATCAGAACCCAACGAAGTCCTAACCTCAAAGAACCGAAAAAGATGAGAACTATTGGTGAGGATTGTCTGAATCGAGCGTTGATCTTGAGCACTTGTTTTATTGAAAACCAAAAGAAAGGCTAAAATAGAGTGTGCAAATTCATGGGAAAATAGATCGTTCCCATTAAAAAGTCAAAAGGAATCAAATTTACCAGTTCCCAAACAAGCGAGACCACGGAGAAGCTTCCGACACAGAGCTTGTGGGAAATATGCCCATTCCCCACTTTACCCTTTGCTCCTTCCCATTATTACGCAATCCTCTATATTATCTTCTTTTTTTTTAGAAACAAAAATTCCTTCAGCACTGCTTAATTTCTAAGCTCCGAAAAAGTTTATTGTTTCCAAATTAGTTATTTCAAATTCATTTGTCATCAGCTTCTTAAATCTAATTACAAAAATAGCCCTTTTATAAAAATTACAAAAAAAACTGCAAATATTAATAATCCTCATCTAACTCTCGTAAAATGAAGAGTCTTGTATACTGGAATACAATGACTTCTTAAATCTAATAAAACTTCATTATTAATATAAATTAAATTATTACCATAAAAACAATAATAAGAATCTAAAATTTATCTCTAGTTTTTTATATTACAAATTTAATTAAATTTCATTAATAATTATCAACAAATAACTATTAGTTATCAATGAATACTCATGAGTTATAGGTTTTCCAAAGATACCTTAACATTAAAGGGTAGAATCACTTCTAATGTAAAGAATTCATATTTTAATTTTTTTAGTATAAGCAAGTTATTTTAAATTCATTTTCGTTTAACAAGAGCTTTCAATTGTCAATTTCAAGTAATAAACAACTAGTAATAGTTGAGAATAAACATTAGTGGTTAAGTGAATAGTCAATATTAAGGCTATGTTTGATTGAACATAAATTTTTTTAATAAAATTGAATAGTTTATAATGAAATAAAATATAAATAGATCTAATATTAAAAATTATTATTTACGAGGGATGGAAGATTTCATAATGTAATATAGTGAAATGTTATTTATCATTTTATATTTCATCCTAAACTCCTTAAATTGAAGATTTTTTATTTTTACTATTTAAAAAAGAACGAAATATAATATTAATTTTTTCTCCTAAAAGATGGAATGATATTTCTTTCCATTCCAAACCCTAACTAAACATAACTTAAAGTTAAGATTATACGAGGGATTCTAATAGTAATAACCTCAATAAAAACAAAAGCCTAAAGTGGCGAGTATGGTAATGTTGGGATGGGAGGAGGGTAATTTTGGGATTTCGAACTTATATGAATCCTGGCGAGCTGTAAAATGAAAATTCGGGTTTAAGCGACGCCGCCGTGTAGAACGGAGTATCCGTCAACTTGGCCCACGCGGATGCCACGTGCGGTCTTTATTATAATAAATAGTAAAGAATATGCTGATAATATTACCTTATTGTCACGCGTTGCATTTGGATTTGGAATCAGAACCCTTAAAGTCGTATCCTTGGCAGCGATAATTGACTCTTTTGTAGAAATTAAGGTAAGGAACAAGGAACTTTTTTGTTTCCCCTACATATTTTTGGCAAATGATGAGGATGCAAATGGAAAAACATGTGTTTGATTCGGACGGTGGATTTGTCATTATTTGGTTGGATTATGTCATTAACTTAAAATGAGGCTAGTTGTCACCTACTTTAGTATCCTAAGCCTTATATTTATTAAAAGAGTTAAACGACTTACACATACATCTCTCTCTCTCCCTTCCTTATTACAAAAGAGACATTTGTGTTAAAATTAAACGAAACGACAGCGAGAATAACCGTAAGATTTTTGTTTATTAGGGATAGCAAAAAGGTCGAGGTTGTGAGATCGTTTTGTCTCGTTTTATTTGTTTTTAAGTAAAATATATATTCAGTTTATTATCATTTTTATTATTGATACGTGAAATTTGAAAAAATCCAAGAAAGCAGGAAAGAGAGAGAAGATATTGAGGATAATAATTACTACTACTAAATCAAGATAGGTTATAACAAAAAAGACTTGGGTGAAATATGTAAGAGGTAAGTATTACCTATTTATAAGTTTATGCTGATTATAAGAGAAACAAGTTTAAAAAAAAACTTACGGGAAATTAAGAACTATAAGAATTTTTTTACAAGAGATCTTTTATCTTAATCTTAGTATGCTAAAGTTTTTTATTATTAGTTATTTCCCTGATAAGTTCTAACATTATTATATTACTTTTTACCTTCTTACTTAAACGTGTGGGTAAAATTAAATGAAAATAAATTAGATATGAAAATTTATATTTTCATTCAAAAATTGAAGCATGACACGTGTCAATTCTTTATATATCTCTTTTTTCATATTTTCTTTGGAAAGGCATACACACATTGATATTATTTTTGAAGCATCATGGAAAGTTAATTACATAACTTTAATCAGAAATATTAAGAATAAGGAAAACAACTTATAGAAGTTCAAGCTTCACAATGAAACTCCGTATATGTGAACTATAATAATTTAAAATAAATTTTTTAGTATAATTGCATAATTAAATAATAATTAAGATGTTACATTTAGGGATGGCATTTAGAGTCAGGTCGGGCCTCCCCGACTTGCCTAGGGCCTGGGCTCTGGCCGCTCTTAGCATTTTCGAGATTGTGCTCCGGCTGAACAATCTCAAACTATATTAGGGCCTCGGGCTAGGCCTGGCCAAATTGTATTGTTTTTTAATTAATGCAATTTGAATATTTGTGGAATATTGTTGAATGAACCCATAAATTTAAAGGGCTTGTTCATTCTCAGCCCAAAATCATATGGACATAACACCATAGGGCCATTACCATATGTATATCATTCTACTGACAGCTTTCAGAATTCTTTTACCAAGAGCCTGGGGTTTTAGGAGTGATGGCATTGACGAATTTTATACTGACGGTGGCCGGAGTTAGCGCCGTCGTTCTTCTGTTAAGGAGCGATGTCAAGCAATCTGCCTCCATTTTCAGGCGCAATGTTAAGGTTATTCGCGGATGGTTGGAACAAGAATCTGCTGCCTCAGCCAAGTAATCGTTTCCAAACTTGAAGTTTCCTCTCGCTTTTTTTCCTGGAAAATTCATTTCATTTCTATTTTTATGAATTATTTGGTCTTATTCCTCTCTACTTCAAGAGATGATCCTATTCCCTGAGATTATTGCTTTGTTCATGAATTCAATTTGAAAAAAAGGAGGATTTTTAGATTTTTTTTCTTGGATTTTATATGATAAGTATTGTGAAAACTAACGAGTTTTTGTTTTTCATCTGAACCCGTCTTCTGGTTTGACAAGAGTGTTTAGCACTGAACAAGTCTGCTTATGAATTCTTGATTATGTGAATGATGATGGTGAATGGCTGATTTAGGGCATGTCAAGTTAGCTGATTATGATGTTTCTGTATCATATTAGTTCCAAACTACATCGAAGATAATTTTAGGGATTTTTTTTCCATTCGAATGCATACATACTCAACCAGAAGAAGACATCTTATTCTTTATTTACTGTGGTGGAACCCACTTAAATCGCATTTCTTTCAGTTTGATTGATTATAACTAATCTACATTCCAACGTTGAGAGATTCTGTTAGTTTTGATGATGCACTTGTTTCAGTGCTTCAAAGAAGGCATCACCCAAGGAACTTGAATCAAAAGCAAAAGACATCCCTAAGCCTAAGGAGGACAAGCATGAGCATTGAGATGTTTGAGTGAGATCCGGATATCTACTTGGAGTTGATGAATATATAACCCTTTTTCTTAAAACAAATCCTTGATTTATTTTTGATGACTGCATGTATAAATTAACTCTTTTTTTCTTCATTAACATGTATTTATCAATAATGGCTGGGGATTTTGGTGTATTTGTCTATCAATTACTTCTGTCATCACTGCAAAAAAAGCATTTATATCTAGCGAGGTAAGGTTAAATGAATACATATACGTCAAGTTGTACTACGTGAACAGCTAGCCATTACATTTTTTGAAATTAGATATATTCGATCTAGGGTCATTGAGGCCTCCTAAGAAGATCTACAATCTACGGTCCTGCTAAAAGAGTCTACTAAATTTATGTAGTTGTTACAAATAATATTTGTAAAAATCTGGACGGATACATGTGAAATTTAAACAATATCACATTTACTACTTACAATGATATTAGAAGAATAGCTACAATGTAATGATATTTAACAAAATTTCCAAGAGACTTCAGTAAGTGACTATTCTTATGTTTTCAATTCTCATTTTATGATTGCCTACTGAATAAACAAAAGTGCTTGGAGTATGTGAGGTATCATCATTCAGTAAGAAGTAGATCTTCACTATGTTCTTGATCAAATTCCTCGTGCACATCAAACTCGCCAGGCCCAACGAATACAAAATTATCCTTTGCAAAATCTGATCTTATAGTCATAGTTTGATATATAGTAATGCAGCTTCCTTTCCTACTTCTGCTGCATCTTTCATGTCGAAAGGCTTTGGTTTGGTTGAGAGCTGATGCTTTTCATGCCCTGATGGTTGGTTCTTCGTATCTTTCGATCTGCCAGACCGGAGCTGAACAACATTTCTTCTCGCCCAAGTCTCTTTAAGCTCCCTTTTTGTGCCATAGGATCATGATCTGGCATGCGTCCAAGAGATTCCTGGGGGATTTGTAAGCTCAATTGTTTCTCTAAGAGGTGACATGGAAAAAGGTTGCCAGGAATTTTTGGAGTTCCACTCTGCTCTCTGTTCAAAAGGCCAAAAAAGAGGTTCATCGTTATTGAAGTCTTCAAAATCTGCAGCTCCTGCTGAAGTTGGTTCATGTGGCGGATGTTTATCTTTCACTTCAGAGAACGGTGTTGGAAGTTTAGAACTGGGTGGTAGTACATCTGAATGCCAGCTTTCTTTGTTGCAAGGGCTAGGAAAACCAAACTTGAAGTACCCCAAGTCCAGTTCTTCATCTGAAGTCCACTCGGAATCTTCATCATCTAGATTCACTAAAGACATTGAAAAACTTCTTTCCGTATCTGATAGATGTGAAGAAGAAGAAGAGGAAGAATCAAAGTTGTGATTTTCACTTGTTAAAGGGCTGTCGGAAGTTGTTATCTCCTCAGAAGCCTGCCCACTAAAAGACAAAGAGCTCTCAGAACTTCTAGCAGCCGAAATTTCATCCTGTGAAATGAGACATGTTCTTTCGGGGGACAAAGATGCTTCCTTTACAGGAGCTAATATTGAGTCGTCTTGAAGGACAGTACTTGCTTTATCTAAATGAAGATAAGAATCAGCCAATGTTGATAACCAGGAAATCAACCATTTGTCAACAGAGAGATGGAATGAAGTAGACAAGCCATACTCTTGAAAGAATGAAGAAGTAGAGGAACAATCTGAAGAAGATAACCACATGCAGTTTTTTTCATCAGCCCAACTTCCTTCACTAATCTGTTTTTCAAGTTCAGCGTCCTCTTCCACCGTTGACAGGGGATAAATGGCAGCAGCCTTCTTTCTGCTATTGCCAACTTGACCAATCTTTTTTGGTTGAATGAACTCTTTTCCTAACCGCCCAGTCGCTAGCGTTGATCTAGGAAGCTTATGACTTCTTTTCTCAGACATATTCTTCATCAGGTTTCAAGGTTACACACGTTGCACTTCCGACAAAGCTATATCTCTCTCAGTCTCAGGTGCTTCAGTCCTTGTTTTCACTAACGACACTGTTACATTAGATAGATGAATGCAATGAAAACTACCAACGACTGAAAGAAACGTACTACAATAAAATAAACTTATGAGAAAACGAAGGATAGCTCTGCTTAGCTTATCAACACCGCAACCCCGAAACTTTCCAAACGGAATATGATCATGTAAGTCTCAAATAAACAGACAAGGAATATGTTAAAACGGCAAGAGAGCCAAAACCTACCAGGAAGGGGGATGAAATACGCAAATATACATTTGACACAGGACAAGAACCGTATGCTAAGCCGTTTAGTATTTAGATCAGCACATACATATTCGCAAGAGTCGAAGACCAACTACCTACGTGATTGAAGCTACATGTCTTAGAATGTTTTTTAACGAGAAAAAACTAACAGAGAGTGCATATTTAACATGAAGAACAATTCCCAAAAAGAGGAGAAATTATAGGATTACCTTATGACTACTGAATTAGCACGAACAAATCCTGTCCCGCAGGTTCAGAAACCTCAAGTGTCAGGAAAGACTCAATGCTGCAGCTGTTGTATTAATGAAGAAAAGAAACACAATCCTTAGTTTCTCTTGAGTTTTGTAATTATATCAATTATTCATATTGATATGTGCAATAAATATATTATTATTTTTCCATATTTAGAGGTGGCGGGCTTTTCCTTGTTATAGCCATTGCCATTAACACACCTAACATGCTTGTGCTACTTTCGTCAATGTTCTTACCCCCCGCGCTTGTTGAAGCGATTGTACTGATACTCTAGTATTTCCATTCCCGGTCTTTCCCTTTTTACTTAGATTTTGTTTCCATACTGAAATTGGAAGAATAATTGCAATCCAATTCCTATTTTGACTAAAGTATAATTCTTTACTTATATCCTACAAAGAAAGGTTTAATGATCAAATATGAGAAAGCTTCAAGGGCTCTGAATTGGTTCGATAGAAAGTAAAAAGTTAAAATTAGACCAAAGAGTAGGGTCCATTGGGATTTACTTTATAACTTAATTAGCGAATAACTTTATACATAAATTGAAACTTCTTTAAGTTTTATCCTTTAAACCTTAAATTTCTATTAGAATATCAAAAGGCTTATTTTGATTTAAAAGTATAGGGTTTGATTCAAATAATAGGAATCAATTCTTTTACAAAAAAAAGAAGAAAATCCTTGGAGCAACCGATAAAAGTTGCTCCTTTGTGATCGTAAGGTTTTCTGTTCGAATCATAAAAAAAGTCTCTTCGTAAAAATTACAAAGGGAATGCTGCATACATTGATAACCCTGATTCAAAGAGCTTTATGCACGAGGTACTTTGACTTTAAAAGTTTATGTTAATATTTAATTATAATTTCTGAAGTTGTAATAAAGATTTTTATCTTTGTCTTATCATTATAACCAACAAATTATATGTTTATAAGAATTTTCTATTTGATAAAAGACTTTTTATTTATTAAGAGAGGATAAAACATATTAAGACTTAGAGGTTAAAAGAATTCTCCAATAATAACACAAAACTTATCTAAAAGATACCCGTGACACTTATTTAGCAACATCTATAAAGAAAAGATCAACCAGACGTATAAAGTAGGAGAAGATCTCATTACACTAGAGATATCTATTAACTACCATGTTAACAAACATATAATGTATAAGAAATAGGGAAAGAGTCAACAGAAAGGGAAAAAATACGTTCTCTTCTTGTTTACTATCTAAAGTTTCTCTAATGCTTTTTTTTTTGGGGTCAATCCCCAATTGTATGGGTAGTTACAACATTTCATATAGGTAATACCAATCAAGTCATCTTGAAGAAGTCACAGAATATCATAGGGAGGGGTCTCCAACGTGACTATATTACAATCGTTTAAAGAAGCTCCTAAATTTGCAAAGTAGTCAGCAATGCAATTACCATTAAGATAGATGTGAACAATGTCATAGTGATATATTATAGAAAGGAGTTCTCACAATCTATGATGATTCTCTAAGGGAATAATGCTCTGCATTACTCTATTTAGCGAGGTTTATTGCAATAGTAAAGTCTGCTTCAACAATAAGAGAGATGTAGTCTCTTTCAAGGGCTATAGAAATTTCTTCTATTAATGCCCACACATCTTGAAAAGGTGTTAATTGTCTATCGAATATGTCCCAAAAAATTGCAAGTCCATGCTCCAACATTGTTTCGAATCACGCCACCACCTGTAACTATGCCTGGATTTTCGAATGAGCTAGTATTTGTGTTCAACTTAAGGTTCTAAGGTGAGGGAGTTTCCATCTCATTTTTTGGCTAATGTTTGTGATTTCAGTATTCTTTGCTAAAAAGGGAAACTTATGAGTTAAATCATTGTATGAGTTATGGATGGGACTTATCATTTGATAAGAGGTTATGTTATTGCTAGAAAATAGTTGCTCATTCCTTCTTATTTATATATTCCATAATCTTGCTAGAAATAAGTTGACTTGTATCTATTTGTTCTTGGTTGAGTGTCTCTTAATACATTTTTTACTTTGCTCTAAAAGAACATTTGGATATGTTACAGGTTACTAGTTAGAGCCAAACTTTTTTAAAAAACTTATAATCTTGTAATGCATAAGCAATGCTCTTCAGATTCTCATTACACCTGCTACATGTAGCTGATTGCTCCATAACCCTCCGTAATTTGAGTGAACGGGTATGAAGCATGTCATACCATATAAGCTAAGTAATATACTTAAATCTTTTTGGGTATATGTAATTTCCAGGTCCATCTCCATTCATTTGAATTTGCAGCATCAAGAGAATGAAGGTTCTGGTACACTGATTTAACTTTAAAAACATATTGTGTAGTGCCCCAAATTAGGGGTTAGAATATTAAGGAAATATAGTCCGTTTTATGCTTTGTATATTTGAACATTCGCATATTTATGCATAAGCATTTTGGCATGCATTCATGACATTTTCTGGGTAAATTGGTTTATAAATGAGACTTCTGATTTATTCGGACTGTATTAATATAATTTTGGTAATTTTCGTATACTTTGAATATTTTTAGAAATTGTTAGTGAATTATTTTGATGTGAATATTTATTTGGAGAGCCATCCTATTATGTTAGAATTTTTAGAAATTATAGGAAATTTTTCTAAACTTTTGGGGTATTTTATTTTAAGCCAAATAAATAAATAACTAAATAAATGAATAAAAATATAAATGTATTTCGGACCATACAAATATATGTAGATATATCTAAACATATGTGGGATAAGCGGTTATTGGGGAGAATGACACGTACTGGACACGTACCTCGCATGCAAAACACCCGGTGTAGGTCTCCTCTGCTAATGTTCTTTTTATACTGAAGGTTTTGACAAAAGTGTAAGCACACGCTTATGCATCATCGAAATCATTCTCTGTCTGTGTTCTTTAGTTGGTTTTTATAGCTGGATCAAGTAAGTCGTTATACTGTTTTTATAGGTGTACTTATATATATGCATGCATGAGTTGAGACTAGTTGTTTCGGTGATGCTCTGTTCTTGTCTTATTAATAAGCATGCCTGTTCTGGAAAGTTTTGACTGAACTAAATGGTTGTGGGAGTTAGAAGAGTCAGGAAAGTTATAGTGAAAGAGTGCAATATTCTGGAGAAAAACAAATACACGATGAACTTATACTCTGTTTTTATATATATATCACATACGTGAATTATATGTTTGTTTTTGGTACTGATTATGCTGGGATTTATGAGAGATGAAGTTGGTGAGGTTTTGATATTGGGTTGAGGTAAATGAAGTGTAAGAATAGAGAAAGAAAATGAAAGAAAATGCTACAGATAAAAATATGAACATTTGAAAATTTAGAGTAGTAAGAGAAAGCAGGTGGGAGATTTCGGTATTGATAATAAATACCATATAAGCTTGCATCTGAGTTGTTTTGGGATTTTACTGGAGTAGACGGGCAGAATATATTGAGGACTGATTAAATCAGTAGGAAGAATAGTGTAGCAGTCGGCAGTTTCGGTGATGAAGGAGAAACTCGCGATCGCGAGCATCTCGCGCTCGCGAGCTAGGATTTTGGTTGGAAAAAAATCGCGATCACAAGATGGAAGTTGACGGCTCGCACTCGCGACACCGTCGCACTCGCGAGCTGCTTCTGTTGAACTTTTTATTTATTTATTTTAATTAAATTCTACCACTCTTTTGGCCTTATCTTTATCACCCGACCTCCGAATGACCCGATTCTCGAAGCATTGGATTCATTACAAAATTTTCGATCTCTCCATGTGCAATTGTGAATTTTCAGATTTAATTGACAATTAGGGATTAAATAAATTGGAGTTGTGAATTACGGAATAGAGTTAAGAATTATGGAAGAATCCCGGAAATGTGTCATGAACATGCATTAAACATATTCCATATCTATTAGTGAATTTTAATCAAGCACAATAGTGATTTGTATCTGTGTTCCCTATTATAGAGGAACGACCACTGCCAGATATTACCGGGACTTCGAGACAATAAACAATAAGGGCGATTTAGGTAAGTAATACAGGTAAATAAATTCAGTAAGTAATTTAGGTAAGTAATTTAGA
>JANZLC010000005.1:8276751-8290148 GCA_026413385.1 Erythroxylum gracilipes | reverse complement strand
TGAGTTTGAATAAGGAGCATGAGAACAAATTTGTATGAAAATGGATTTTAAGATGAATAAGATGAAAAAAAATTTATCGGGATTTTCGGAGTAGTCTAAGTTTTCCAACGCGGATTCGGATTTGGGTTTTCAGTTTGATTTTTCTAAGAGGTTGGAATTCCGATACGGTATCAAAGCAAGAAGCGTTTTTTAGGGAAGCTGTATTAGTAGTTGGGTTTCGGTAACGGGATCCAACATTGGTGATGCTGCTCTTGTCTGTTCATAAGTATTTTGGTTGTTTTCATCCTTAGTTTGATCCTTCTCATTTCCATTTTCCAAACAACAGTTTGTAGTATCCACTCTGAATTCTAAAACGTGTTCAACTGCCTCTTTATTAAGACTCTCACTATTGGCACCGATTAATTCCAAAGTATCCAAAGGGTGATTCAGAGTCTGCAATTCATTCTTAATCTCCCCTTGAAGTGGAGACTCTTGAATAGGATAATACATAACAACTTCATGAAAAACAACATCAAGTGTAATATATACCTTTGATAAAGAGGATGGTAACACCGATAGCCTTTTTGATGCAAGGCATAGCCAATAAACACACATTTAAAAGCTCAAGGTTCCAACTTATTTCTCATGCGTTTGTGGAGGTGCATAAAGGCAACACATCCAAAAACCTTAAGAGGCAAGTTTGTTTCAATGGGAGCACTTACAGCCTTTTGGAAGACATTTATAGGAGTTTGAAATTGTAGTATACTAGAAGGAACTCGGTTGATTTGATAAGCTGCAAGAGTGATGGCTTCACCCCAATAGCTAGTAGGCATGTGTGCTCTGAATAAGGAAGCACGTATGACCTCAAGAAGATGACAATTCTTGCATTCAGCAACTTCATTTTGTTGAGGAGTGTTTGGACACGTTGTTTGATGAACAATGCCATGTAAACTCAAATTTTGCTTCAAATCTTGGCTGGTGAATTCACCATCATTATCAGTCTGAAGAATTCATATATGAGATTGGTATTGAGTGGCTATCATTTTGTGAAATTTTTGAAAAATTAAGGCAACTTCAATTTTTGATTTCATTAGGCAAACCCAAGTCATATGACTGTGATCATCAATAAATGAGACAAACCATCGTGCACCACTCAAAGAACAAGTTGGTGCCGGATCCTACACATCAAAGTGAATAATCATAAATGGTACAAGACTTTTATTCATGCTCATTGGGAATGAAACATGATGGCCTTTAGCTAGTTCACAAGTATCACACTTGAAGTCTGAAGTAGTTACTTCAGAAAACAAATTTAGAAATAACCTTTTTAAATATCCAAAAGATGCATGCCCTAACCGTCTATGCCACAACCAAATCTCTAAATATTGGAGTTTGTCTTGCATGTCCACAACAAACACTTGAGCTAATTGATCCTTGCTGGCACGAGATCAAGATAGTAGAGCTTTCCCTTCCTAGTACCATAACCAATTGTCTTTCTCGTCCGAAAATCCTTGAAAACACAAAAGTTAGGCCAAAAGATCACAGTTCACTGTAAAGCACAGGTTATTTGAGAAATAGACAATAAGTTATGTTTAAGGGTAGGAACAACAAGAAGAGAGTCCAAATTCAAATTGTCAGTAAGAGTAACTGAACCTTCTCCAATTATGGAAGCATGATTACCACTTGCTGTGGACACTATATGTTGCACGGACGGTTTCATGGATTCAATATGCTTACCGTCAAAGGTCATGTGATCAGTTGCACCAGAATCAATTATCCATTCACTATTGATAGTAGAAGTAGAGGTATGCAGACTCTTACCAACTTCGGATGATTCGACAACAGCAACAGAGGCTTGACTTGGTTCGTCAGGTTCTATGCTGGATTGTTCTGTGACAGCAACAGCGGCTAGGCGATTTGATTTTGAATTTCGTTTGCGAGGCACCTTGGTAGGGTCCCACCATTCTGGGTGCCCAATATTCATAACACCGAGACCTTGGTGTGTCCAGTTCCTCCACAGTGAGTGCACATACGTTCTGTGTGATTATTGCGATTTGATGGTCCCAAAGACTGGTTTTGGTCATTGGGTATTCGTTCTGATTTTAGATTAGTTTGTTGAGGCTTGGTCCCAACGAGCAATCATAGCAGATGAATCTGGGTGGGTGAGTAGGTTCTCCATTCAGTGTTGCTCTTCGGGCAGAATCGCGACGTACACATGCATAAGTCTCTTCAAAACCCAGTGCAAGATCTTTTCTGAGAATTTCACCTCGAATTTGTTCAAACTCTGCGTCTAGCCCATTCAGAAAATAAGCACTCGTAATCGTTCAGTTGATTTTGCATAAGCAACAACATCATCGGGATCTTTCATTTTAATTTTATCGCGGTGATCTAGTTCTTGTCTTCTTGAAAGATTTCTACAAGGTCACCATAATAAGTGGACAGAGGACGGCCAACCTGTTTTGTAGAGAAAGCTCGCTAGTTTAGTGCAAAGATTTGTGCTTCATCTGACCCATCATAGAAGGCTTTGGCAAGAGCATTCCAGATCTCACGTGCAGTACGCAGCCGAATATAGCGCTTCATAATCTCCGTCGACATAGAGGCCAGCAACCATCCTTTATAACCTTCTGATTTTCAGCATAACACTTTGCATAAGAAGCATCAGTCTCCTTCGGAGGATCTGCCCTCCCCATAATATATTCAAGTTTCTCACGACCAGCAATCTGCATTTCTATAATCTGGGACCATATATCATAATTAGTTTCGGTAAGAATAACTCCAGCAGCAAAGCTGGAATTTTCGGATTGAACATGTATAACAGGTACAGAAGGTGATTCAGATTGTTTATCTGACATGGTGTTTCAGGGTGCAAGAAACCTTGCTCTGATACCAAGTCAAAAATACAAGAAATATAGAAATATAAGAATTATGTGAGAAGAATTCAGAACTCGATTGGTGTTATACTCTATATCTTGCTCTGCGGAGTTCCTCCCTTTTGGGCAGGTAAAATGTGAATTATCACTGCTGCGGATAATCATAAGTTGGATGTTTAGTTCATGTAAAAAAAGGGTCTGCAAGTTGCCCTTATCCCTTGGACTACTGCTAGTTACGAACGAGAAATTATGGATTTGGATAGTACGGAAACTGAGGAAGCTGTTTTATACATCTGTCTTTACTCTCTCACAGACCCTTTTGAGGTTTTCTTCTTTTGTTGGTCGTAGCAGACAACTTGTCAGAGGAGCAAATGTGTCAGATTAAACAGATGTTTAACGTGATGGATACAGACGACACTGGAGATCTGTCATTGGAAGAACTGAAAGATGGCCTCCACAGGTTGGGCCATTCTGTTCCTGACCCTGAAGTGCAGATGTTAATGGATGCCGTGAGTCTGTTTAATGTGTTGGAATGTTCTTCATTAAGTTCTTCTACCAGTTAGATACGATACTTCTTTGTTCTACTTGCTATTGTCCTCGTTCTATTTCTTTTCCTCTTACAACGTAAAAACCTTGTCTGGTAAAGGCGGACATTGATGGAAATGGAACACTTAGCTGCGAGGAATTTGAGACCATGATAATTCACCTGATAAGAATCGCCAATGACGATCATCTCTCTCAAGCTTTCAACTTTTTTGACAAGAACAGAGATGGCTACATCGTGTTGAAAGCAGCCTTGATAGATGACTTCAACCCCGGTCCAAACAGCGAGCAGGTCATCAGAGGCATCATATCTGATATTGATCTTGACAAGGTACGTAACTACCAGACGACATGATCATAAAAGATTAGAGATAAAAAATGTCCTGTAATTTCATGTGGATTTTAAAGGATGGTAGAATCAGTTACGATGAATTCAAGGTGATGATGAAATCTGGTATGGACTGGAAAATGGCTTCTCGACAATACTCAAGAGCAATGCTAAATGCACTGAGCATCAGATTTGCCAGAGGAAAATCAATGCAAAACATATCAGGGCAATTGTTGAATTTATCCGGGCAGCTGAGACAACGGCTATCAGGGCCACTAAGAATACAAAACCTGTCAGGTCCTCTCAGGAAATAAAACTCTGCTGAAAAGGAAGCCCCAGGGATTTTTTTATTTAAAAAAAAAAGAGTCACGTGCAATCAATACAAAAAACTCGTTTGACTTCTGCACGATTGCTACCAGAGGGCTCAAGTAGAAATACCATTTTGAAGACAGTCAATGAGAAGAAACCCAGTGATCATTTGAGTTCCTATGTAAGGGTTTTACTTACCATTGTACAATTCAAGTCCTGATGTAATGTTCTATATAAAGGTTAACAAAATTGCCAAAGCTGTACATCCTAAAGGTAGGGACCGAGTTCAACTAAGATCACTCAGTCGTCAGTCTTCCAATTCAACTCAAAAACTGACTAACAATTAAATCATCGAGATTTTAGGTTTTTTCATGATGAAAAGTCGATAATTCCCTCCATTTCAATAACAAAATGAGATCTTCTATTTTCACTTTTTATATACATGTTATTATATCAAATAAAATAGAAGACTCACTGGCAAATAATAGAATCGCCAACCGTATCAGAAAATAAAAAATGCTCATAATCAATCCAATATATGCATAATCGAAATTGCAAGGCCGCCCTTGTAAGTTTCAGTGACTATTATTATTAGATACAAGTCAAGTGATGTAGTCGTAAAGCCAACAATTCTGAAGCACTACAAAGTGAAACTATAGGTGCTTAATTTACTTAACAAGTTCCAACGTAAAAGATAGGGGGGAAAGCAAACATGTATTGAAGCTTATAAAGCTAATAATATTTCGAACAAATGGGGATATTTGCACTAGAAGATGCAACATGCTACGACATAATGTTAACGAGTGAGACAAAACAACTTGCCATGTTAATTGATAGGATGCTATTTACATTCGTACGCCGAGTCTCCCCATTGCACAAAAAGATAACGAGGCTTCTTTTTCTCACTTCTGCCTTCCGAATACTTTTCTGCAGAACTACTTACAATTCACACAATGTGTATTCTGAAGATACGGACATGAAGCATTTCAATTTCTACTAGTCCCACCAGCGACAGTATTCCCCTTCCACTTACTAGTTTTAACCTTGCATGCAACTGCTTCCTTACTTGAGGTGGTTGTCTGACTACAGGCACCTCCAGAGTCTACATCTGCTAGTCCGTTCTCTAATGCTTTAACCAGGTTCTCAAAGTAGTTTTTTGTCACACTGTTTAAGGAGACACACAATACTCTTGGATCAGACTAGCCCTCAAAGTTTCAACGTTGCTTTTCTTTTTCTGTAGTAAGAACATAATAGGGGAAATAATAACACATCAAGGATACCCAACAATCCCAATACAGAATAAATTCTTCTACATTTCCCCCCTCTGTTTTCCCTGCTCTAACATGATACATTAGCTGTTAGCAATGCAGGCACACCTAATCACAAGGAGTCCACACACATATTAGAGGATTTCATAAATGTGTAAAATATATTTTTTAAAAAGGAATTTGTTCTGCAGGGAAACCTCAAAATCGTGCAGAGCTTTGTCATTCCTGATATTATAAAGCACAGGTTTGAGCACATAAACATGACAAGTACCTGGTCAGTCCAGCTAACTTAGTTCTGAACTCGTGAAATTCTTTTGATGGGCCCTCGGCAGTGAGAAACTGTTGCAGCTCCTTTTCAGCACATTGATGAAGCCTTTCCAGACCAGACTCCGCCTCACCTACAACATAATGAAAAGATTTTACCAACAATAGTGACCATATATGAGAACCAATAAACAATTTTTTATCGACCCTTTTCCTCTCTATACAATACACATCTGAGACCCCAAATCAGATTCATCTTGAAAGAATACATGCGTTTAGTGGCAAGACTGAGAAAGAAAATTGCATGAAATCTTAAAGAACATATACCTTGTACGTACTCAAAGAACTGTCTCTTAGCATGCTCATGCTCAGGTAGGTAATATCCATATGCATAGGTCCATTTTAAAACTCGTCTACATTCAATTATCTGTCAAAAGAAGGAAGATGGAAAATATAAGCTATTATCACATAGGCCAGTGACTTCAATTTTACATCAGTTTCACTCCTTGCTTCACTTTACTTTCTAGAAATGAAATGGTTGAACAAATTCAAAAGGTATTATCTACATAGACCACCATATATGATAGCTAATAAATTCTATAATTGTGAAACTAAAAACGTAAAACTATGACCCAGAAAAACAGAAGAGGAGTTCTTTTCACCTGAAGCCAAGCATCTGTTATGAACTTAAGTTGAGATTCCGGTGTGCAATGTATGTTACTAAGCTTTTGAAGCTGTCAGAAATCAAGAAATTCATAAGTTGAAAAGATCATACAGCATTGCTTGTATTGTAGCTTAATAGCCTACAATTTCATAATATATAGATGGGATGACCCGCACTTTTAGACAATTTCACCATCGTATGATTAGAAATAATACAGACAATATTTTCAATTATTAGGAAGTATTGGAGGAATTACCGCTGGGACCAGTAAGAATGAGACCATTAACAACAAATAAATGCAAATTAGCAATGTACATTAAGGCTCACCATAAGTATGTTATTACTACTATAATTGTGTGTACTCTACATGCATCCGGATATAAACTAGTACAGCTTCATTACTCAATTCACATGGCTGATAATTCATGGACATTGGGCAGACTTTCTCATTCAACAAATGCAACGATGCAAACTTAGTAAAATGGACAGAACAACTTACATTTACAGTTTGCATTTGATGTAAATCTAAAACAGCTTTCTGCCTCGACTGCATAATCATGACAGCTATTATGTTAGTACAAATAACTAAAATTCTATTAGGAATATCATGCTCCGCATAATGGCCGACCCACATAAAAAGAGAACACACCAATCAAAGAAGGGATCCACGCAAATAGACAGTTAGTACTCTCCTACCCGATACCATGTCATTCAACCCAGTTTCGTCACTGTATACATGCTATCCTATTTAAACAAGAATTTGGTTAGTTCTCTATAATCACTATGTATATTAGGCATTCTTCATAGAAGTCATTCCTTCCTAATATCTTATTCAAGTCACCAATTTCAGACACCCCTTCCTAAAGAACAGTGCGCAGAAACTCCTAGATGCAAGCCAGTGATTATAAAGGTAAAGTCATGAGAAATGAGTGACGCTAATATCTGAAAATTCATAATAAAACTAGTGAACTGAGAGAGTAAGCCTAATGTAGAGAAATAATAAATAAATGAAAACAATGACACAGAACAGTAAAGAATCCAGAAGTGACCAGCACAGCCTTGTTTTGCTTACCGCCTGATTCGTCGCCCATCGTTCATAATAATGAGTATATCTCTCCAAAGAATTTTTTGCCATTTCTCGCCTCCTCTCAGCTTCATCATACTATAGCAATGACATCAATTTTGTAAATTAAAAACAAGAATCAGTCTTTCATATACTCAACTCTCTAAAAAATGTCCCAAATAATTAATATCAAGTGGTCTTACAGCTCCCTCTTGCTTAGCTGCCTCGTAACGATTGCAAGCATAGAAACCACCAGTCCTCTCACCATGATCTGACCATCCACCAAGGCACAGCCTGTATTATCGCAGATATGTCAAGCAATGGAACATCAAAAGAGAACAAAAAAAGGTCAGAAAAATACTCACCAGCAAAACTCAAATTTACAAGGTGGTGTGCATGTCATGTGCATACATCCATGGTTCTTTTCAATTGGCCGTTTGCACTTCGGACAGGGCTTTGAATTGGCTAAAATCCTGTGCATCATCACATCCACAATTAGAAGAATAAAATTAAGACACTTATTCAGCAGTAAACTTTGTATATCCCCATTAAGTTCACCCAAACATAGTTTGCAATGTATAGAAGTAATAGTAATGGTATTGATTCCTTTGCTTGATACAATTCAATCGCACAAGAACTACCAGTTTGCGACTGAAACATCAAAAACTGAGACAGCTACCATATATGTGGGGATAATTATTTCATTAGATACTATTAACTCGTGTTTGTTAACAATCACAAGAAACAACATAAAACATTTTCTTCCCATAATTAACCATTACATTTCTCAATCCAAAACATATTGAAACATGAGCAGGAAGGAACCAACTGATTCAAACTGAAAAGAAAAGAAAAATGAAAAAAAAAAGTAAAAGAAGATCTTCCACCAAGTAATTTAAATCACAAATCACCACTATTTAATCTCCATAAATAAAATGCAACTGCTGATTATAGCCGTATGTCACAAACTAAAATGAAGACACGAGGTTTGAAGGAATTTATAAGACAAATTCCAATAAGATAATCAATACATACCAGTTCATATTTTCAGACTCAGCACTGTTCTTCAATATCCACTTTGCAACAGTTCCACAGTCCACAGGACGATGAGCTTCCTCAGTACACTGCATTTACTTGGTAGTTTTCAGAAGTCATGTATGAAGCAACAAATTTCTAATATCTAACACTGGAATATTTAAAAAATATATGGAACGCTTACATTCCAGCAAAAGCTGTATGAACAGAGGCAAGAGACATCAAGGCTTCCACCACCAGCTGTAAAATGAACAGCATGCTCACACCCTGCAGCAGGACACCACTTAGTCTGCACAAGAACAAAGGAACAGGAAAGTAACTTTGGGATATTTGAATAGCTAAGTGTTGTAATATATCTCGACTAGAAGATGTCAGAAGAAAGTCACAGTCAGATCTAAGGTTCGAAAGGAATGGAAATATATAGAGTGAGAACATAATCAAACTGCTCACTTGGAGAAACAAAAACTCATTGTTCACACACCGTTCAATGGTTTTAATATTGGTAACAAATCATTGCCCCTAAACTCCAAATTCCATTTGAAATAAAAACCATATTCCTCTCTTTAAGAAAAGAATTTACCTAAAACCCCTCGTCACTATCCATTTCAACCAATATTTAAAGCTTACAAGCTAGTTATAGTATTAGAAAAATGTGAAACTAAAATGTAAACCGTTATGAAGTCAGTGATGATAAATGCATCTTAAAACCTCTTCTTCTCAAGATGCAAGGAAACATAACTATGAATGGAAAATGGGAAAATTGAAGTCCATCAGTAGAGAAATGCAGGGCAATGGCTGTTGAAAGAAAAACTACATTATAACAGAGTTCTTTTCCAAGTTTAATCTCCATTATGTCAGCATGTTAATACATTAAAATATTGCAAGTATTGTGACAAAAAAAAAAACAGTGCGGGCTTGTTACCTTTTTGTTGTTTTCAACATATGATCTAAGAAGGTAACGGTCATACTTCGCCTTATCTTCATGAGATGCTAACTCATTGATCATGTCTTGACCAACAGCAGCTTGACATGGTGGGTCAGGGCATCTCAACAACAAACATCCAGGACCATCATTGATTGCAGTGTTAATATAGCCTAGCAGGATTTGCAAAACAACAGATAACAGTTGACATCTTTAACTCTGTAAGAGAGAACTGAAAATTTCAAGTTGGCAACATGATTTTCATGATAGATAAACAAGAAAACATCTTAGATGAACTCATCAGCAAAATTTCTTCGTAAATCAAAAGACCACATAGGAGAAAGGAAAAAAACCTCCAAAGCAGTGGAGTGAGAAGACCATTGCAAGGGCCAAAAAGATAGTATAATTTAACAAAAATTTCCAATAGAATTGTCCTAATGCATTATCCTCTCCTTCACAAATATAAACTAAATCCCAAATGTCACCATGCAAGGACACACAGTAGCACCTGAATCATAGCAAAACAGAGTACAATTTTTTCTCAAAAAAAAAAGTACATTTAAAGATATGCTTCTATTTAATCCTAAAACCAACCACAAAAAACTACTGCATATAACAAATAAAAAAAATGGGTAACAAAGTTAAAGACAAGATGTCAGTGCCGAAAGCACACTGAGAAACTGAAACAAGAGGATTTTAGAAAAGGGGTCGAAACTTACTTTATTCCTGTGATTCAAGGAAATTTATACAAGAGTATTTCCTAATTTAATGCTACTAACTATCAGATTTGCGTATAAGATAAACTTATCTTATCTATTATAAGATAAACTCATCTCCTAGAAGATAATCTCCTAAGCTAACAGACTTATTTAAAAATAAAGATAACTAATTATCCAACACTCCCCCTCAAGTTGAGGAATAGATATTTATCATTCCCAACTTGTTTAGAATTGTCTCGAATCTAGGCTTAGGCATGATCTTTGTGAAAATATCTGCTTCCTATGCTTGAGTAAGAACATAGCATAATTCAATGCCTCCTTCTATTTCACGTTTGATGAAGCTTCGGTCAATTCTAACATGTTTCGTTCAAACATGTTGAACTGGATTCTTCACTATGTTAATGGCTGATTTGCTATCGCTAAAGATTTTGGTGGGAGCAGAAGTGGTGATCTGTAGATCCTGCATTAGCCTCTCTAATCAAATAACTTCCCAAATTCCTTGTGCAATTGCCCTAAACTCTGCTTCTGCACCGCTTCTTGTCACTACGGACTGCTTCTTGCTTTTCCTTGTGACAAGGTTCCCCCACAGCTTAGTACAATAGCCAGAAGTTGATCTACTATCTTCAATACAACCAGCCCAATCTGCATCCATAAAACCTTCTATGCTCCTTTTCTCATTTTTCTGAAATTAATCCTCTACCTGGACTGCCTTTGAGATACCTCAAAATATAGTTGAATGCCTCTAAATGCCTTTGAGTTGGAGAGTGCATAAATTGGCTGACAATAGTCACAGAGTAAGCAATATTTGGTCTGGTTAATGACAAATAGATAAGTTTTCCTACCAACCTTTGGTATCTTCCTTTGTCAATAGGAGGATCTTTTTCATTTCTTTTCGATGGAGTTCCCATGGGTTTGCAACCCATTTTTTCTATTTTCTCCAATAAATCAAGAATGTATTTTCGTTGAGATATAAAAATACCTTCTTTACTTCTAGCAATCTCCATTCCAAGAAAGTGTCTCAAGGCTCCGAGATCTTTTACTTTAAATTCTAGTCTCAATTTGTTTTTAAGATCGTTGATCTCACTAGTATCATCACCTGTGATTATAATATCACAAACACAATCAAGATGGACTTCTTTCCATTTTTTCCAAATTTCACAAACAAGGTGTGATCAACTTGTTCCTGTTTGTATCCAAATCTGCAAAGAGTGTCACTGAACCTCTTAAACCATGCTCGTGGAGACTGTTCGAGGTCGTATAAAGATTTTTTCAGTTTGCAGACTCTCCCCCTTTCTTCTTTAGATTCAAAACCTGTGGGATCCTCATATATATTTCCTCATCTAATGTACCATTTAAGAAGGCCTTTTTAATGTCAAGCTGATGGAGTTTCCAATCTAAATTTGCAGCCAATGATAGAAGAACTCTAATTGTGTTCAACTTTGCAACTGGAGCAAATGTCTCCTCATAATCTATTCCACACGTTTGTGTAAAACCTTGAGTTACTAATCTAACCTTATACCTTTCGATCTCTCCATCTTCCCTATACTTCACAGTGAACACCCACTTGCTACCAACCACCTTTTTTCCCTAAGGTAGATCTACAATATCCCATGTCTTATTTTCAAGTAAGGCCTTCATCTCCTCAAGTATAGCTTCCTTCCACTTAGGCTATTGGAATGCATCATGCACATTTCTTGGAATTCTTACACTGTCACGCTTAGCAGTGAAAGCTTTAAACTTTGAAGACAACTTTGAGTAAGTCAAATAATTTGAAATAGAATAGTTGGTACATGATCTTACCCCCTTTTGTAATGCAACTGGCATATCCAAGTCACCTGCTTCTTTAAGAGTCGGTTCCTGGTCAAATGATTGGCCTTGTTGAGGAGCTTTAGGCCTTCGAGAATACACCAAGATTGGCTGGTCGGGAACTAGTTCTCCCACTAAATCAGACTGGACAATTTTGGATTCAATGGTGGGTGTTTGTGAGTTTTGTGGGAAGATCTGGACAGAAGTTTGTGAGATAGGGAGTGATATGCTTGGGTCTCAATAAGTCTCTTCATGGAATGTCTCCCTTTGAAGAGAGGTATCGGAGAAGAATGATTGACTTTCAAAAAAGGTGACATCATATGAAACAAAGAATTTGTTCATAAAAGGTGAGAAACACTTATAACCTTTTTGAGTGGGAAAGTACCCAACAAACACACACTTAATAGCTCGTGGGTCAAGTTTGCTTCTATTGGGTTGATTGTTGTGTACAAAAACAGTACACCCAAAGACTTTAGGAGGAAGAGAATTAAGAATCTTTATGTGAGGAAATTGATCTAGAAGAACACTTAAAGGGGTTCAAAATTGAAGAGTTTTAGAAGGGAGACGATTTATCAAGTATGATGCAATTAGAATAGCTTCTCCCCAATAGGAATTTGGAACATAATTGGTAAACATCATAATCGGGCTACCTCTAACAAATGACGATTCTTTCTTTCCGCTATCCCATTTTGTTGTGGGGTATAAGCACAAGAACTATGGTGGATGACCCCATTTTCACTGAGATATTGAATAAAACCATGTGAGAAATATTCTTTCCCATTGTCGGTACGTACTATCTGAATAGAGGTTTGGAATACATTTTGAATGAGCTTGTGAAATTGTTTAAAGACATGATAGGCTTTAGATTTGTCTTTCATTAGGTATACCCAACATACCCTTGTATGATCATCAATGAAACTGATAAGCAAACGAGTACCCGTTAAACTTTTAGCTCTAACAGGACCCCAGATATCACTATGAATCAACTGGAATGGTTTTGACGGTATCTGTATGACTATATGGCATGATTGTTTTTGCTTTGCTTTGCAAGGACACATTGCTCACAATATAAAGAAATATGATCTTTATTGATGAAAAGTTGTGAATATAAGATTTTCAAATATGGGAATTTTGGATTACCAAGACGTTGATGCCATAACATAACATCAGAATTTGACATAACCGAAAGGAAAAACTTATTGGTGTTTTAAATTTAGTAGGAGTACTCTTTCCTGAGTAGTAAAGTCCATCTTTCTCCTCAGCACTGCCAATCATCTTCCCCAAACACCGGTCCTGAAATTCACAATGAGAAGGAAAAAACGTCACAATACAGTCCATGTCCTTGGTTAATTGACTAACAGATAATAGATTATAAGTTAACTTGGGCACATAGAGAACGGTATTTAACGTCAGATTTGACAAACAAACCCTCCCTTGACCAATAGCTGGTGACACCTTTCCATTTGCGACCCAGACATTAACTTTTTGTTCACTTCACTCATATTTCTCAAAAACATTCAAAGGCCCAGTCATGTAGTCTGATGCACCCGTGTCCACAATCCAGAAATCGTGACCTAGAGACTTTGATAATAATGATTGACACAAGTTACCTTTATGCACTAGTGTT
>JANZLC010000005.1:8253207-8268848 GCA_026413385.1 Erythroxylum gracilipes | reverse complement strand
CTTCGTCCGCTTCATGTCCGTTAAACGGACATGGGAGTCCATTTAACGGACCTTCTCGGATGGTTTTGGACACTTTGCGCAGTGTGTGTCCGTTAAACGGACATCAATGTCCTTTTAACGGACTGTCTCGGGTGAAAATGGACAGTTTGGCAGATCCATGTCCGTTAAGCGAACATGCATGTCCGTTTAACGGACAGGCTCGGGTCAGCTACAGTATTTTTTTTCGATTTTGACTAATTTTAAGGCCGAATCTCGCTTTGAGGCCTCTAATATGATTTGTAGATATGGATGTTAGCTTTCAAATGGAACAAGAACGAAACATTTGGATAACTACAGAAAGAGTTATGGCATTCGCGCCAAAAGAGGTCAGAATTGATTTTGAAAATGAACTAGGTTCAGTGTTTTGGGCATAAATCGCTCATCCGACCTCTAAATGGGTTGATTCTTAAGCCAATGGATTTAGGAGACATATAGGTATCTCTCCATAAACTTTTGTTTCATTTGGAGTTAAATTGAGATGGGTTAATGAAAAGCAAGTAAGGGGCAGTTATGAAGTTATATTAAGAATTTCAGCAAGGCATATGTCTCAGGACGTTGGGCTCCGGAAACGGGGTCCAACATATCTTCTGTATAGAAATACCTTATCTTCAATGGCATCCTGAATAAAAGTCAACTTGATATCATTATACCTTGATCTCTCCTGATAGTTCATTCTGACTATCATAGTAAATAACAAAGTTTTACACGTCCACATATTAACCCCTAATGACATGTATTATTTTTATGTTATACACAACATAATTGTTGATTGAAGTATTACTTTCCAACTAATTACACATCTAAATCGGGTAAAGATATAACATATTACTGATCTCTTTCTCAAAAGATCTCCACCATAATTAGAATCTATATAGCCAACAACACTATTAGTTAAACCATTAGAACTGCAAACCAAGCAAATATTGCTCATACTTCTCATGTATCACATAATTTTACTTAACAACTTTCCAGTGAGCTTTTCCAAACTTACTTATAAACCTGCTTACCACACTAACTATATATGTTAGATATGGGTTTGTGTATACTATGGTATAAATCAGACTCCTAACTACACTCGAGTAAAGAAATTGCTTCTTGTAATCTTTCTCAACATTTCAACTAAGTAATGCACCAACATCTAATTTAACATATGTTGCTATGGAAGGGCAATCCAATTTTGACAGATCTATTAAAAAGTTTGTAACACCTCTACAATGTACTTTTATTATAATAAATACAATAAACTCTTCTATCCCTTTATACCTCTATTCCTAAAATTATTTTGTTTGCATCTGAATTCTTCATCCCAAACTTACTACTTATCAAGCTTTTTAGACTGTTAATTTCAACCGTATTGTTAGTTATAATTAATGTCATCAACATGTAACAATAAATAGATATATACACTATCTAACATTTTCCTAGAATAAATACAGTCATCAAATTGATTTAGATTAAAGTCATGAGACAAAATAAATGCATCAAACCTCATATACCATTACCTCAATGACTATTTAAACTCATATAAGGATTTCTTTAGAAAAAATATATATAGTCCTTCTCAGAGTTAAGAAATCCCTTTCAATGCGACATAAAAATTTGTTCTTTTATATTTATATACAAGAACATAGTTTCAACATCAAGTTTGTCTAACTTAAAATTATATACAGTTATCATAATTAAAAGAACTTGTATGACCTTATACTTCACAACTAGTGAGAATACCTCATGATAGTTTAATTCCATCCTTTTATGAAACACCCTGTGGCACTACTCATGCCTTAAACCTAACTGGCTAAACTTCAAAGGTACCTTCTTTCTTCTTAAAGACCTATCTGCATCCCACATGCTTTACAACTTTTAGTAAAATTACAAGATCCCATGTCTCATTCTTGTATAAAGATGCATCTCCTCATTCATGGTAACCAACCATTATAATGCTTCTTTACTATCTACTACCTCTCTATAAGTCATTGGTTAATCACCATCTATATTCTTAACTACTGTCAAGGCATAATTCACATGATTAGTTTCACCAAAATCAGCACAAGCTAAACATCTGATAAGTTTCTTGATTTCTCTTCCTGTCTTATTTACTGTTATAATTTGTGTAGATTGTTTCTCATATACAATCATGGACTAATTTACCACTTTCTTACTTGGAGTTTCAATTTTAAACTCTACCTTCTAGTTAGCATCTTAATCCTTTTTAGTTACAAGATGACTAAACTCCTCCTTTGGCAAAACATAATAAATTCATTAAAAGTAGCATCTTCATAAACTCTAGAGTTCTATCCTTTTTAATAAATTATAGTTTATACCTTTAACTCTAACATCATACCCTAGAAAGATGTAATTCATTGTCCTAGGGTCCATTTTACCATTATTAACATACGTATAAATAGGCCAACTGAATATCCTCAAGCTAGAAAAGTCAAATGGAGTATCATCATAACAACATCTTGATGAGTCTTAAAATCTATTATAGTGGATAGATATTTATTCACCAAGTTAGTAGTATTAGTTACCTTAGCCCATAATTACTTTATAAGTTTAGCATTTAATTGCATGTATTAAACATGGTATGTGAGTGTTTGGTTCATACATTTGGTAACCCCATTTTGTTATGGTATATGATATACAATATGGTGCCTTATTATATCTTCCTTCTTACAAAACACTTCAAATGAATTATTGTAGAATTCCAAGTTATTATTCGTTTAAGTGTCTTGACTTATCTTTTGGTATATTTTTCAGTCACGATCTTCCACTCTTTAAACACTTCAAATACTTCATCCTTCAATTTTAGAAATACACCCTTAACAAAATAACAACATTCCCTATAAGATTAAACTAGAGATGGACCCTATAAATCTAAATGAATATAATTAAGATATTAGCGAAAGTAAATTTTCCATAGCCAAATTTTATTTTATATTGCTTGTCGAGAACATAAGACTAGCAGAACTTCATCTTCCCAATCATATCTTTCATCCAATCTCTGATGCCATAACTCCATATTGTCATCATTTTACTTTAATGATTATGAAAAAGCCACCTACTGCTCCCATTACTATCCTTTTTATTATGACATAAATGTTATCCTATATTTTTTCTTTTCATCATAGTTAATCCACCTTTTGCCACATTAAACTGCCCATCACTATTATACCTTTTATTATCAAGAGTACTAATATAACTCATATTCTTTCAAAGCTTAGGAATATACCAAACATTCAATATTCTAATAATCTCATCATGTATTTGAATCTGTACATAACCATTGCCTTTGACAGCATGCTCTACATCGTCACCCAATATGATAGTACTACTCAATTTTTAAAAGAATAAAACTAGTCCAAGTTATATGATAAGATTTGTCTGTGCCTATCACCCACTAATTTACATAATCATTATTGTTAACTGTCAATATATCAGTACCTCTTTTATCCTCTTTATCGAAACTCTCCTGGACTAAAATATTACTTATATTTTCTTCTATTTCATTTCCCTCATTTCTCTTCTTCATGGATAGTCTCTCTTAAAGGGCATTTATCTATAAAATTAAAGCATTAAACAACATTAGCTTCAATATAGATTATAACTTGCTCTTATTTCTAATTACAGTTGTATTTATTGAAATCCTCTAATGTTGCTTCTGGTATAAATGATTTGTAAATGATCTCTTCTTATACTTATTTTTAAGTTGGTTTCAAAACAAAGTATTGGTTATTTAATCAATCATCTCTCTCAATACCTCATTTCCCAAACTCAATAATATTGTGTTGTGCACCTTTGACAATATCTTTTCCTTCTCCAATGCCCTCAAATTCTCTAGCAAGTTTTCTTCTCCTTCTAAGGCTTCTGTGCATCCCTGCTAAATAAGAACTATCTTCACCTTCACCTTTTATATAGTAAAATCACTCGATCCATTGAATTTCTCAATATCATACTTGTGAATAGATGTCTTAATATCAAATCCCAACTTTGATACAAATTATTGCAAAAATAAAAGCAATATAAGAAGAAGATTAAAAAAAACAAGAATATAAGAATTTATATGGATCGACCATTATATTACTTATATTGACAAGTAAGGAGATATATTTTTATTATTATAAGAAAGATGATATAAGGAGAAGTATGATAACCAACAATAATTTACATAACCATTAGAAAAGTATTTATATATTAGGATTAATATACGAAGTTCAAAGTATCAATGTTTTAAAAACTGGACCAGATATCAAACTAGTCAAAGAAAAGATTTAAGGTTTAAAGATTCAACCGGTATTAAACTACTATCAAATCGGTATATAATAAATAAGAAATAAAAATTATAAGAATAAGTAAAAATATAGTATAAAATAAAGTACCTTATTAAAATAAAAATGCACTAATAATGTCTAATAATATATAATATACCAATAATAAATATAATAATTTAAAGTAAGATTGAATCTAACATATTTTTTTAAATAATAATAATAGTATTTCGATATTATAATTTATTTAAAACTTATAAAAGTTGAAGTATATTTAAAGAAATTCAATAGAAAAGACTCTGAGTTTATTCTAATTTTCTTTTTAATGTCCTTTAAATATATTATTCTAATTTCCTTTTTAATGTTCTTTAAATATACTTCTTTTATATTTTAAATATTATTTTTAACACATTCTTAATTATTTAAGAAAAATTACTTATATATACTAACTAATAATTTAATTTATTAAACAAATTTATGATAAAAATAGTAATTAGATTCTAACAATAATAATTAAAAAATTTCAATTAAATATAAGGAGATAATTAAAGAATCTAAATTTTCACAAATATAATTTATTTATGAGATTAAATAATTTTATTATTTTTAAGAATAAAATAGTATTTTGTTTTAAAAATAATAATTTAAAATAAAATTTTTAATTAAAATATAAATAAATAAATAAAAATATAATTTTTTATTTAGATTTTGTGAAAGAGCTAAAAAGAAAAAAATTTCATTGAAAATTTAAAAAATTTATGAGTGTACTCTTTAAAATCTTAACTTTCGTTATAATGCATTATACTAAAACTCAATCTTAAAAGATTTACAACTACAAGTACAGTCATGCCTAGTGTGCGGCTAAAAGAGGAACTTAAATGATGATGGTGGGTCCTGCATCATTATAAAGAAAGTGAGTCCTATATCATTAAATAGACCATAGGTCCCATATAACTTTAAAACGTGACTTAACTGATTTTTAGAAAAAGTGGGCGGTCTTTAAAGAAACCGGCCGATTTATTACTTAACTGGCCGGTTTTTTCCCAGAAAGGTTATAAGCACAAATTAGACCAGAAACTTGGCCGGTTCATATTTATTCGAGTTGAGCTGGCTGTTTCGGTCCAATTTTAAAATCATTCCAAAGTACAATGAGACTTTATTTCAACGTAAATATAAAATTTGTAAAATTCTATTTCCAAAAATTTCTAATGTTAATGAATGTCTATTTTGTGTTCCCTCAGAAATTGTGTCACAAGTTCAATGCCTGTCCCTCTTTTGCATTAACTTTAGTTTGTTTCTAACATATAAATCTCTTTGAATAGTACAAAACCAACATTGGTCCCATGTCTTTGTCTGGTGTCAATTAACTAATATAACTTTAATATTCTTTTAAATTTAAGGCATATCTCATAATTCTTCAACTCCTTCTTCATCATTTGTTTAAGTCCACAATTACAAGTGGTAGTCATTGGGATTATATCACCAGTATTAGATAGTATAACGTATTAAGAAATTGAGGTGAGATTTGATCTCGTGCATAAGGAAAGAAAAATATAGCTTTTTATTTTTTGAAAGTTAATATCACTTTAAATTATATAATATGATTAATCTATAAAATATAATAAAGAATAAATCAAAGTCTATACCTTATTACAAAGCTTGGTTCTTTTTACGCAACTTCCCTCAAATCCATATTGTTGAACTAAGGGAGGTTTTAATGATAACAAAACAAAAGTAGTACTAACAAGTTTAATATTATTGATGAGAAAGAATGTGAGAACAAAATCTTATCATATCAAAGTATTACGATAGAAAAGATGATGTTTTCAATCTTCAATATCAAGATCAAGTTAAGAAGAAGATCAAGATACATCGAGTTTATTTCATGTATTACTTATTGTAAGCTCATCTTGATTGCCTTTGATAGTATAAAAGGCTCACCATGTGTAATAGCTTCATCTTACTTCATTGCATGACTCTTTACATTTATCAAGAGGCAATAAGGTTTTTTATTTTAATATAAAAGCTTTTTGATCTTTCAAATAATCTTTGGGAGAATTTTAAGAAGTGTTTTAATCATGTTTTAAGCAATTGAAGTTGCTAAAGTCATGTTTTTAGGGTAATATGAGTTAGTGATTGACCAATATCGGTTAAAATTATTAAATTTAAAGTATTGAGTTTTTGCTTTAACATTGGTTGATATATTGGTCAACCAATATGCCATCTTGTTTGTTGTTGACCAATGCGTTGAATATAGCCATTATAATAGCTAGTTTTTGGCTCCAACAACTATTTTAGGTCTTACACTATAAATGTGTCTTTTCTCATTGGTTTTTTCAGCAAGAAGCATTTGAGTATCTTTTACACATATTTCAAAGTATTTTCAAGCATTTTGAGCATACGTTATCTCATTTTAAGTGTGAGAGCCTTTTTGTGATTATCATAGCATACATGTAAACAAGTTTGAGTTGTAAGCTTTTTTTATAGGGTTTGTGATCATTATATTGAGTTGATCTAAAAGTGGTTTGAGGTTACTCTTTACCTTGAAAAATGATTGAAAAATAGGTTCCTCTTTGCTAAAATAAAAGATTATATAATTGATATTCTTCGCTTTATAGTGAAAGTCTACGACGAGTCTTAGGAGTAGACATAGGCAAGGATTGTTTGACAAATCTCTATAAATCAATTTGTGTTTCTCTTCCATTATACTTTTTATTTACAAGCATAATTAAATCTTAAAAAATAACCTCTCTACTAGTTAAAGGTAAGGCTATATATTACTGGACCTCCCTAAACCCCATATATCAGCGATATTTTTACTAAGTTTTTATTGTTGTAAGCATAATTAAGTTCGTTTACTTATATTTCATTATTTCACTTATGATAATTTGTAGACATTGTTTTGTAAGTTAGTATACCTTAATTAAAATCTTGAATTTACCCAATTCAACCCCCTCTTAATTGCCATTAAGGAATAACAAGTGGTATCAGAGCAGGTCTATAAGGCTAGAATTTCAAATGAATTCCTATAGTAAAGGTCATAATAGCATACTTAGGAGCATCTTCTTCATCCTTTAACTGATAGGGTCAAAACATTAGTAGAGCCCCTTTCTTTGATATAAAAGACTACCTTTATTAGAAAAAAAAGTTTTCTTGATGACTGAAAATGTCGATTTTTAGGAAATTATTTCAAGTGGTCTATACATTCGTAAAGTTTCTAAGTTGAAAGAGGAATATAATCCCTATGACAAAATATTAATCTGCTTAAATAGTAAAGTCGACCACATTTTGTTTTGTGCATTAGGAAAAAAGGAATTCAATAGACTATCTATGTGTGATATAGCTCACAAAATTTGACATACACTAGAAGTTACTCTTGAAGGAACAAATTAAGGAAAGCAAAGTTAGCATACTAATTTGCCAATATGAATTGTTCAAAATTAAATATGATAAAGAATTTCTAGCATGTATACTAGATTTATTGATATTATCAATGGTCTTAAGGATCTTGGAAAGACCTATACTAACATTAAAATGGTGAGAAAGTTGCTTAGGTCACTACCAAAAATATGGGAAGCTAAAGTGACAATCACACAAGAAGCTAAGGACCTAACAACTCTACCACCAGAGGAGCTTATTGAATCTCTTCTTACATATAAAATGAGGCTCCAAGAGACACAAGAAGGAACAATGCTTCTAAAGAAAAGGAATTTAGCATCCAAAGTCTCAAAGGAAGAATCAAGTGATGAGGAAAAGATATCATCTCGTGAAAGTGATAAAGAAGATATTACTCTAATCACTAAAAAATTCAAAAAAAAGAACTCCATAAGAAGAAAGGACTAAAAAGGTGGTAAGATGGATTTAAAACATAAATAAATAATATTGTTTGTTTTAAATGTAGGAAACTCGGACACATAAAGTCTCAATGCCCTCTCCTAAAAAAAAGTGACAAGCATAAAAGAAATGATAAGAAGAAGAAGAGGGACAAAGGAAAAAAGAAGGCGTTCAAACCTTCCACTTGGGATGATAAAAGTGGCTAAAAAAGAGGACATTCGAAAAGATATATAGCTTACATGTGTTTCATGAAAAATGATGACGATGAGATACTCTCTAACTCCATATCACATGATAATGATAATAATGACATTGATTTGACATAAGATGAGCTTGTTGAGAGTTTTGAAATTGTGACCATGAAAGAGAAAAAGTTATCTTCTAAACTTAAAGAAGTTCAAAAGAATCTAGATGTATGAATGAGTGAAAATGAAAAGATAAAAGAGTGAACTATATAACATCAAATTTTATAAAGGTTTAGCCATAGTAGATAATCACGATTTAGACACTTTAAAGCATGATAATGAAGAATTGAAGAAGAAAGTTGATTCACTCAAGGACTAATGTCTAAGTTCACTAAAGGTAGTGAGAAACTAGAAACATGTTAGGAGCTCAAAAGAGTTCTAATAATAGGCATACAATTGGATATAGTCATGAGAATGCTTCCAACACCAAAACCACTTTTGTCAAAGAAAAGCATTTACATAGTGAAGAACCAATGCTTAGGATGATAAATGAACATAGAGCTTTTAAGCACACACATCAGACCCAATAGAACTCACGTTAAGAGCAAACCTTATACTTTCATCTATCATTCACAATCTAGACTAAGAATTCAACACTTTCAAGGAAAGAATAGGCATAAATTCTATACAAAACATATGATAACATGCAATCACACTTGAACCACATTAGCCCTTACACCAAGCTATATGACACATGTTCACACTTCACACAAGCATCATTACAATGAAAGAAACATGTTTCATTCATACAATTATGCTAGGACCTTTCATTATCCAAAGAGAACATTTAAATCATTAACACAAACAAGAATTTTTCATGACTAATATGCATATAAAAGAATAAGGAATGCATTTGTATGTCAAATTTGTAATGGTCATCATGATACTATCAAATCATATGACATGGTATGCCAGTTTTGTGGTAAATATAGACACATTGATCAGTTCTTCTTTTGAAAAAAAAATGACAATGACTAAACCTTAGCAAGTAGGTTGGAAAGAAGAAGGAGACTAACAACCAAGAACCCAAGCTCATTTGGGTACCTAAGATACATTGATTGGATTGTTTTATAGGTTTCTAAGGAACAAATGGTACATGGGTAGTAGATTCTTAAGACATATGATCGATGATGCATCCTAATTGTTAACTTTTAGAGACAAAGATGGAGGATTCATCACTTTTAGAGATGATGCCAAGGTTAAGATAATTGGCATTGTCAAAGTTAGGCAGAAAGACCACACAATTATTGATAATGTACTCTTAGTTAATGAACTGAACTATAACTTATTAAATGTGAGCCAATTATGTGACAGAAGCTACAAAGTATACTTTAAAGGGAGATCATGCATTGTATTTAAAGTAGTTGATAATAGCATTGCATTTATGGGAAAAGAGAAGGAAATATATATACAATTGATCTTGATGATTTCTCTAACCAAGATATGAAGCGTCTAATTTCTATTAGCAAAGTTGCATAGATTTGGCATAGGAGACTTGGATTCAAATAGTGTCTACGTAGGAACAACTTTAAATAAAACCCTATGAAATTTGGCATGGGAAGAAGCCAAAAATCAATTACTTTAAAGTTTTTAGTTATAAGTGCTATATTTTCAATACTAAAGATAACTTAGAGAAATTTGATTCCAAAATGGATAAAGGGATTTTTCTTAGCTATTTATTAACTAGTAAAACATATATAGTGTTTAATAGGAAGAGCCTTAACATTAAAGAATTTATGCATGTTTTTGATGAATCTAACACTTAAATCCTAGAAAGATCTTGAAGATTATAATATAAGTATATCCCAAGAACTAGAGTCATTAGCCCTTAAAAGAGATAGCAGTGATCACTAACAAATTGCTCATTAACTTATTGTTGAACCAAGTAAGGGAAATAAGAAGGATAAGGAGCTCCTAAGAGAGTTGAAATTCAAGAAAAAGCCATCCTCCCAATCAAATTTTAGGTGATGTTTAATAAGAAGTAATCAATAGATTCCATCTTAAAGATATATCTTATTTTGCTTTCATTTCTCAAGTTGAACCTAAGACAATAGAAGAGGGCCTTAATGATGAAAGTTGGCTTCTTGATATGAATGGATAATTGAACCAATTCGAGTGAAATAAGGTATCAAACTTAGTATTTGGTCCTAATGATCACCAAGTTATAGGTACCAAGTAGGTCTTTAAAAATAAATTAGATGACTCAAGTATTATTGTGAGAAATAAAGTTACACTAGTAATAAAAGGGTACAATCAAGAAGAAGGCATAGACTTCGAGGAAACTTTTGCTCTAATGGCTAAGCTAGAAGCCATTAGGTACTTGCTTGCACTTACATCCTATATGAATTTCAAATTGTTTCAAATGAATGTTAAAAGTTATTTTTAAATGGCTTCATTCAAGAAGGATTTTATGTTGATCAACCTCCTATTTTTGAAAAACATGATGCACCCAACCATGTCTATAAACTTTTCAAGGCTTTATATGGTCTAAAATAAACCCTTAGAGATTAGTATGATAGACTAAGTGCATTTATATTAGAAAATGGATTCTTCAAAATACACTACACTTTTTATTAAAATGCACAAGTATGATATTTTATTTATTCAAATTTATGTTGATGATATTATTTTTGGTGCTGCAAATAGTGTTATAGGTTTTGTATCATATCATCAAAAAATTATATGAAATTATAGAGTTCAGTACCAACCAATAGTACCAACTAGTATTGGAAATTTCATCTAGTACCAGTAAGTATTTCAAATACCGGCCAAATACCAATCATTACCATAAAGTTTAAAAATTGAGGTACTAGTTTGTAAAAAAATAAAATTAACAAAATTAACCTCTGTCTGTCTTTCTCTCTCTCCTCTCTTACCTAGTGTCCTAGCCCAACCTCAACACATCTCCGATCTCCTCCCTCGCAATGATTTCATCATTAGTGCCTTGTTGGATGGGGAGAGTGGTGGTGGTGCTTCAAACAAAAGCTGGGGGTTAAGCACAATGATTTCATCATCGGTGTTCTTTGTGGATGGTGAGAGTGGTGGTGGTGGTGCTTCAGACAAAGGCTGAGAGTTAAGCACAATGATTTCATCACCGAAGTTCTTTCTGGATGGGGAGAATGGTGGTGGTAGCGAGGACAAAGTTGTTGAATTCAGCACTTAGCCATGGTTAGTAGCTTTCTTCTTAAAGCTTGAACTTTTCTTTCTTTGATTTTTCTCCATCTATTTTGTTTCAGTGTTGAACAACCTTTCATATATATTATTAGACACTAAATGAATTATAAGAATGTGTGTTTATAAGAGAAAAGAGAGATAGAGAGAGATATGGACTTTTATTTTAGATGTCAAGAGACATGCAAAGACTAGACAAATGAGGTGGCATTTAAGTGTGAAGAAGGTGAAAATAAGAAACTGTTTTAAATAGATTTGGACAAAACCATTTATGGTATTATACAACATCTAGTGAAACTAAACTCCAAGAAAAACTCCCTTTGTATTATTTATATTTTATTATTTGAGTTTAAGGGAGAATAAAAATATAATGAAAACTATTGTCATACTATATCCAACCAAATTAAGTGAAACTATTCCATTAAGGTATTACACCTTTCTACTCTATTTCATGCAACTATTTGTATTGTGCTATAACAACAGTGACATCCATCTTACAAGTCACTATTAAAGTTTATATGACATTGGTTAGTTATAAAAGTCACTACATTGTGTCATCTATGGACATTAACATATATTTAAAACTTTGTCAATAGCATCTCAATAAGGATTCACAACAATATTTCATAATAGACATACAATTTTTCTTTTCAATTTTAAAAACCCTTCTCAAACATAGCATATGCCCAAGAAGTTTGATTTACTAAAACTTAATATCAATATACTAAATAAAGGTAATTTTTACTCAAGATAAGATAAATGCAAAAAAAAAACAAGTAATAGGTTATATGTCATGACAACTAAATAAGATTAGAAATTTAATCATTTATTTGGTTGCTCATATTATTTTATTTGAGATAATAACCCTCACTACCATTTCAGAAAGATTACTCTAATCTATCTTGTGGGATAACCCTCATTTAAATTTAATTGATCTTAAGTTACTCAACAAATCAATTAAAATTAAATTAGATAGATAACATCCTTATCAATCACATCTTATGTAACGATTAAATTCGTTAGGCAATAACTTGTCAAAACATATCTTATACATTATTCTTAACCCTCTGAATTCATAGGATCATGAGATATAGAAATCATATAAATTTAGCTGAATATGATACATTAATTTAAGAAAAATATATTCATATTAAAATGGCCTTAAGTTACTTAATAAGTTTTACAATAAACATACCTATGATCTTATATTTAAATAATAGAAGACAACAATTACGTTCTTAACGTGTGCTTATTATTTAATGAGATATTTAATTTTTATGATCTTATCACATACACATTACATATAAAATGTAATACATTTAAATATGCATAAAAATATGTTAAACATATAAGTAAAGAATGCAATGTATTCAAACATAATCAAATTATATTTAAAAAAATTATCAAAGTTTGGTTGATTCTAATTATTATTTTTCATAACTAAAATAATATTTCAACTATTTGAAAATTAGATTAGATTAATCTATTTCTTTCCAAATAAATTAAATTCTTACGCTAAGTAGAAATTTAATTTGATTTGAAAAATATTTTAAAATTCAATTGAAAATTATTTCCGATTATCTTGACTCCTTTAATAAATTTAATTTAAAATAATTTTCAGTAAATTGATCTTTTCTCTTATTATAATTTATAAAAACTCTTTTTTAAAATTTTACGAGTAAGACATTTTAATCTATTTAAAAATAATTTCCCTTAATTGGAAAACTATTTTATAATATTAAAACAAACGACTTTCAAAGTTACATAAAACATTTTTAATTTTAATTGAGAAAGTCATTTGCATCATATATCTGGAGATTAATTTCTCAATCAACTAGAAATTTATTACTTAATAAATTAGAAGATTTTTTTAAAATATTAAAGAAAGTTCATTTGTAATTAATAAATGAAAAATTTTTCTAAATTTAATCAAGAAAATACTTTTTCTAATAAATAAAAAAACTTATTGTTCAAGATAATAAAGAAACAAATTCTAAATAAAATAGAATATAGCTCTCTAAATAAAATAACAATCTTAATTTATTTCAGTAAAATTGAAATGAATAAATTTAATTAAGAAACCTTTTTAATTATCAAAGAAAATAATTATACTAATTATAAATGCGCTTTAAATATAATTAATTTTAATTCTAAAAATAATTTTAAAATTTAATTAAGAAGTAATTTAATTATTAATCTTAATTAAATAAAATAATTAATTTTCATTATGGTACCAATTTGGCAGCTACACCTATTTTAAATTCTGATTTGAATATGAGCTACTCTAAATTAAATTACTCTTAATCGAAGAACAAGCTCAAATACTACTTTAGGATACATTATTCCAATAAGCTAAAGACATGTTATTAGGTATGACATATTGGATCAACTAGGCCTGTCTCAAAGTCAATAGGTCAAGCCCAAGTTGGCAGGGCTTCAGGCTTGGCTCGGGCCTTTTTTAAAGTGGAGCCTCAAGTTTAGGCCCTGAACCTATCGCAAGGCTCAATTGGTTGTAACAATATTGTTTTCATACCTAAGTAAAATGATGTCATTTTACTCTATGCGCTTTTGTTTTATACCTAAGTAAAACGACATTGTTTTACACCAGTCCCCACCCTCTCCCACGTAGTCCTAGAGTCCCTCAACCTAATCCTTCCTTTTGATCTTGGCGTGTGACGGTTCAGTGTCCCTCCCACTGCACTACATCATTTGCAATCAGTTGACTCTCCTTTACAGTCTCCAACTCAACCTGTCATCTCATAGCTCCCCCATGGATAGTGGCTCCGTGCTCTTCCTAGTAAATTGTAAGGTTTCTATGTTTTTGGGAATTCAAGTATATTTGTGATTTTATTTTCTAGTTTTGTTTATGTTTAATGGTTGTGGCACTTCGTGCATTTGTTAATTTGATTTAGAAATTGCATTCTGATTCTTTTGTTAGAAAGATAATGAATGTGTTATGTTTCTTTCATTTGTTAATTGAAAATTTATAAAGATCGAGTTTGCTACTTGTTATAGTGATACCATCCTCTACTGCAACCATCTTGTAACTATTAAATAAATATAAGTTAATTTTTAGGCATAAATTCACTACAACACTATTCCCTATTCATTTATTGTGTCTTTTACTTTTTATCTTCCATTATCAAACTAAAGCTGATTTTTGTTCATCATGGTATCTTTTCTAATCAAAGTGGTGCCTTATATATAGTTTTTTTGGATGTTAATTAGGTTAGTAATCAAGATAAAGGTTTGTTTAGAAATGAACTTAGTTTTTTGGATGATAAAATAAATACATGATAGCCTTTTCCTATTTTCAAACTTAATTTGACAAGGTTGACATAATTGGATCAAACTATCATAGATTTCAACTAATTTAACTATTAACAACTAAAGAAATTTTTTCAAGAATAGCAAAAAATTTCACATATCACTAATATAGAAAGAAATCTCTAATCTCATACACATGTTAGGGATTTATATTTAAACATTATTAGTATGTAGGTGATGATGCTAAGATTTGAGCAACTATCGAAAAAAAGTTGTTAGCTTTAATGTGTCAATTCTAGATAGTCATTGATTAATATATATGTATTCAAATGATTAGTTAGCTTTTTAATAACATCTTAATGTAGTCTAAATGCTATCATCATCACCATCATAAAAGTATATATATACATGTAAGTGTCTAAGAATAACATATACAATTATGTATGTTGATTGTTTCAAATGGACGAGCTTATTCCTTCATTGGAGAGTTCTAATATAGTACTGAGAGTATATAAGTAGATAGTTCAAATCTAGTACGAAAGTGAAGATAGAAGTCCAGATCTATTGAAAAGTGATGTTTGAATCACTTCAACAAGACTAAATGAATGAAAAGAGTAGAGAAGTCCAAATATAAATATTGTCACAAGATGTCGGTTGAGAGTTCAAAAAGGAACCTATCATTTAAAAAGACTGTAACACCCAAATACCCCCTGGGAGGATACATGGATGCCACCCAAGACAAAACAATCAAATCAGACTGTTAGAAACAGAAATTTACAGTTATTACAGGCCCAAAAGTGTTAACTAAAAACATGTTTTC
>JANZLC010000005.1:8218160-8232251 GCA_026413385.1 Erythroxylum gracilipes | reverse complement strand
TCATGATCTATGATTATAAATTGTTTAATTAGGGAATTAAAGATAAATTAAAAGGAGTTTTAATTTATCTTATTCTAATTATGAATTAGAATTATAATTTATAATCATGGCCAACATATTAGGAACTTAATGGGTCACACATAAAAAGGTCTATAAAGGAAAAAGTGAAATTTGAATTAAGTTGGACTTAATTGAGAAGTTTTAGAAACTTTAAAGGTCAATATGTGATATTTGATCTTATAAGAATTAATTAATAATTATAATTAAAGTTTGACTTTAGTTGTAATTTTAATAAAATCCAAGGATATGAAAATAAGATTTTTCATATAAAAGGAAAAATTAGAAAAATGGATGCTAGCACTTCTTACAACTTTTCCTCTGAATAGATCTGTGGATACCATTAAAGGCCGGGCGATTGAACGGCTCGTGGAATTGACAGTTTCGAAGAAACGAGAAATTGTATCAAGAAATCGGAACAGGTTAGTATAACTTTGTCAATTTCTTGTTTTATGTGTCTAATTTAATTCTGTTAAAATTGATTATATAGAAAAAAAATTATATTATTTATGTTGCGCTAAGATTTGATCTTAGGTAATTTTTCCAACAGATTTGTGTTGCAATTCACTCACAACATAAATCCATCACTGTCATTGTGTTTGCCAAGCCAGGTTGTCGGTCTCGTTGTCGGCAACTCATTAAGATTTGTACTATATCGCTAGTTTGTGCTCCAACCTCCAAGCCAATAACTTTGTTGTTGCAACTAACTCTTATCAAGCCACCTCACACTTCAGCTCTGCCACTACCAACTCCCCGCTCCATCACTTAGATTGTTTACATAATTCTAGAAACAATGAGGGCTAGATTTGCAATTTTTGATTGTCCAATTGTGAATTTATATATTAATATTAATTATATATTTTAGTTTATATGGAATCTGAATTATGAAAGACATAATTTAAATTGCATTTTAATTATTAATGTCATTTTGAACTTTGAAATTCATTCATAATGAAATTTATGTTATAAAAATCTCAATTATTTAGATTTTAGAATGCCATGTAGATAATGTTATTTACAAACTAATTGCTTAACATAATATAATGAGCCTCATATATATAATATTTACAAATTAATTGAACTTTACCTATTATATTTAATTGTTTAAATTTTGGGAAATAGTTATGGGTAAGTATACAATTTTGGTGATTTTGATCTTTTATATACAATATGTTTAATCAGTTGATGTTATGAATGTACGAAAGGAAAAAAAGAATTTAGATCAATGTGTTACATTTTTTCTCTAAACCAATAAGCAAGAATTAAATGTAAGTAAATTACTTCACATAAATCACAAGGTTATAAAATAAGATAATGTTACTTCATTTATTAGGTGCAATAAGCTCGTTACATGTCAATAAACATTTCAATGAGAAGATTTAGATTTATTAAAAAGGTAAATTTATTTTCATATGCAATAATTTTTATTTATTTATTTTATAGATATATAGAGGAAAGTTCAAATACTCCTAATAATTTAGCCTCTCCAGGGACATTTGATAATCCAGCTAGAGTTTATGCTAGGTTGGTTCCTAGAATGAAATGGCTATACCATTTATTTATATTGTAACAAACACTTGAAAGGTAGGGGAATTACCAGATTAAAGAAGCATTTAACTAGGATTAAAAGTGATGTGGAATCTTGTAAAAAAGTTGCTCATAACATGAAATGACAGATAAAAACTTTACTTAAAGAGCATCAGAGTGAGAAAAATAGAAGGCAAAGATTGAATTACAAATTTGCTACTGGACTTTCTTTTTACGATGCCTAAATTTTTTGCTTCACAAACAACTCTTAGAATTCAACCTCGTGTTCATAGTACCTAAAAATCTAAGGAAACATCTCATAATATGGATATAATAATGGCTAGATGTTGATATGATACAGGTGTATCAGTTAATGTTCCTTAGTCTTATTATTGTCATCCTATGTTAGATGTTATTACCTCTTATGATCTAAGATATAAAGCTCCTTTAATTGAAGACTACAAAGGTAATCTTCTAAGTAGCTTTGTTTGAGAAATAAGAAGTTATTTGGACGAAAGAAGAATGACTTGGGCAACTTATAAGTATTCGATTATGTATGATAGTTGGACAAATAAAAGACATGAGTCTCTTATTAATTTTTTGGTTTATTCAGCTAAAGGGACGATGTTTTTGAAGTTCATTGATGCATTTGGTCTTATAAGAAATGTTGATATTCTCTTTGAGATACTTGAAGTTATGAATAAAGTTAGGCCTAAAAATATTGTACAATTCATTACTGATAATGATTATACTTATAAAGTAGCTAGAAAAAGGTTACAGAGCAGGTCAAATTATTTTTATTGGACTTCCTGTGTTGTATATTGCATTTACCTATTGTTAGAAAATATAGGGGATGCTAGATACTTTCTATCATTAATGAAATTATCTAGAAAGCAAGAAAAATAACCAAGTTCATTTATAATCGTGCATAAGCTCTAAATTTAATGAGAAAGAGTTTCATCAATAATGAAATTTATGTTGTCTTGCCACTAAAAGATTTACGATTAATTTCTTATCACTTTAGTATTTTGTTCTAATGAAGAATAAGCTAAGACAATTGTTTACAAGTAACAAGTGAGTTGTATATGAGTAAGTCAGGTCTAATCTTGGAATGGAGGTTTTCAAAATTATACTTGAATATCATAAATTTTGGACTCAATGTTAATTTGTCATTTAAGTTTGTAAGTTTTTAAGGAGAGTTCTTTGTATGGCTAATAGTAATAAGAAGACAATAATAATTTATTTTTATGATTCTATAAAGAGGGTGAAAGAAGCAATCAAGGTCAATATAAAAAAAGTCTTTTCTTGTATGCACCTTATCTTGTAGTCATCACCGAATGATAAGAAAGACAACTTTATTTTCTGTTGTTTGCTATTAGGACATTTTTTTATTCTTAATGTTTATTTTAGATAAGGTTTTACAAAGAAAACTGAAGTTAATGAGATAATGCTATTAATTATCACAACTATTGTTTTCTATAAGATGATACAAGATCTCCTTCACTCATAAATGAAGTCTTACAAAGATATATGTGGTGATTTTAAGATGTTCATCGTAATTTATCGAAGAGACAAACTTAATATATATATATATATATTTCTTCACTTTTGTTACTTGTTTGAAATTAATCATCACTTTATTTTATTTATAAGGTTATTTTTGTTATATTATTGCTTGATGAGACAAAATTCAGAAGTGATGCTCCAAAATTCCACAGGTTTGAAATTTGAATTCTGAGCCAATGTGTGAGTGCAACTGAGTGTAAAAGGAATTGAAGCACGTTTAAATTTTTCCATTCCAAAAAAAGAAATAAATTATAATACAAAAGATTAAACGATTTGGTCTTTGCTCGATACAACTTAAAACTTCAAGAAAGGGGTGTTATTATCATTATTAAGTTTACTATCATTTCTTGTTATTTCTTAATAATTTATTTTTATTTGTTTACTATAACTCTTAATAGTATAAATAGTTCTACATATCTAATTTACCTTAACTATATTGATCTTTTAGTGGATTAGGTTTTTGAGGAACCAAGTTTCATAGATGAGAGTGACTTGGAAGATAATCTTGGAAGGAAAAATATTAACATGTCATTTGGTGCAATAAATTTGAATGATGATAATGATGAGATTTCTCTTATAATAATGATAATTTTATATCAAATGAAAATTGAGGTCAATGCAATTTATGCGAATATGCCATATAAGTATAAAACTTTTAATTATAAATATTTTTGTTTTAGGTTTTATTTCTATTTTGTTGTGTTTCTTGACACGAACTTTTATTGTGATGCTTATGAAGTCACAAACCTATATTATTCTTACTATATTATGTTTTGATGTAATTATTCTTTACTATATGATGTAAATTGTAACATTTTAAGTACTTATTATTATTTTAGTTATATACATGTGTGTGTGTGTGTTTGTGTGTGTGTGTGTGTGTGTGTCTGATAATTAAACAATCATATAAATATATATATGATAATTAAAAAATATGTTTCTTATATTAATTATGGTTATTGTTTATATGTGAAATATGTTAAAAGAAATATTAATAGAAATAAAGAGATTGTTATTATTTCAAATTTATATTATTATGATCTTTTAAGATAGGGTTAATGTAAAATTAAAAAATTATAATATATTGATGGACTATTTTGTAATTTTTAAAAATTTAAGGACTATTTTATAAATTTAAAAATATATTGACTGGTACTATAACCAAATATGGTACCAAATTCAGTATATTATTCATTACTTTTTTATAATACATGCAATTAATGAATTCCTTAGATAAAAAAAATCATACATGTTTTAAGGGACGACACCTATTAGTATTAAGTTAGAACTTCGAAGACGTGCTAAAAGGATATTCTATTTGCTTGAGTGACTCACATTAGCATGTAATCTTACACTCTATAAACAATTGGTAATTTTCAATTCATTGATTCTTAGAACTAATTAACATAAATGTTTAAGCAGATCATATTGTATTAACAAAAGTTAAAAAAAAATCTTTATTTCTTTTTTAAATGTTATTTTATTTTATAATATTAATATAAATTATATAAATTATTGTTTAAATATTATAAATTTCAATTCATTACAAGTATAATTTAGCGTTAACTTTGCTAACATGGAATGTCAAATTGAATGATTCCATTCACATTAATTTACACATAGATTTTATTCAATAAATTGTAATATTAGGCAAAACTAATCATTTGAAGCCTAATTTTAACACAATCTAACTCTATCAAAGGCCATCTCGGAATTAACAGCTTCTTGGAAGGTAATACTTTGTTTTCCTTCACTACAGCCTTTCTTGCCAGCCACACAAACACTAGGACTCCTATTCTGTTTCATATCTTTTGAGAAAGACAACCAACTATGTTTTTGTCTTTAGGATAAACCATGAATGACCATACCTTCATGCCATGTTTGTTTAGATACTAAAAAAAATATTGTTAGAAGTTAATCCATATGATACTTATTGTGATATTATTATTTTTGACTCCTACAATTTTGGTGATGATTTATGTTTGTGGTAATTTATGCTCTGTAGATAATTAATTAGTTAGTTATACTTTTCAATGATATAAATATTTAAAACATTGTAATTATTTAGTTAATTGATGTATACATTAAAGTTCATGGGATAAATATATATTGTAAATAAAATTAGGATTGCATTTATGTATTTTTCTTAAATTATTCTAAGTCATTGTTATATTGAAATTGAGTAATAATATAGTAGAAAGACCAACATACGTTATGTTTCTTTCTTATTAAAGAAGTAGATGATCTCTTAGAATAAAATATGAAGATACCTGAACAAACTTGTAGGTACGTATTAGAGAACAAGTTTACCGACTAACCTGATATGAGAATTTTATATGAAACATTACTTGTATAGTTATAGAAATTCTTATTTTGATGATTATGTAAATGGTCATTTGACTTAAGATTTTTAAACTATTTAATATAGATATTACTATGTTTTGGAATTACTTATGATATATTCTAATGAAAGGTATTTAAATTGGTAATCATTTGATATAAAGTGAACTATATGAAGATAGTTAAGTGATTAGGGAGAATGTAATGTTATTCTCAATTAGTATTGATTTGGAAAATCCTTGGTTAAGATCAAATGACACCTTAAAAATAATTTTCTAATGTCATTAATAGATTGAATTACTAGTAAAGAACAAACATGTATGGATGCAACAAAGTAGACATTAACTATATAATTTATTTCTAATCAGAATATTGAGTAATAGAAAAATATTGAATTATATGAGAAAATCGTGTACAAAGAATTTAGTCAAAACATTTTAACATTTGTAATTATTTGGATAATCATGGTATGTTGATATATGCAAATCTTAATCTATAGATATAAACTGTTTAATTAAAGAATTAAAGAAAAATTAAAGGAATTTAAATTTATCCAATACTAAATAAAAATGTTATATTTCATGCCAATATTTTTAGGAACATAATGTGTCATACATAAAGAATGATTAAAGAAAGAAAATGTAATTTAATCATGCTATAATTTATCGTAGATTTTGAGAAACTTTAAAAGTTAAATATAATATATTTGATAAATAAGGATCAATATAAGACATAAGATATACTAGATTTACATAATTATAGTCAGGGACGGATCCAAAAAAATTTTAAGTGGGGGTAAAATTTTAATGGGGACAAATTTGTATTTTAAATGGGGGAAAAATTTCAATGAAAGCAAAATTTTATTTTTTTTAAAATCAAAACTTAAAATAATAATTTTTTATATAAAATTTTTTTGGAGACAGTGGGGTAAATGACCCCACTTGCCTCCAATGTAGATGCGTCCATGATTACAGTTATTGTAAATTCTAGTAGGTTCAGTCCTACTCATATAGTTTCTTACCAATCTCCACTTTGAAAATCATCCTAGAGTGTGTAATATATCAAAAACATATTTACTAATTAAGTTGACTGTTTGCAGACACGACTTGGGACACGAGTTGGCATGTTATCTTTAGACTGTGTACTCTCCAACTTTTTTGCACATATGGATATGGTTTGTGACACGATCATTTTCTAGGTCACACCTTTCATGAAAAATACCTCTAACACACCAATGTGCTCCTATATTCACCTCTAACTTTTGAAAAGGAACACATCCTAAACCATAATTGTGTCTTAATTAGTGTTTACTAAAAAAATCTTTCAAAAAAACAAGCGTGCTCTTTTAGAAACACTTTAAGATTACACTCGTGTATATAAGTCATACACAAATCAATGTTCTCCTTGATGTATATATCATGTTTAAAATAATACACTTTTAAAAATTCCTCTAATATTACATATCCATGCATATGAATTATACACAATAATATCTATCTTGATGAATATATTTTCTTTATATAACACACTTAAAAAACTCCTTATAAATTGCACATCTATGTATAATAGTCATAGATAATGATTTCTACTTTGATAAATATACTCTGTATAAATTGGTTTGTAACTATGTATATATCTCGAGACATTAATCAAGTCAAAGTTATGTTTGAAGCTTCTCATTTTTAATTAATTTTTTAGTATATCAACTATATCTATGAATTGTGAAACTTTTTCAATGAGATTTTCCCATATGCAATTAATTCTCAAATCTCTTGAAACCTTACATCTTCATCATATCACCCATCTATTTATCTTTCTCCTAACTTTCTATAGCCCCATTAAAGATAGTTGAATCCTTATTATTGATAATAAGGGCATATGTGCTAGAGTAAATCATATCTCCTTAGGGGTTTGACGGTCCATCTTGTTTTATTTTTAGATATACTATGTTGATGCTTTCTTCTAAATATTGTTTATTTTCAAGCAAGTATTTAAACCCCTTTAGCACTTGTTTCAGTTTGTTATAATCCACTTATACCACCTTTAAATCACTATTGCTTGTTGCTCACTTTGGCACGTCTTTTCCATATGTTTACCCCAATATAAGTTGCTCCCCCATCGAGATGACCCAGCTGCATGTGTCAATATGTTGTACTATTTTCCTTTGACTCAACCATTGCAGCTTCTCTTTTTTTTGGTTGATAAAGGAAATATAACAAAACAATTAACAACCACCCTAACTAACATAGGGATATGCGGTACAAAACTACAAGCTGATCTCGTTGTAGTTGAGCCATGATTGTAAGTGGAGGCTCTTACAGGGGATGGACTCTTGGAATTAATAGTGTTGCAATAAAGGCCAGCCTATCCGCATACTGGTTCCCTTTGTGATACACATGCTACAGCTTCACCTCCCAAGCGTGGTGGAGTAGCCCACGAGTACCTGCCACCAAGAAAGAGTATTCAGTCGAGGGATTAGCAGAAGAGGAACGAATATTGATCACCTCAAGTGAATCAACTTCGACGATCTGTTGGACCCCAAACCGGTTTAATTATTTTTGAGGCATGATTTTATTTTTGTAATCTTGTTAGATAAGTTACTTAGAGTTGAATTGTGCTAAGGGTAGAATTAAAGCTTGGTTAGCGTATTAAATTTTGGCCTAAGTAGGAGTACTTGGATTAAATGAAAAGGGTAATTTTGGAAGACCACTTAGGTCTAAGGGTTCTAAGGCTTAAGTGGAGGGGTATTAAGGTCATTGTGCAATTAGTAAGGGTAGGTTTAGCAAAAGAAATGTAAAAGAGGGAGAGAAGAAGAAGTTGTCGTGGAAGAGAGAAAAGAGGGGAGAAAACTTAGGATTTCTTGAAGATTGGAAGCTCAAGCCGGTAAGTTCAAGCAATCTTTTGTTCTTGATTGGTTGTTTGAACTCTGTTTAGTGAGATTTAGAACTGAAATGAGGGATTGATTGTGTTTGGAAAGGAAATCTGTGAATGTTGGTGTCGGAAATGTCGTTTTGCTAGGGTTGATGATTTTGTTGTGTTTATGCATGATTTTGGCTTGGAATTAGTTTAGAAATGATGTAGGAAGGATGAACTAAGGTTAAGGTTAGTTATGTGTCAAGAATGAGAAGATTTGTGTGAAGATCTGCAGAAAATCTGGGTTCAGGGCGTTTCTGCATTCGCACATCGCGACGGCTGCTGAAAATTCGCCGTGACGTGCGTCACAACGTGCCCGTGTGTTTGTCGAGATGTGTGCGGTGTTTCTAGTGGCGAAGAGGTGCAGCACTTCTCGTCGCAACGAGGGGCCAGTTTTCAGCAAAGATGAGTTTATTCTTTTGGGCATAGTTTTTGTTATAGATGTCCAAATTAGATGAGGTTTGATTCGTTGAGAACTAGAGTCTTAGAGCTTCAAATTTTCTATTCTTAATTCTACTTGGTTTGTTATAGGAAACCAAGAGTATCCGATCCAAGAGCCAGAGGAAGGACAACGTTCAACTTGGATTATCGAACGATTTTAGGTGGGTAATATGTTTATAGTTGTTGTGTGATTGGGGCAAATTCTTGCTTATGTGTGAATATGTGTTTATGCGTTGATTGCATATGTTTGAAAGTGACTTGTTACAAGAGTATGTGATTCTGAGTACGTTATGCTTTAAAGAACCCATGGCAAGATTTCATGATTTTGATTATGTCATGCCTTAAAGAATTCATGGCATTTTGAACATACGGAACTGAATATGTGCTTTGTTTGGGCAAGAGAGGAATGTCCTGTTAGTCACGTGCACATAGACAAAAGCCTTATTTGTTTACGATATAACCCTCAGGTTAGAGACTAAGAGCTACATGTTTGAAGAAGTCAATTGTGATTGTTGTGATTTCTTTGTGTAGGCTCGCCTTTGTGGCTTGATGTGTTATGAGAATGAGGACCATTCGATGAGGGTTAAGAGATTGGAAACCCGCTTATGTCGCTTTTCATTTCCGAACCAATTTTTGGGCTTCAAAAATGGGGCCCAACATCTTGTGGTATCAGAGCTTAGGTTTTTCCTAGGCTTAGTGTGCATGGTAGGATGAGATGTTATGTTATGTGCTTAATTGTTTGCATTGTTAAATTGATTGATTGCATTAAATGATATGCATATCATGCATACATGTAGGAAATAGGATTTAGATTAAATTTCAGCTAATCGTTAGTGTTTCTATTGAAGGAGTGAAATGCCACCTCGTAGAAGGACACGAGGAGTTATGCAAGGATCGATCGCACCTGACCCTCCATCAAGAGAGGAGGGCATGGATGAGTCTAGAGCCCCAGGAGATATTGAGGCTTTTATAGGGAACAGTATTGGGCCCTCTCGATCACAAACACAGGAGTCGCCTATTCTGCAGGAGCAAGCGCCTACCTTGGATCCAAGATTGTTCCAAGCTTTCACTCAGGCATTTGTCCAGGTTATAGGACAGATGCCACAATCTTCTACTTTGGCTCTAGTTACGAAAGGGAAGCAATTCGACAAGCTGAGAAAGTATGGAGCAGTGGATTTTTTTGGGACCACTGATCCCGAAGAAGCTGAGACATAGCTGAGGAAGATGGAACGGATACTAAATCAGATGGACTGTGAAGATGACGAGAAGGTTGAATATGTTGCGAGTTTGTTACAGGGGGATGCTCTGCATTGGTAGGAGAGTATCCCAAGAAGTTAGTTGAAGCCGCCAGTGTTGGCATGGAAGGACTTCCTGATGGTCTATAAGAACAAGTATTTGTCGGAAGTGTACATCCAACAAAAGCAAAGAGAGTTTTTAAGCCTCACCTAGAGGGAGATGACGGTGAGTGAATATGAGCACCGATTCACACAATTGGCCCATTATGCAGCTGATTTAATGATGAGCGAAGCAGCTAGGTGTCGAAGGTTTAAAGCAGGGCTGCATTTAGCCATCAGAGAGAAAGTGGAGACACAAAATTTCTGCAACTTCCAACAACTGGTTGAAGCAGCTTTAAGAGTGGAAAATGTAGAGAACATCAATAGTGCCGTAAGTAGAAAGAGGAAAGGGAGAGAACAGTTTAAGAGGGGAGATGGTGCTCCTAGGTTAGAGAGAAGTGCCAGGACCTTCCCTGCACAGTCAAGGAGAAGAGCAGTGGAGCAAGCAGGCCAAGACAGATGAAAACTGTCTCACATCAAGCCTCAACAGCTGGAGGCAGTAGGAGGGGAGATGGGGATAAGCCACCCATTCCCAAAAGTGATCATTGTGGCAGATTTCATAGAAGGGAATGTTACCAGCTGACTAGAGCATGCCAAGGAGTGCCCTCAGAATCCAAGGCATGAGGGAAGTCAGATGCAAGCTCCATAGAGGGTAGAGACAGTGGGACACAGGACAGTAACATAAGTGGGTAGTAGGAGTTCTAATGCGACCAGAAAAGTGAACCCTCCAGGGAGACCGAGGGGACAAGCACCTGCTAGAGTATTTGCTATGACGAGGGAGGATGCAGAGACAGCTCCAGAAGTTGTAACTGATATGATTAAGTTTTTTGATGAAAATGTTGTTGTTTTGATCGATCTGGGTTCTACTCATTCGTTTGTGTCATTGAGTAGAACTGTAAATGGTAGAGAATTGAGCCCATTGGATACTCCTCTGATGGTGAGTACTCCAATCGGCCAATGTATTATTATTAGCCAAGTATATAGAGACTGTGAGATACTTATTGGAGAGGAACAATTAGTGGTGGATCTAATGTCATTGAGGATGGGAGGATTAGATGTGATTTTGGGGATGGACACCTTCGAGAAATATAATGCCAACTTGAATTGTAAATAGAAGATCGTGAAGTTCAAAATTGGCAATGGTAGGAAGGTGCTATTTATGGGGGACAGAAAAACGAGTCTGACTAGAAAAGTTTCGGCTCTGATAGCAGAAAAACTGATGAGGAAAGGATGTGAAGCATTTTTGGCCTATATGGTAGACACAAAGGCAAATGGAGGGAAGTTAGAAGAAATACCTGTGGTTATGGAAACGGCGAAATTAAAGGAGCTTAAGGAGCAATTGAAAGAATTATTAGAGAAAGGGTACATAAGGCCGAGCTCTTTACATTGGGGAGCTCCGGTCCTTTTTGTAAAGAAGAAAGATGGATCGTTGAGGATGTGTGTGGATTACAAGAAGCTCAACCATGTCACTATTAAGAACAGATATCCACTCCCCCGCATCGATGATTTGTTTGATCAGTTGCAAGGGGCAAGAGTCTTTTTTAAGATAGATTTGAAATCGGGTTATCACCAATTGAGGATAAAGGAGTCCGATGTATTAAAGACTGCTTTTAGAACACAGTATGGCCACTTCGAGTTCTTGGTCATGCCTTTTGGGTTAACAAATGTACCTGTAGCTTTTATGGATTTGATGAATCAAGTTTTTAAGTCCTTCTTAGACCGATTTGTCATTGTCTTCATTGATGATATATCGGTTTATTCTAAGAGTGATAAGGAGCATGAGGAACATTTGAGGGTTGCCTTGGAGACTTTGAGAAAGAATAAGTTGTATGCCAAATTTGACAAATGTGAATTCTGGCTAAGGGAAGTAGTGTTTCTTGGGCATGTGATTTCAGAGCATGGGGTACATGTGGAACCGATAAAAATAGAAGCAGTTGTAAAATGGGAAGCACCAAATAATATAGCAGAAGTGAGGAGATTCTTGAGTTTAGCTGGATATTATAGGAGGTTTGTGGAGGGCTTTTCCATAATGGCAGCTCCACTTACTAAATTGACCAGGAAGAATCAGAAGTTTGTGTGGACAAATGAATGTCAAAAAAGCTTTGAGGAGCTTAAGTATCATTTGACGAGTGCACCGATTTTGACTTCACCTTTAGGTGATGATGGATACACAGTGTAGAGTGATGCCTCGAGGAAAGGATTATACTGTGTGTTGATGCAAGGAGATAAGGTGATTGCTTATGTTTCTAGACAATTGAAGCCTTACGAGATGAATTATCCGACGCATGACTTGGAGTTAGCTGCTATAATTTTTGCGTTGAAAATATAGAGGCACTATTTATATGGAGTCACTACTAAGGTGTTTATAGACCATAAGAGTCTTAAGTATCTGATGAGCCAGAAAGAATTGAATTTGAGACAGAGAAGATGGTTAGAGCTACTAAAAGATTATGATTTGATGATTGATTATCACCCAGGGAAAGCTAATGTGGTAGCGCACTGAGTAGAAAATCGACTATGGCACATGTGGAGATAGTGTATCTTCCTTTGTTGAAGGAATTAGCCAAACTCAGAGTGACATTGAGACAAGTTGAATCTGATTGTATTTTGAAAAATTTTAGAGTAAGGCCAGTATTGAATGAGAAGATCAAGGAGTTGCAAAAGTAGGATAAGTATTTGAGTAGGCTCAGAGAAGAGATAAAAAATGGTAAGCCTTATGAAATAGAGGTACGGGAAGGAAACAGACTCTGTATTTCGGATATGCAAGAGTTGAAAGATGAAATTTTAGATGAGGCACATAATGCGCCTTATGCAATGCACCTAGGGAGTACGAGAATGTATAGAGATTTGAAGGAGTATTTCTGGTGGAAAGGGATGAAGAAAGAAGTTGCAAAATATGCTAACAGATGCTTAGTGTGCCAACAAGTCAAGGCTGAGCACCAGGCACCTTCAGGCAAGCTTAAACCTTTGTCGATTCCTGAATGGAAATGAGAAAAGATTACAATGGACTTCTTGATGGGATTGCCAAGGACCAGCAAGAAGCATGATACAATATGGGTGATTGTGGATAGGCTAACCAAGTCTGCTCATTTCTTGCCAATTAAGCAGATGGATTCTTTGAATGTTTTGGCCAAGAAATACATAGATGAGATAATCAGACTTTATGGGATTCCAAGTTCGATAGTCTCAGATAGAGATCTTAGGTTCACCTCCAGGTTTTGGGAATGTTTACAAGAAGCTTTGGGAACCAAGTTACATTTTAGTACAGCTTTCCATCTACAGATTGATGGACAATCAGAGAGAACAATACGAACTTTGGAGGCAATGTTGAGAGCTTATGTTCTGGATTTCAAAGGCTCATGGGATGATCATTTGTCCTTAATTGAATTTGCTTATAATAATTCCTATCACTCAGGAATTCAGATGCCACCATATGAAGCTTTGTATGGTAGGAGGTGCAAAACTCCTATCTGTTAGGATGAGAAAGGTGAGAGGAGACTAGTAGGGCCTGAGTTGGTACAGGTTACTATTGATAAGATTAAAGTAGTGAAGTAGAGGCTTAAAGCAGCTCAAGACCGAATGAAGAGCTACACAGATGCACATAGAAAAGAAATGGAATTTGAAGTTAGAGACAAAGTGTTTCTTAGAGCTTCTCGATGGAAAGGAGTTTTGAGGTTTGGTAAGAAGGGCAAGCTTAGTCCAAGATATATAGGCCCCTATGAAATCATTGAGAAGATTGGGCCTTTAGCCTACAAGTTAGCTTTGCCAGCAGAATTGTCTAAGATTCACAATGTCTTCCATGTATCGATGTTAAAGAAGTATCGATCAGATCCTTTGCATATAGTTCAACCTTCAGAAGTCCAATTAAGAGAGGATTTGACTTATGAAGAGCAACCAGTGGAGATTTTGGATT
>JANZLC010000005.1:8196043-8211004 GCA_026413385.1 Erythroxylum gracilipes | reverse complement strand
AGGAGCCAAGAAGAACATGAAAAACACTTGGCAATGGTGTTACAAATCCTTAGAGATAATCAGTTATATGCCAAGTTAGCAAAGTGTGAGTTCTGGCTTGACAGTGTGAATTTCTTGGGTCATATAGTTAGTAAAGAAGGGATTCAAGTAGATCCTCAGAAGGTGGAAGCAGTGTCTAATTGGCCTAAACCTACGAAGGTTACCGAAATACGAAGTTTCTTAGATATGGCTTGTTATTACAGACGATTTGTAAAAGATTTTTCCAAGATAGCTGCTCCACTGACGAGGTTAACACGGAAACAAGTGAGATTTGAGTAGGATGATTTCTGTGAGCAAAGTTTCCAAAAGCTTAAGAAATTTCTCACATCAACTCCAGTGTAAGCATTGCCTTCAAGGCAAGGTGATTATGTGATATATTATGATGCCTCCAAAATTGGTTTAAGTTGTGTATTGATGCAGAATGGGAGGGTAATTGCCTATGCTTCCAGACAATTAAGAAAACATGAAGTAAACTATCCTACCCATGATCTAGAAATGGAAGCTGTGATATTCGCATTAAAAATTTGGAGACACTACTTATATGGTGAAAAGAGTGAAATATATATAGATCATAAAAGTCTTCAGTACATTCAACAATAGAAAGAGTTGAATCCGAGACAAAGACGGTGGATTGAGTTACTGAAGGATTATAACTGTCAGATCTTGTATCACCCAGGTAAAGCCAATGTAGTGGCTGATGCTCTGAGCAGAAAATCGATGGGGAGTTTGCATCATGTCCCCATTCAAAAGAAAGAGCTAGTTAAAGATTTAGCTGGGTTGTTTAATACGGGATTGCACTTGGAAGTATCTAATTCTCAAGTATTACTTGCTCAATTCCAGGTGAAGCCCAATTTAATTAATGAGATTAAAACTGCCCAAGATAGTGATCCTGAGCTAGCCAAATTGAGAATAGTTGTCCAGGATGGTAAGGTGGCAGAGTTCAATATAGTGAATGGAGTATTGAAGTGTGGTGACAGGTTATGTGTACCTGAAATAAATGGGCTGAGACAAAGGATTATGCATGAGGCACATTATGCACCCTATAGTGTTCACCCTGGAACCACCAAGATGTACCATGATGTTAAGGGTATATATTGGTGGCCGGGTATGAAGAAAGATGTAGCCCAGTTTGTATCCACCTGTTTAACTTGTCAACAAGTTAAATTTGAACATCAGAAGCCCACTGGACTACTACAGGAGCTACCGCTACCCGAGTGGAAGTGGGAGCGAATTACCATTGATTTTGTGATTAGATTGCCAAGGACGCCTAAGGGGCATGATTCTATTTAGCTTATAGTTGACAGACTCACTAAGTCAGCTCACTTTATAGCTGTTAAAACCACTTATAGTGCAGCTCAGGTAGCCCAGTTATATGTTGACATAATTGTGAAGTATCATGGAGTGCCAGTGTCTATTATTTTTGATAGAGGGACACAAGTCACTTCTAGATTCTGGCAGAAACTACAAGGAGCCATGGGTACACAGCTAAATTTTAGTGCAGCATTCCACCCAAAAACTGATGGGAAATTAGAGAGAACCATCCAGACACTTGAAGACATGTTAAGAATGTGTGTCTTGGACTTTACGTCATTTGCCTTTAATAGAATTCGCTTACAACAATAGCTACCATTCCATCATTGGTATGGCACCTTACGAGGCATTGTATGGTAGAAAGTGCAGATCTCCACTATGTTGGACAGAAATGGGAGAAAAACAGTTAGAGGGACCAGACCTAATTCAAGAAACAGCTACAAAAGTTCTTGTGATACAGGAAAGATTAAGAATGGCCTTCAGTATGCAAAAGAGTTGTGCAGATTCTAAGAGAAGGGATGTACAGTATGAACCAGGTAATCAAGTTTTCTTAAAAGTCTCTCCTATGAAAGGGGTAGTCAGACTTGGAAAGAGAGGAAAGCTGAATCCTAGATATATTGGACCATTCGAGATCCTTGAAAGGGTCAGAAAGGTGTCATATCGACTGGCTTTGCCTCCTCATCTTAGCTACATGCATCCAGTTTTCCATATATCAATGTTAAGAAAGTACATTCCAGATCCTTCCCATATCTTGCAAACCCTAGCAGTGAATATAGCAGAGAATCTTTCTTATGAAGAAACTCCAGTTGCCATCATAGACAAACATATTAGAAAATTGCGGAATAAAGAGATTCCATTTTAGCCTCTCATGATTTTGAAAATTGTTTTAGACCAAGTGTGATTCTAATGGAGTTGGAATTGAAGATGTTTTATCCCAAGAAAAGAATTTTATGCTATATAAAAATGGGCTACTTACAATAAAGAATTTTATGCTATTGTGAGGGTATTGAAAATATAGGATTATCTGATTAGAAAGAAATTTTTTATTTACATTGATCATTAAGACTTGAAATATTTGGGAAGCTAAAAATAGTTGAGAACTAAAAAGCAAGTTAGGTGGTTAGCTTTTATTAGTAAATTTCCTTATAAACTTATTTACAAGGGGGAAAGTAATGTGGTATATAATGTACTGAGTAGAAGGGAGGTTATAATTACGAATTTCAGTATGGAAATTGATGGGTTTGATTATTTAAAAGAATTATACGTAGATGATGTTGACTTCAAAGATGTGTGGCAAACATGTTTAGTTAAGAAATCACATAAGGATTATTATGTTTATCATAGGTTCCTTATAAATGATAATCATATTTGCCTTCTATGTCTTTCACTAAAGGAGAAGGTGATTAGAGTTTGCATGGTGGGGGATTAGTCGATCATCTTAGTAGGTACAAAACTCTTGAGGAGGTTCATAATAGTTTAGCTGAAATTAAGTAAAGATATGTTTTCTATTGTTTTAAGGTGCCAAACTTGTTAAACTTATAAGGGATATACTTCTAATATTGGTTTAAATATTTCATTACATGTTCCTAATAATATCTATGAGAATCTTTCCATAGACTTTGTATTAGGATTGCTAAAACAAAAGGAATGAATTCTATTTTTCTTTTTAATGATTGATAGGTTATTAAAAGTGGCACATTTTCTACCTTTTAAAAGGTCGATAGATGCTGCTTCAATTACAAACTATTCTTTAGAGAAGAGGTGAGACTTCATGATAATCTGAAATCTATTGCATTTGACAATAATACCAAGTTCTTAAGTCATTTCTGGAGAACTTTATAGCATATTAATTCAAGTGGAAGTGAAAGAGAAGCTTGAAAAAGCCAATGCAAAGTATAAGGCTAATGTTGGTCAACATAAAAGAGCTCAAGTATTTGAAGCTAAAGATAAGGTTATAGAATTCTTGAGAAAGAATATGATTGTTGGCTAATACATAAACTAAAGCAAGGAAATATGAACCACTCAAGATCATAAGAAAGTTCGATGATATTGCTTATGTCATTCAATTTCCTTCATGGATGGGTAACATCAATCTTGTATTCAATGTTGCTGATATTTCACTTTATTTGCCTAATTATAAGCTTGGATATTATGATCATAACTTGATTTGATTTTTTAGCAAGTAAAAGTGACTAATAAGGCATCAAAATTCATAAAAGGATTTATGCTTAGAATCACCATAATTCTATTTTAAATAACTCTATATTTTTATAGTTTTATTTTAAATAGATTTTACATTTTAAAGTTTATTTTGAATAAGCTTTATATTTTAGAGTTCTATTTCGAATAAACTTCATATTAGGGTGTTATTCTTTATTATAAATAGTTATAGGATGGTAGGATTTGTTAACTTTCATTCTTTTTATTATTTTATCAGTAAATTTGATCTCTTTTGAGGTGTTATTCAAACCTTAGATTAGTTTGAGTGTTTTTTTCTATTCTTAGATTAAAATAGGTTGCTCCCGTACTGTGTCATTGGATTTGGGATTTGATTATGAAGTAGAGGAGGCATAAGAGAATTATAATGGGTGCCACCATTAACTACACAACAGTTGTTACTATTATTATGTTTAGAGAAATAGCTATTGCAACTATAATCACTAAAATCTACAAACCAATAATTGCACCATTGTAGTTGCTGACAAGTCAACATCTTTGGCACAAAAATTACAATAACTGACACAATCTAAGATATGCAATTAGAAGGGAAGAGGAAGCCATAATAGAGTGGGTGACCTTTATCTCAATTCTTGTGTCATATCGTCTTCTACTCACACAACCACCAACCCTCACATTTATTGATTGTGGTTTTCTTATCTTATCATATGCAAATTCTGTAACCAAAACAGAAGAACAATCATAAATATAAATCTTGAATTATTGTAAAAAAACATAAATAGTGATAGTCTTTGAATAATAATATCATTTTCCTATAAAATTATACCTTGGTTAAGAAGAAGAGTAATAATAACTTGTATATTTGCACATTGATACATAACTACAGGATTTGAACAAAAGATAATGTTAATGGTTTCAAGCACGATGAAACGAGGTCAAATGGATCCAATTCGTGGAAGAAAAAGAAGGTGTTAAAAAGATTTTAAAAGAGGGTGCTTGGATTTCTTTGAAATCAAAACTCTTTTTGAGCAACGTGATGTGGAAAGAGAACTCAGGATGCTTTAGCAATATGGGTTTACAAAATTAAAATCTTTTTTTAACACTATTAAACATTAAATTTTAAATTAAAATTTTGTACAAATCTTATTGATGAAAATACCTCTTTTTACTTTTTTTATATTTATATATAACATTTTACAAGCTAATATTTTAGTCATAACTATATAATGATTCTTCAACTTAAACACTTAAATTTTATCTCTTTTTTACTGAGTTAAAATTAAGTTCTATATTAATATATGTTTTTTAATAATATAAACTTAAATTAAATATATTTAAATTTTAAAAATAATATAATTAAGTTGAAATTTAGTATATTGTGTAACATTAAATAAAAATGAAGTTCATCTTAATACAATGTTACATTTTTACATTTAATGTGAACAGAATATAAAAAAAGACTAGTTGCATGAGTGAAATCTTTCAATTTTCTTGATTTTTTACCAAAATTCGAAGGTAATATATTAATATTCAATTTACAATTTCAAATTTCGTTAACAATACAAATTAAAATAAAGATTATGCTTTTTAATTGTGTTTCTTCTATATTTCTTTATATAACTCCTACATATATTTTAAATCTTTTATTACAATTATAAAAAAATATTTTGAAATAAAATAGGGTGAAGACCATTATTGAGTACTAATACTTATCAATTTAAAAATTAATTTTTATAGTAGTTAAGATAATAAACAAAAAAAAGAGAAAAATATAATAATAGATGGATAAACATATATTGGACTAAAAGTTAAAAACCTCAATACCTTATAAAATTATATATATTTTTTATTTTGAAGTACATGTTTGTAATAATATATTATAAGATTGGTATCAATACATTAAAAATGAGACCAAGTATGTAAATAGTAAATTGACATATCTTAAAGATAATATAAGGATTTATTTAACAACCAACTTTTGTATTATGTATTCTATATTATATAACTGTTAAATTTATAAAAATTAAAAATTAGTAAATTTAAACCAATTCATGAAATTACTCTATTATTATATTCTAATCTATTAGTATTTAATTCATTGACCCTATTTTAATTAAATACATAATAATTTTGTATCTATATAATAATATTAAAGATTATAATTTTGAATTTTTGTTATATGTAGATGTATAAAAATTGACCTAGTCTAGGTTAAGTCCACAAATTAAAGAGTCTGAATTTTAAGAATCAATTTATGGATTGAGTTTGGGTTTTAAAAATAGTCCCAAAATTTTTAAAAATACTGGAACAATTGGATGGGAGGCAGTGGTGGCACTGTTCTGATGTCATTGGTGTTTAGGCCATTTTTGATTAGGATCCCTACGGTTATTATATCTACTGTGGTTTGTGGCTAAATGGAGGCTTATATTAAGATGTCAGACTTGATGTTGTTTCCTTCTGTTGTTAATGTTTATGGGATTAATAGTCTGAGTATGGTTGTTTTCTCCAATGTGGGAGTTACTTTTTTAGGGATGGTGATTGGTCAGATTAAGAGTGGTAAGGAAAGACTGGAAAAAGAAAGTCATGAAATGCCTATTTTTCATGCCTCTAGCGTTAGTGGCAAGGCCATGGAGTCCCTCGTTAAAGAGTGATTTATACATGTATCCCTAGTTTGGAGTTTTTGTGCATTGGAAAGTCCTACGTTTTATTGAAGTACAATTTGTTTCCACTATTATTATGTGCTTATTTTTTATGTTATTAGTTTCTTACTTGATATGGAATTTATTGTTGGTGGTCTGCTTAGTTGGCTAGTATTGGTTTATTGACTATGCTTAGTTGGCCAGTATTTTTCCAAATGAACAGCTACATGTCATGAACTACCACATCAGTAAATTAGCAACAGAACTAATGTTTTGAACTTAGCTATAAAAGATAGGTTACTCAATTGAAAATTTTAACATTTGGGCACTGGATTGAAAAGATTACAAAAAGTTGGGCACTTTAGGAATAGTTATCCTTTATATCAATATAAAAATATTTTACCCTTGTAACTTTTGGCTTTATGTTTAACCAAATTGATTTAAGGCATTGATTCCTCCATTATATCAATTTGAATTAGTTTTTTTTTTCAGAATAATACAATTGACTTAATATAGTTTTTAAATATGAAACTAATTTTTTTAATTATGGAAACTAAAGCAATTGTTTGAACTTTTTTTTTTTCCTATATTCATACATTTTCATTGAATTTTTTATTGGATGCTTTTCTATTATTTTTCAGATGCAAGCATTTCTATATGTAAAGTTTGTTATGCTTTTTTGTTTAAAAGATGATTTAACCTTAAAATACCCCTTTTATTAGTTTTTTTCTTTTAACCAATGCTTGACACCTACTTATTTGATAACTATATAACTTGGAAAACATTCCTTGAAACTTGGTATAAGAAATGTTTAAATAGTCTGTTGTTTATTTTAGCTTAGGTACTTATAATGTTATTGTTTTATTTTATCTTTCAGATATAAGAAGTTTATTTTTATTATATAAAACTAATTAGTTATTATTTAAGCAAGAATTATAATAATAATCACAAATTCTAGTATACTATATGATGATTCTCATAAATAAGAAACAACCAATCAACCTTAAACAAAGATTTTGTGGTCTACTTCATGAAACCTTATGATTAGGATAGGAATATAAGAAAATCCAAAAGCTTAATCTATTCGCTGCAATAGAGTTTTCTTTTTAAGCTACAAGTGATTCTTCTTACTTACTTTGCCCATTTAGAATAATGATATAAGACAACATGTGATCATAACTAAATTAGATTCTGATTGTACCATTGTATTGAAAAATATGAAATTGAAAAATATGAAATTGATTATATTGAGTTGCCTAAGGAAATTAATATAATAATTGTTTTCTGAGAATTTAAAAAATATATTAATGATAAAAGAGGTTTAGTTATAAAATGTGGAAAGGTGTCTCCCTAATACAACTACCCAAACAATATTGTTTCAACAAGAAGGATAAACAACAGTGTATAGATCATCTGAGGATCCTTAACCAAGTGGTGGCGTTTCTATAAAATGGGTAAAAATCTCAACAACTGAACATCATAGCCACAGATTTTACCTAATTTAGGATTAGATTCTCTAGAGACTTTGAGAGTTCATTGCTTGGGGAGACAGTGGAAGAAGGGGACGCTTGAAGATCTGTCTATATCGAGGCTTGTAGATTGGTCGACAGATCCAGTAAGCATTAAGCCCTGTTAGTTGTTTTGTTCAGCTTTGTACCTCTGTTGAATAATCTTGAATGCATATGTGATGAGCAAAGCTATAGATTAGGAGTAGTAGAGCAGTGAGCTATATGTTTAGAGAGGTTAGGATGCTTACGTTATAAGTTTGATTTAAGTTTTTGAGAAGGCTGAGATCTCTAAGTTCTCTGAGGGTTTCAGTGATGAGAGACTCTTTATAAGAGTTGGTTCTAGTAAACCATTGAGGTTTCTTTATTTCCACAATACATGTACACAAACCCCCAAAGATAAGGTATGAATTAGTCTGTTTGGGTTTCGGTGAGTTGATGTGGTAGTCATTTTTTGTGCAATATCTGTGATGGAGCTCCCTAAATCTATCCATAGACATTTGCTAATTATAGAATTCCATGCAGTGCTATTGTAAGGGCATATAAAGAAGAGATGATCTCTTGTTTACACATAGACTTGACATATTGGATAGGTTTTTCCCATTTACAAATAGGACATTCTATTTATTATATTATGTCAGTTTTGGATTGTTAACCACAATATAAAGGATATTCTTGGAGTAAAAGCCTTGCTCCAGATGATCCTATGCCATGCTACCTTCAGTTTTCTACTTCTTAGTAGATCTTTGGTGGCTTTGTTGGTAAGTTGATGGATAGGTTGATTCTACCGGTAGAAGAAGTCAGAAGAGGTTGGGTGGGTGGGTCGGTAAGTAGGTTATAGATGCCTTAGATTTTGAGGAAAATTCCATGAACCATCTATAATCATAGAGTTGAGTCGAACATTGAGTGAAGAGGTTTGGGGATTGCTTAGATTGTTGAAGAGTTGTATGAGTGGTCCTATGTTCGACTAATTGTTATACTAGAGAGATATCAAGTTGTCATTCCCAATTTTGCAAGAGACATCATTTTGGACTTTGTCTTTTAACTTCAGAATTTGGTTGAGAAAGTGAGAGGATGAGGCAAATTGTTGAATTCTCCATAGGCTTCTATCTTTGAGGAAGTAGGAGTAAAGCCATTTTACCAAAAGTGAGGTTTTATTTGTTAGTATCCACTATAGTCTTTTAAGGATTAAGGCTTGATTTGTGATTTTGATTAGAGTAATGTCTAAGCCACCTTCATCTTTAGGAAGACAAATGTCTGTCCACTTCACTTTAGCTGACCCTTTCACACCATTTGGATGGCTTCATAGGAAAATTTTTAGGATCCTTTCTACTGTTTTAATGATGCCTTGGGATAGAAAGATGTGAGAGCTCCAGTAAATATGGAGTGAGTTTAACAACGATTTGATGAGTTGCAACTTCCCGGCATAGGATTACCTAAGAAACTATTCTTTTGTATTTTCTCTAGAAGTGGTGTACACTACATATAGTTAAGCCTTTTAGTAAAGACTAGTAACCTGAGGTACAGCAGAGGTGTGTTTTTGAAATGTATTCTAATGGATTGAGAGATGAGAGTTCAAAAGGGAGTAGCGTTTTTGGATAGGAGGAAGTGGCTCTTTGTTGGGTTGAAATGTAAGCTTGAGAAGCTTTTAAATTTTCCGAAAGCTATCATGTAACATTATATCGAGTCCATCGTTTCCCTGTAAAATAAACATGTCCTCTGAAAAATAGAGATTAGTTAAACCAGTTTTTTTTCATTTTTAGCACTTCATGCCTGATGAGTGAGTTGAGAATCTCCATGGAAAGAATGACGAGGTAGGGGACAGGGGGTCCTTTTTTCTGAGACCTCTTGCTGCATTGAATAGTGGGGCAGGAGTGCCATTGATCAATATAGACAAGGAAGAAGATGTGATGCATTCTTTGATCCAGTGAGTGAAAATGTCTGGAAACCCGTGATCCTTCAATATTGTCTATAAGAAATCCCAGGTCACACTATCAAAGGCTTTGTGAAAGTCTATCTTGATTATGCAGTTCGTAGAGTAATTGGATCTAGAGTAGCCTTTTAGGAGTTATTAGACGATAAGGACATTATCCCCTATATGTTTGCCATTCAAGAAGGCACCTTGGTTGTTATGTTTTCTTCAATCTAGTGGCTAGTATTTTGGAAATGACTTTATAAAGGAAGTTTGTACAAACGATAGGTCTGAATTTCCAAAAGTGTGTGGGGTTAAAGTATTTAGGAATCAATTAGACAAAGGTTATATTGATCTCTTTGAGAAGAATCCCCTTGGAGAAGAACTTCTGGACTGCCTGGATAATAAAAGGTTCTGTCGTGCTCTAGGATTTTTGAAAGAAATATCCATCAAGACCATCAAGGCCTGGGGCTTTAGAGCCATCCATTTAGTGTTCTCCACTAGTTGGGTAAGAGAATCTAAATCTAGGGGTGAGATTTGTTTAAGGGAAAGTATCCTAAGATCTTCAAGAATAACAACAGATGTATTAGAGGTACTAAGAAGGTCTTTAAAGTAGCTTACAACCTCCTCTTGAATTTCTTGTTATGTCTAAAGTATTGTGCCTTGCTTGGAAGTTATGGAATATATTTTTTTGCAATTTTTCGTTGCTAGAATTGAGTTGAAAAAGAAGCTAGTATAGTTGTCTCTGTCCTTTAATTAGTTCACTTTAGCTCATTGTTGCAAAAGAGAATTAAGGTTGTATGTGGCCTGCAAGAATTGTGATAATAAATTTTCTCTGTCTAATAGCAGTTGATTAGTAGGATTGGATGCAAGTCTAGATTGGATGGCTTAAATTTCAAGTTCGTAAGAGTTAGTAGTAGAAGCTATGAGTTTTTTTATGGAATTTAGTACTTTCATTTCTTGTTTGATGATCTTCAGTTTTTGAACACAACAAAATTGCTTGGTCTATTCACAACAATGAGCTGCTCCTTTTCTACATGCATCAGAGAATGCTGGTACAGTCACTAGGAGATTGTTAAACAGAAAAGGATGATGCTTGGTTACTTTTTGGAATAAGTTGTCCACTACAAGGGGGATGTGATCCGAGAAGAGAGGGTCTTTAAAAGTAGTAAGACTATTGGGAAAGTGTCTAAGCCAAAATCATTTATTAGGGCACGATCCAATTTTTTCCCGATATGCCAAGCAAAATTTTGTTTGTTGGACCAGGTGAAAGTGTGTCTAACATATTTAAGATCAATCACTCCTAGATCCCCTACAGTTTATTTCAAATCAATTAAGCAGTTCTTTAGGTTGCAATGACCTTATGCTTCTGATGGGTATAAGACTAAGTTGAAGACACCACAGATAAGCCACGAATTGGAGATATAATTGTTGAGAGATTTAAGGTTATTCCATAAGCCTCTTCTTTGGAATATGAAATTGCTTTCATATATGAATGATACAATGAGTTTGATGTGCTTTCGCATGAAAAATAGGTTTATATGCATAACTTGGTTAGTTAAGTCTAATAGATCAATCTTGAGTTCGTCCTTCCTGTAGCAAATAATAATTTTACCTAGAGCTTGATGGTTCTAATTGGTGAGCATGTTCCAATAGGAACCAAAAATCTCCAATTTGGCCAGATTGTCTAATCTAATTTTGGTTTCAAGTAATCCGATAATGAGAGGTTTCTCCAGCAAAATAAAGTCCCTTAAAGCTAAAAGTTTAATGGGACAATTTATTCGTCTAACATTCCATATGATTATGGACATATTAAAAAGGTTTGGTTTTTGCAACCTTTCCCTTTGCCCCTTTTAGATCTTTGCCTCTCCATAGTATGAAAGTCGACATTTTCTATGACCTCTTTGGTTCCTGTAGAAGCAATAGGGATTGCAATGATATCTGAGTTAATAGGGGTATAATTACTCATAATTGGCAGTTTGTCTGTAGAGTTGCCAATAATTTTTGAAGTAGTTGTCAGGGCTACAGTGTGAGTGGTGTCAGTTAGTTGATTTGCAAATGTTGCATCTATTGTTTGTGATATTTCCTTCTTTGCATTATGTAAGATATTGTTCTCCTTGGGTGTATGTTTGTGTGGCATGACATTTTTTCAGTAGCTAATTATTTTACATATCTATGTTGATAGATGGTGTGGAAGGCTCTCGAAGTAGCATAGCATTAGTATCTGTCGTTGTGGTTAACATATCAACAGTTGATGTCAATGGATTGGGAGTCTCTATGGGTTCAAGAGGTTAAGATTCATCAGCTAACCCCATGAGCTCTTGATAGCTACTTGTTTTGGAGGTTTTGCTTGTGGTTTTCCAAGTCTTGGCTTGGTTTTTTGAAGGTTGTTTCCAATGGTAAGAAATTATGATAGTGTCTGCCCATAGTTTTTCTTCCTCTCCTAATCTCATAATCAATATTTCATTAGGAAGTTCTTTGGAATTATCCACACTAATGTAGATCCTGGCATAGCCTATGCGCTTCTTTTTGGTAATGTGTTCATCCATGCATAGTGGTTGACCTATGTAGCTTGCTAGTGAACCTAGCCCTTGGGTTGTGCAGTACTTAAGTGGGATGTTATGGAAGTTTATCCAAAGTGGGATATTTTGGATCTTAAGAGTTTCAAGGTTCAAGCATGGATGCCAAGCTTGTAGGAAGATAGGGTGGTTACAAAAGTGTCATAGACCTTCCTCTAAAAATTCTGAGCTTCTGAAGTAGAAAAGAAAGTAAAAAGGATTAAGTTATCTTCATAAAGGAGAACATCCATCAAGCCTCTAACTTTCCACAATTTGTTAGTCCGTTGAGAGACTAAAGGAATGGGTGGCAGTTTGTCAAAGAAAAAACCTATAATGGTGGATTCCCAACCACAGGCTCCCTCTTTCAAGACTTTAAGATAGGGACAAATAACCAATTTTCCATCCATTTCCATGGGTGGTGAATAGGCCAAGGTCTAGGGGGTTTGTTCTCCAACTACTTGCTTCCAAGACCTCTAGAGAGGAGCTACCAATGAAGAGGAGATGTCTGAGGCATTAAGAAGAAGGGTAATGGTGGAGGTATGGATGGGAATGAGGGAGGTAAAGGTGGAAAATCTAAATAAGAGGGTGCAGGTGTTTTGGTCATTGTGAAGGTTAAAGCATGAGTTAAAAAAGGGACAACTTTTGAGGTTGGCCTTTTAGGATAATAGTGTGCAAAAATAGTAGGGAGAAAGTCCAAAATGACCTTGAGGTAGAGGTGATAAAGGTAGAGGATAATGCAGAGTGGGTGTTGTAATGAAGCAATTGAGCATAGTGCAGAATGGGTGAACTAATGGAGCAGAGTGCTAGTTAGAATGGTGTAGAATGCAGAGGGAGTAGGATGCAGAGATAGTGAGTTGAATATAGAGTGAGTGTTGCAGTGAACAAGGAAGGTCGATAGGTAGCAGTGGATCAATGGAGTAATGGAGTAGTGGGGAGAGGTCAAAGTGTTCAAGGAAGAAGGGAAAAGTAGACAAACTTGCTACTTCTAGTGAGAAGTTGGAGGCTCTCTCTCATCACTTTGTTCCTTACAAAATTGAACTTTCACTTAAAATTGTTGCTACTAAGCTTCCTTTTACATTTGTTAAATTTTCTGGATTCAAATATGTGATGAGCCTTGCCTCTTGCTCAACACATAAATCAATTAGTAGGGTTAGTTGTAAACTTGATACACTATCTCTTATGTTAATAAAAAAGAGAACCAATACAAAAGGAGTTGTTTGAATGTCCTAGTCGTATTTTCTTGACTTTTGATAATTAGAAGAATGAAGTACCAATGGATAAACAAACATGCATTATTGGTCATTTTATTGATAACAAGTGGAAGTTAGAGAATAGTATAATTCTTTTTAAGGCATTAAATCTCCTTTTATAGATTATCACTTGCAAATAAAGTAACACTTTGCTTGGCTTAATGAAAGGTTGATAAAAATATTTTATCAATCTCGTTGGACAGTGCTTTTTATAATGACAAATGGTCAACTTTCTTAAGTTTCACTTTGCTATAAATGGTTTTTTTTTTACAATGGGTAATTTTTTTAGGTTAGAAGTTCATGTCATACTCTAAATCTTTACGTGCAAGCAGGAAGAGAAATGATTGATGATTTTATTGCTAAAATTTGAAATAGATTTAAGCATTTGAATAAGTCTATTCCAAAGAGAAAAAAAGTTCTTTGAGATGGCTTCTAAAAGTTATCATTTGAATACGACGAAGAAACTAAAGATTAATGTATGTATAAGGTGAAATTCTCTACATTATGATCAAACCTATTTTTTATTACACTATTTCATTCCACATTAACAAGTGAAAAATAAAATAACTCTTTATCTAATTGTACCTAATAAATCAAACTTTATGATGTAACATTATTCTTTTCTAGTTCAAAATATCCAATGTCAAATGTTTACTTTAAAGGGTATGAAAAATTCATTAAAATGCAAAAAATGTTACAAAAAACCTTTCTTTATTTATGGCTAGTACGATCAATGAGATGCAGAAGAAAATTGACAGGTATTTAGTTAGAGTACTCATTGTTATTAGTTATTATCATATGCTGCTATTTTAGACCCTCGCTATAAATGGACTTATTTTCATTTTTACTAGTATGCACTTTATGATAATCCCACTTCAGCTAATTTTACTGAACAATTAAAGAAGACCTTACTCATGATGCTTGAGTTTACAAAAGTATGAAGTAGATAACATCACTCAAAATATTAAATCTTCTTCTAGTTTAAATAATATAAAAAGAAGTGAGGGTTCTTACGAATTTGATTATAAATAGTATTTGAGGTCAATGTTTCATCCTAAAGTTGAACAATCTAAATTAAATATTTATTTGAAATAGTATGTTTAAATCTAGATAGTGACATTGATATATTAGAGTAGTGGATTGTGACTTCTAAATGATTTCCTACTTTGGGTATATTGGCTAGAGATGTTTTAACCAATGTTATGAATACCGTACCGGACCTGATACTGGATTAGATTCTGGTATGGTTCTATACCGGTATCGATTAATACCGGCTACCGTTTTATGCAATTTTTTAAATTTATAAAATAGTCCTAATTTTTTAAAAAAATTGCAAAATAATCCTTCAATATTATACTGTATAATTTAAATCAACCTTGTCTGAAAAAAATCAAAATAATAGAAATTTAAAATAACAATAATTTGTTTATTTTTCTTAATATTATTTTCACATATTCCACATATAAATAATAACCACAATTAATATAAAAATTTATTTTATCATCATAGAAATATAAAATTAAGAACAATACAAAGTATTTAAAATATTACAATTTTATCATATAATAA
>JANZLC010000005.1:8166338-8187483 GCA_026413385.1 Erythroxylum gracilipes | reverse complement strand
GGACTTCATTAAATCAATTTAAGATCAACATCAAATCCATAAATGTATGAACATCGAAATAATGAAAAATGCCTTTAGTAATCATAAAATGATTTGTACAATAAGTGATAAAGGGGATTGCCTTTAGAGCACTTCTCCAACAAACTTTCACTTACACTAAAGCCAATCGCCTTGATATCTAATACCATAGGCGTGTACATGTGACATAAAACTCTTTTGAGAAGTAGGCTTAGTCAACGGATCAACTATATTCTGATCGGTGGGAACTCTCTCTATCTTGACATCATTTCTACTAATGATCTCTGTATTCAAATGGTAGCGCCTGAGTATATGTTTAGACTTCTGATGAGACCTCAGTTCCTTCGCCGACGTTATAGCCCTGTTGTTGTCACAATACAACTGCACTGGGTCAACAATGCTCGGAACCACACCAAGTTTCATAATGAACTTCTTGATCCAAACCGCTTCCTTTGCCGTCTCTGAAGCTGCAATGTACTCCACCTCTATCTTCGAATCAACAGTCATCTCTTGTTTAGAACTTGTCCAACTGACTGCACCACCATTCAGTATGAATACATATCCAGATTGGGATCTGGAGTCATCCCTATCGGATTGGAAGCTAGCATCAGTATACTCGCTTACCACAAGATCACTTTCTCCATATACCAAGAATACATCTTTAGTTCTTCTCACGTACTTAAGGATATTCTTGACAGTCACCCAATGACCCTAACCAGGGTCCGACTGTTATCTTCTTATAATACTTAAAGTATAAGATACATCAGGTCTAGTACATAACATAGCGTACATGATTGATCCTATAGCCGAAACATAAGGAATCAAACTCATGCAAGTCCTCTCATCTTGTATCTTTGGATACATAGATTTAGACAGTGTAATTCCATGTACCATGGGAAGATAACCTCTCTTGGACTGCTCCATGCTAAACCTCTTTAGCATCTTGTCTATGTATGTAGACTGAGAAAGACCAAGCAACCTCTTAGATCTATCTTTATAGATCCTTATCCCTAAAATATAAGTTGCTTCTCCAAGGTCTTTCATAGAGAAGTTCTTAGTTAACCAAATTTTTACTGATTGCAAAGCTGAGACATCGTTTCCTATTAGCAATATGTCATCTACATGCAGTACAAGGAACATGATTGCACTCCCACTAACCTTCTTATACACACACGGCTCATCTGGTTTTTGTGAGAAACCAAACTCTTTGATTGTCTCATCAAATCGAATTTTCCAACTCCTAGATACTTGCTTCAATCCATATACCTTTTCTCCATTCATGGATATGAAACCATCAGGTTGTGTCATATACACATCATCAGTTAGGTATCCATTAAGGAAAATCGTCTTCACATCCATTTGTCATATCTCATAATCATAATGAGCAACAATGGATAGGAGTATCCTAATGGATTTAAGCATAGCTACTGGGCTAAATGTTTCTTCATAGTCAACATCTTGCCTTTGACGATAACATTTAGTTACAAGCCTAGCTTTATGGGTAACTACATTACCCAATGTCAGTTTTCTTTTGAAAACCCATTTGCACCTATGGGTTTTATCCCTTCGGGTGGGTTAACCAAAGTCCATACTTGGTTTTCATACATGGAATCCATTTCGGATTTCATAGCTTGAAGCCATTTATCATATTTTGAACTCTTCAGAACCTCCTCATAGGTTATAGGCTCATCATTTTCTATGAGCAATACATCATTAAGTTCATTTATGAGAAATCTGTATCTCTCGGGAACACGATGTATCCTACCCGACCTATGAACTTCTTATGTGTCAGAAGGTTAAACTATTGTTTCATCTTTATGAACAATATTCTTGGGTCCAGGCAGTTAATTTGCGTCTGTTTGAGCATCTTGAACTTTCACAAGTTCAATTTTGCTCCCACTGTCTTCTCTTAGAAGAAACTCTTTATCTAAAAAGACAATATGTTTTAAAACAAACACATATAATTGATATCCTATAGTTTCCTTAGGATATCCTACAAACAGATACTTGTCATATTTAACTTCAAGCTTATCTAACTGAATCCGCTTCACATAAGCAGGGCAATCCTAAACTTTCATATGAGAAAGATAGGGTTTACTGTTAGTCCATATGTCATATGGAGTAACATCAACTGACTTGGATGAGACTCTATTTAATACACAAATAGAAGTTTCGAGTGCATAACCCCAAAAAGATTTTGATAAATTCACTAAACCTATCATAGACCTCATCATGTCTAACAAGGTTTGGTTTCTCCTCTCAGCCACACCATTATGTTGCAGTATGTAAGGTGGACTTTACTGAGACAATATTCCATCATCCCTAAGATAATTCAAAAACTCTTGGCTTAAATATTCACCACCTCGATCCGAACGAAGTGATTTAATACTTCTCCCAAGTTGTTTCTCAACTTCATTTATGAATTCTTTGAACCTTTCAAAGGCTTCAGACTTTTATCTCATAAGATACACATACTCATATCGAGAATGATCATTGATAAAGGTAATGAAGTATACGAAATCACCTTTGGCATGTATAGATATCGGACCACATACATCAGTATGTATTAGGTCTAAAAATCCACTAGTTTGTTCACCCTTTCCCTTAAAGGGTAACTTAGTCATCTTGCCTAATAAGCAAGATTCGCATGTGTCCTATGATTCATAATCAAATGACTCTAAACTACCACACTTGTGTAGTTTAGACATACGTCTCTCACTTATATGGCCAAGGCGACAATGCCATAAGTAAGACGATTTCACATTATCTCGCTTTATTTTTTTGTTATTATTGATATTTATAACCGGATTAGACATATCCAATATGTACATACTATAGCACAATGTACCCAAAACATATAATATTCCATTCAATTAAATTGAACAACCATTGTTACTTAAAATTTAAATGGAATCCAGCTTTATTAAGACTAAAAACAGACATTACATTTTTAGTCAAAGCAGGTACATAAAAATAAATGTCCAATTCTAATACAAGCCCACTAGAGAGCGTCAATATATATGTGCCTACAGCCAATGCAACAATTCTTGCTCCATTGCCCACTTGCAAGTCAGACTCTCCCTTATTGAGTTGTCTACTATTCCTGAGGCCCTTCATGTCAGTACAAATGTGTGAGCCACAACCGGTATCTAATACCCATATGTTGTTATCAGAAACAGTATGAATATCAATAACATAAATACCTGAAGTAGATGGGGCATCAGATGCCTTCTTCTGCTTCAAGGACTCCAGATAAGCCTTGCAGTTTCTCTTACAGTGGCCATCCTTGCCACAGTGGAAGCAAGTTCTCTTCGAGGCAGTCTTCTTTGCTTTTTTGACACCTCCTTTAGGCCCTGTGGACTTCTTATTCTTTTGGCTCTTTTTCTTTGAACCAGAAGAGTCCACCAGCATCATAACCTTGTCCTTACAGATAGATGACTCGATTGCCTTGAGCATGTTGACTAGCTCGGGAATTGTGTTGGATATATTATTCATCAGATAGTTAAGCACAAATTATGAGTAACTATTGGTTAAACCTATCAGAATTAAGTCAAAACCTAATTCATGATCCAAAAGAAAACCCAAGGAGGCCAACCGCTCGATGTAGCCATTCATCTTCAGTGTGTACTGCACTGGAGATGTCCCCTCAACCATCTTGGAGCGGAAGAGCAATCAAGAAGTCTCGAACCTTTCAGACATTGCTTGCTCATCAAAGAGCTCCCTAAGATGATAGACTATGGTATGAGCATCTATAGCCTCATGCTGCTTTTACAGCTCCGATGACATAGTGGCTAGCATAATACAACTAACCATCTCGCTATCATCGAGATGCATCTTATATGCCCTCTGATCATCATCAGAAGCATCGACAGCAGAGGGATCAGAAAGTGGTTCTTTCAAGACATAACCAAGCTTCTCGGACTTGAAAACTATTCTCAAGTTCCTAAGCCAGTCAAGGAAGTTTGGTCCAGTCAACTTGTTAACTTTCATCAATGATCTTATATGCACACTAGTACTCATGATGTTGACTCGGGCAATAGCAACCTATCGTTAAATATAGAAAAATAGAATGTATTTAAATGCATGTCTATAAGGATTTTAATAATACGCATTATGCCTCCCACTATTTTCACAAATTCATAACCGTCAATATAAATCCAAGAGAACTCGTAAAGAAATTCTCCTAGTGGGTTGATATCCAATATCCCTAAGAATGACGTTAGATTTGTCTAACAAGTCACCTTAGTTCAACCGGTAGGTATCGATCATACTAATTGCATCTCCAATGCAACTATCAAATTTAGTGTTATCAACTGTTGATGTGTGCATACTCATTGGGCTATCAACTCTTGACATATATACATTTAATGTACACTACCCAACTTCATCTTTGTCTATGTTGATCTTGAGTTTGCCCAACAAACTAACGCTTATAGTTAAAATCGACCGATTAATCCAGAAATCTTATTTACATGGTTTGAACATATCCATGTAGAGCAGGCTTGGGTTGGCCCAACAGCCCTAACTTTAAAACGACTCTAGTTCTCACTACATTAAAGGAAGGCATCAGTTTTAATATTTTAAGTGAGGGGTTTAACTAAGGTCTCATCTAACTTAGATGGTCTTATACATTATATATATATATATATATATATATATGGACTACCCAATCAAATTAGGCCTAAGCCCATAACCATCCATCATGTAAGCCTACACATTCTCTTAACCATGCATTCTCTAATGTATATATGTAAACACATCATTTTGGTTATGACATCTTATGGATCCTAGCCCAATCCATCACTTAGATTTACTATTTTCCTTTTATTAACTTGGCTAAAATTACTATTGTATGTTATTTTGATTGGAATTAATATTAATCTAATTAACATGAATTCCTAATTTTAGAAATTAATTCATAATTAATTTACCTTAAAATATTTATTTGATGTCCAAAATTAATAACTTCAATTTTGTCATACATGCCAATTTTTCTAGTCTTACTAAAAAAATTAATGCTCTACCAAAATTAATTCAAAATTAATTTCTATAATTTTCCAAAATTTCCAGAACATCAAATCATCATTTCAAGCATCTCTAGGTCATTTCATGATGATCAAAATAATTTAGGAATTACCCAAAAATTATCATGATCACCGAAACACCAATAAAACACCAAAAACGACAAATATGACTTTTTAAACTTTTTGGAAATCAAATTTTGAGCAAAATCATTTAGGCATGCATTAAACATCAAATTAACACATTTTTATTACATAAAAATGGTTTTAGGTTCTAGAACTGAAATATAAACATACAAAAACATCAAACAAAATAGATCTTACAATTTCTGAAAAACTATCCAAATCTGGAAATTTTTTTGATAAAATTGTTAAAACATTTTTAATAATTCTACAAAAATTACAAAGAATTAGAGAGAAAAAAGTGTGTGTGTAAGAAAAAGAACCTTTCTTTTTCTTTTCGTATGTCTTACACAGGATGCATGAAAATCATCTCAATTTTTTGCACCATTTGGCCTTCCATAACCCCCATCACTAATGAAAAGTTATGGGAAGTTAATGGTCATGAATAATATACATTAATGGAAGTTATGGGAAGTTAATGACCATGAATAGCATGCATTAATGGAAGTGGTGAGAAGTTAATTACCATAAATAACATGCATTAATGGAAGCCAACAACAATTGTTTCTAATCCACTCTATGCAATGTTTTCTACCACGATCACATCGCGATAGAATCCCGAAACACTCTCTCATATCTTGAATCACCATTCAAGACCATTTTACTAATCATTTAGATCTCCTATGTGTGTGACCCATTAGGTTCCCGATAATGTTGGCCATTTGAATTAACACTTAATTCACGTAAGTCAAGAGTGGTATCTAGCAACAATGCATGACCCCCAATTAACCGAAAAGTCAGTGGTTTCACTACGAACCTTTCCATACACAATGTTGCCACGCAATTCATCTTTTTACTATTTATACTTCACTTGGTTTAGAGTATGGTCAAAGTGTCAACTCCCACTAAACTGACTACGTCACTTCTAGTCTAAGTGTTATTAGATCTTGTCCTGAGGATCTCATTACTTTATGTATCATTGAAGACTCTCTTTATGACACATATCTACTCTGGCTAGAGACTCCCGAGTAATGACCCCGACAAGAGACTGTATGTACCATCTCCTTCTATCAGGAGTGGTGAATACTTTATTGGCTACTCAATTACTCTAAATACCTCAAGTTGTACCCAATCACCACCCTATGAGTAAGCCCTGAAAAGCACCGATGAATGGAGTCAAAGCACAGGATTAGTATCCGAGATATCCTTGAGTACCTCAAGTCAAAGGATATTTTCACTATTGCTATGATGAGACCATCATTGACACTGGAATAGAATATCCATATGAATGTCTGATAGTAGGTCAATCTAATATCCTTACTACCCTTAGTAAGCATCCACATGTTAACTCTAAACAACTCATGTCTACAGCTTATGAGATCTACTACTTGTTCTAATCAAGGAGTATAACATGTGCTAGTCTATTTGGATTAATGATATCCCATCTCATTAAGCCTATGACTACGGAAAGTTTAGATAATAACATAATTAGACATGATAGGAATCTCATTATCATGATCTCAACATAATTTCCTCCATGCTATGTTTTGTATCAAAGACTTCATTAAATAAATTTAAGATCAACATCAAATCCATAAACATATGAACATCGAAATAATGAAAAATACCTTTATTAATCATAAAATGATTTGTACAATAAGTGCTAAAGGGGATTGCCTTTAAAGCACTTCTCTAACACCACGATTGTGACAGAAGGCTTAGATGTAGGCTAGGACCGTGGCCTGTTGTGGCCTGCGTCGGGCGGATGCGCAGCCACTTCTAAACTTCGCATTTGGAGGGATCTTTTTGGACTTTTTGGACCCGAGAAAACCCTAGTTCAACCCTAAACACACAAAACATAAATGGAACAACAAGAACAAAAAAAGGAGCTTTACATTCAGCCACTCTTGGAAACCCTAAAGGGAGAGAAACAGAAGAGAGAGAGAGAGGAAGAAGAGGAAGAAGTGGATCCCGATGCCGCTACTCCCTGGATCAGGTGGTATCCCTATGTCATTGCCTTCCGGATTTGTCCAACCTAAGTTCCATTTTCTCTTCATTTCCTTTTTCATTTAAATGTATAAAGTTGAGATGGATTACATGGAAATGGATTTCGGGTTGTTGATAATGTTTTGAACTCTCCTTCGGGATTTTACTTTGAGTTAATGTTGATTTAGTTATTTTTGTGTTTATTGTTTTGGGTGTGTGATTGATTAATGTAATTGCATGTTTCGGTAACAAACCGAGGGGGTGAGTCAGATAAAAATGATTAGATCGGATTAATGAGTGTTAGGCGATCTAATTGACCACTTAATCAATCTAGTTGATAATTTCATGGAAAGAGATCCCGTGCGATACCCAATTGTTTATTAAAGAGATTTAGAACTAATTAGAATTATGAGTAATTTGTGAATTGAGAGATTGCAAGTTCCATAATTCGATTAGGGTTTACAATTTAAGGTTTAATGGTTATAACTTGTGAGAGAGTAATCAACCCTACGACTGTCTAAAACCGACACCCCGTAAATACATACATAGCTAGATTAGCATTAATGATAGGTAAAATCCCCTTTCTCATAACTTGATTAACTCTCTTGATAGATTCCATTGTGACCTGTGTGACTGCTCAGTTTAATTCTGTTTTGTTGAAATTTCTACTTTACAATTCTTGAATTAATTTCTCGTATTTACTTCCATGTCCACTTGTGCATTTTTTATTTCTTTTTATTCTTTTTTTTAGCCTTAGATGACTTAAGATTAGGCTAGTACCTTCATCGTGAGATCGACCCTTCAATACTACAAAGTATGACCCGTGCGCTTGTAGCATCCCACTCTCATAGGGCATATCCCCAAACATACCTATGGTATTCGAAAATATATTCCATGAGGGTGGCATGCTAGAACAGTCAATAATCGCACTCATTACAAATTTTTCAAAACAATGCACGCATATGCGAAAAATCAATAATCAATTTTGGCCCGTTTTATTCATAAACATTTTCAATCACAAGAATTACAATCATTATACAACTCACCATAATTTCACTAGTCACTTGGGCCCATTACAAATACAAAACATTTTAGTCATAATGTCCTTACATTACAAAATCAATCATATACACATTGTACAGTATTTGTGAATACACATTTTGATACAAAATAATGAAATACATATGTAAGCGCGAACTGATCTCGACCTCTATCTCTTACTCGAATGCAGTGGCTAGACTCCCGTTTGCCTAACGGGGTAACTCCTCTGAGCCTGAAAAATAAGGTTGTAATTTTGGTGAGTTTTGCAAACTCAGTGAGGTAACCATCCTCGATGGTTCACTCAACTCATACAATATATCATCACATGTAAACACATAATTCACATCCTTTCATTTATCACGTAGCATCACTTATCACATTTAGAGAAGTCAAACCGATCATTTCAATCATTTAAAATACACATATTAATTATAAATGCAATGCACATGAGACTCACTTTCAATTGTTATTGTTGTGACCGAGTGCCTATAACTACCCCGTATCCATTGTGGATACCAGGCTCATTGATAATTGTCCCGTATCCGTTGGAGATATTGGGCTCATTATACATAGTGAGCCTTTGGCTCTTAATCACATTATGAGCTTTAAGCTCTTTTTTACTTTCTAAGCTTTAAGCTCTTTTTCGGTGGCTACTCTAGTCACAACAACCTTTATGTTATCATGCATTCATATAATGAAATGCATCAATCACATAAGATCAATCAATCACTTTATTTCACTTTCACATGTCATCGGACCTTGGTCCGATATTCAATATTTAAGTTGAGAAAACGCATAGTCAGCCCAATTCACATTCAATGAGCACTTCCAATATTATTCATGCATCAAATGCCTTAGACATTCAATGTTCGGAATCAATCAATCACATTCAATAATCATTTAATACAGAATTTAAAACAAACAATTAATCAAGTGAGACCATCTAGGTTACTCACATTACGCTCCAGATTAGCATTAACTTCCATGATCCGGAAACGTCTGGATGCGGACGTTCTATCCTGTATCATCATTATGCAATACACATATTGCACACACATTATTAATTGCACAATCTTATGAATACTCAATCACATACATATGTGTTGGGTATAATGCATGCTCAATGATAATCTTAGGTATATTATCTAAATTCACATCTATGCTCATTCTCATTTCATAATTCATATATGTCTAATTGAATTTAGGTTTACACTTCATTTGTACATGATCATTCTAAGTTCACCATTCAATCTTTATCCTTTGTATGTGTCTAGCTTATCCTTAGGCTTACACCTCAAGAACACTTGGTTATTCTAATATCATAAATTAATTTCTCGTCATTTCTTTTCGAACATTATATGCTCTCATAATACCCAATTCTCATACTCATTTACTTAATAAATATTTCTCAACTCCTTTGAATCATAACTATAATCATATGAACATCTTCATTCCCATTATACTCATACCTTTGATACTTTGATATTATCAATTCATTCACTAAGTTATAACCCCAATTATTACTTCATACATGTCACACTTTTAATCACTTAATCCAAGCATCATACTAGGTTCAATTCAAGCCCCCCCATTCTAGCTTAAATTAAGACCAAATGGCCAATGAATGTCCGCTAGGTGGACCTTCATGAGTCACTTACACAAATGTGAAATTTTGACCCTCTAGAAAGCAAAATCTCTTCTTTGGTCTTCATAGAAGTTGTAGAACTCAAACTCCTCTTTGAAAGCACACTTAAATGACCTCAATCTAAGATCCACAACAAAAGTTATGCCTTTTGTCCCAACATATATCCAATTGCATCCTTAGTTTCCAGATTCCTAATTCTTTACTTATTACATTCAACATCATATGCTTGGTCTATCATTACTAATTTAATTACTCATCATTTCCCCATTATTCTAACTCAATTTCAAATCAATATTATCCATAAACAATTTATAGTCCATGATTGATCTTGAACACTAATAATAGAACATATATATATATATATATATACATATTTATCATCAACTTTCAGCACATATTCATCTTCATTTCTACCTTCATTTCACTTCTAACTATCACCTTAATTCATCTCATTTCAAGAGCATAACTCAACATCTTGGTTAACATAACTTTTACTTTCATTATACCCTTAATTCACAACTCATAACATCTACATAACAACTCATCATTCATGGTTTTCATATTCTCAAAACAGAACATAAACACGTGTATTCATCCATCAGTTTACTGCACCCAGTACACAACTTCAAGTCAAATTTTGAAACTCTTAAAGATAGAATTTGAATTCAATGTCTCATGAAAATTGTAGCAATATGTCTCTAGTTTAATCCAAATGAAAAATCATTTCATTTAGACATCTATAGATCAATTCATGGCTAAAATACAGATGTATATCCAGTGGAAATGTTACATCTAACATATTCCAGCACATTTTAAACACCATTATCAGTTTGTCTCTAAACTTTCATCCTAGTTCTTCTCTTTTCAAGACACTACACTTGCCCTTTTTTCAACTTCAATACTCATTCCAATCCATTTCTAAAGCAACCAATGATCCATGTTTTTATACATAAAAAACAAAACATGAAAATATACATCAATTTTTCTGCACTTCTTTCTACATCATTTTAGGATTCATTCTAACTCTAAATCATCTCAATACCAAATCATACATTATTGTTCATAAATCATAGAAAAACAAGATATAAACACATTCATTTCTTCATGATCATTTTATCACCAACTTTTATCATATGTGCTTCTATTTAGACAACCCATGAAGAACAAAGTTTAACTTACTTGATTTACGCAAAGCTTCTTCAAGAGTCTCCAAGAAACCCTAACCTTCCACATCACAAGATCATCACCATCATTTAAGGTAGAAGGGTTAGGTCTTTTAGTAACAAGATGGAAATAGCAAGGTATTTAAGTGGCTAGTGATGGAAGAAAGTAAGGTTCATATTGATGCTTGGAGAAGAGAGTGTCGTGAGAAGGAGAGGAAGATGAAGAAAATGAAGAAGATGAAGAAAAGAAGCATGTATCGTATATGACAAATGAAAGACCATGAGATGGTCTTTAATTTTGGTAAATAAAAACATGAGTGGTGAGTGGCAAGTGTTGTGACACTTGTCACTTGCCACTTGTCATTTTATTATGGACTCTAATTGGTTCTTTTAAAAAGCTAGCCTATTTGTCTCCAATTTTCAACCCAATTTTCTCCCAATTTTTAATGACGCTTGTCATTAAATCCCAATATCATTTATAAAAAAATTGACTGTCATTTGACTCTTATTTCTACAGCCATTTATCAAGTATTATGCCACTTGGCATTTTTCCTATTCCAAAAATACCTTTAAATTTCAGAAAATTCTCATTTTTTACCAAAAATTCTAATTCACTACTTATACATTCCATTAAGACACATAATCCATAATTCGCATTATAAACACATTAAAACAATCATTTATACCCGAAAAATATCAAATGAGCGTATTAACAATTCATTGTAATGTGTGCAATAATCAAATTCACGTGTGTGTATGCTAATATTATGCATGAGCATGAAATGCATTTTTTAATCTCTAATTGCTATTTCTCAATTACTAAAATCTAGGGTTCTAACCCTTAGTATGGAAACAGGATGTTACAGTATTTCTTGTAGTCTAAGGTTTTTTTTCACCTTTTTTTGTGAAAAAAAGTTGGGCATAAAGTAGACGACACATTAACTTGGATATCACCAAACAACAATGGGGAATCTCAAGAGTTGAACGCTAAAAAGAGATGGAAAGAATGATGGTGGAGGAAATACATCATAGAGAGCGACGGACCCTTATTGACGTCATGAGGCCACAACTCAATGCCCATCGTCAAGGGATTATGCAACCACCGGTGCAAGCGAATACATTCGAGATCAAACCATCAATGCTAAACATGTTGCAAACCAACGTGCAATTCTACGGGTTAGCCCATGAAAATCCCAATTCTCATTTAGCTAATTTCTTAGAAATTTGCGACACTTTCCAATATATTGGGATGTCAAAGGATGCTATTAGGATGAGGCTCTTTCCCTTTACACATAGGGATCGAGCCAAGGCCTGGTTGAATTCTCTCCACCCAGCCAACATCACAACTTGGGAGCAGTTGGTGTGAGTTTTTCCAGATAAGTATTTCCCTCTAAACAAGACAACAAGACTAATAAAGGCAAATTTCAATTTCCAACAAAATGATAGGGAGTCTTTATATGAAGTGTGAGAGTGGTATAAGGAGTTGTCCTCATCATAACCTACCAAACGAATTCCTATTGCAAATCTTCTACACTGGAGTTAATCCACCGACAAGGAGCACCATAGACGTAGCTGCTAAAGGATCATTCATGAGGAAAACAGTTGAAGCAGCAGACATGACATTCACTAGTTGTCTTTGGATATTAGAATGAAGTAGACAACAGTCAACCTTTTAGGACCCAGGAGGAATGATTGCTACAAATTCAATGACAACATTGCAAGCTGAGATCAACAACCTAACCAAGCAATTAAATAGCCTAAAAGCCACTTCTTCCTCTCTAGTCACAGTGATGCAGCATGAATATGATTCATGTGGACACGAGAGCTATATCGCAGCTGATTGCTTGTTAGGGGAAAACAACAACGTGGAGCAATTCAACTTTAATGGAGCATAAGTTGGTTAAGGAGATAGCAATCCTTATTCCAACATATATCAGTCAGGGTGGCATAACAACCCAAATTTTCATTGGTCTAACAATACTGAGATTCAGTTTAGAGATCAAAGGTCACGTGGATTTTAACAAGATAAACACAATGAGTACGATTCCAAACTGGACAAGATCATAAGTATGGATGAGGCCTAAAAGAGATTAGAAGGGCAAATTGATCAAATAACAAGGACTCATGCCTTTGCTATTCTCAACCTGAAGGTTCAAGTGGGATAGCTTGCCAATGTGTTGTCTACAAAAAGTGTGGGAAGTCTTTCGAACAACATGGAAGTATATCCAAGAGAGCAAGTCTTAAACTAATAAGGCTTTTTAGAAAAGTCTTTAAAGGGATTTAGTTGGTCTATTGACTTAGACTTCAAAGATAGTAAAACATTAAAGACATCTTTAGAAGGCTTACTACATAAACTGGTGGACAAATAAAGATCAAGGAAGTATAGAAATTTAGGATCAGCAGAAGGCAAGCCTTCTCTTTCCCTAAGTTTAAGGAAAAAAGCGAAAGTTCATAATAGGATAAACCATACACATAAGTTAAAATGTTGCAAGTGGAGATTGGACAAATATCTTCCTAAGTTTCGGTAGAGGAATCCCAAGAAAATATAATCAGGAGCGAAGAATTTATTAGAGGCCACAGCTCTACAAAAGGGAAGGAACTTTGAACTTGATTTTTATTAACAAGGCAAGAAATAAATCGATTCAGCATGACCTAAATGAACTTGATATGTTCTTCTTTAAAAGAGGGATTTTTGAAAGAAGCGTGGCTATTTATCAACCTAAAGTAAGCAAAACACTTAAAAGAACACACATTTCAATGAGATTGAAGCATGATTAATCAAATAAAATATTGCCTGCATAAAGAAGTGAAGTAAAGGAAATTAAAGGTATTTTTTAAGAGAGTACAAAAATTAGAAATGTACATTTGTAACATTTGCTTTGGCAAAATCACTAAAAGAAGAGGAAGATGCGTGACGAGTGGAAGTCATAATTATAGAGAAGTATGATAGAATTTGCAAACGGGAGAAAGAGAAAATGCTGGAGTCAGAGGTTAAAGTTTGAGATGGAGAATGAAGTAGCAATAAGAATAACTTATAATGAAAATGATTGAAACATAAGGGAATAACAATAGTTTGAAATTTAAACAAATAAGGTTTTCCAACTTTTGTGATGGCCGGAAAGGTTGGAATTTCAAATATGAAAAATCTTAATAAGATCTTTGAGCTTGACTCTCCTTATTTGTAAAAGGTCTTGTATGATTTAAGAAGATCCTCATGATGACGTCACTAAGCCTCCTTCTTGAATTCCTTTTGGTTCTTAAAATGTGTAAAAACAACTAGGATATATTTAGAATTTAGCTTTGAAATCATTTTATTAAAGGCTAGGAGAATTTTTATTGCATATATTTAGTTTACACAACCAAACATATGGGGAAGGACAATTATTGATAACCCAAAACAAATTTAGCTCATAAGTGAAAGTAGCCCAAAAATGAAAGCCCTGAGGCGAAATATGTTGAATTCATAGAAGTCTAGAATGTGGAAGTTAGAGAAAATCATGGAAAGCAGTTGACAAGAACATGACTAATAGGGTTGGAAGTTGAGAAATTGTAGGAATTACAAAACATGGAAGTTAAGGAAATAGTGACATGTAGTTAGTTAGAAGGTGGGAAGTAGATAATTATAGCAAAAAAATTGCTTAGGGATTGGAGGACTATAAAAACACATAACAATAAACCTCCTAACAATCTTTAGAGAGACAAACAATTTCAAAAATGCTTTGTTATTATTTTTTCAACTTTCTTTACATTGTGTATTGCTTTTTCTTACCTCAAATTCCATTTGTAGTTTGCAATTTTTCTATTTGCCTAAATCAAATAATTTATTTTTCCAACATATTTTAGCATTTTAATAGCTTAGAAATTCATTTTCTTAGTTTTTCCAAGCTCATCTGTATTGTTAATAAGAAATCATGTACAAATTTTATAAAAATTCATCACAGACACACTCGAATTCTAGATTAACACTAACAAATAACATCTTCATAATATCCCTTCTTCAATTTGGTTTTGGTTATCATAAGGGGTTGATTATGTTAATTTTGATCTCAAAGACTATTTGCAAAAGTCCATTTTATTTGTCATAAATACCCAAAAAATCTAAGTTAAAATACCTTAATATATGTATAAATATCAAAATAATAGTAAATAACATGTTAGACTGTTATCTTTATTGTTAACTAACTACTGTCTCTTTCAATCTTAAGAACTTGTGATGACTTTTTTAAAACTTTATTTTGTTGAAGTTAATGCTTTATTGATTGAAATATCTTTAGAAAATTATTTATGTGATACAAATTAAAATTTAATTATTATTCTTTTTGATCATGTTTTACTAATAGCATTGTTGTACTCCCTACTAAGAGCATTGTTGTACTCCTTATTTTTTGTTTTAGTGTAACTTATAATAATTAGGATAAATTTATATAGTTTGATAAAAAAAATTTCTCAAGTCTTTACTTTTGGATTCCAACAAGCATGCCACATTTGATGTTAGAGAAATTAAGTTAATGGCATATGTAGAACCTTAATATTCATCTAGTACTTCTTGGTTGTTATTCACTTGAGTTTACTCTTTTCAATTTTTTTGAGTTGATTTTATTCAAATACTTGTAAAATAATTAATGAGTAATTTTATAAGAATTATTAGACATCTTTTATTAATTCCATTACAGAACGTACAAATAAAATCTTATACAAATAAAGTCGCAATATAATATTGTATTACCTCATTAAAATATAAATTGCATAAATCTAGTAAATTACCATTTGCAAGTAAACTTAACTTATTACTTGTCTTTTTCACAACACTAAATTAGTACTTCTAAATAATCCACAAAATGAATATTTGCTAGCAATTCATTTCTGAAAAATAAATAAAGTTTAATATAATATTTAATAATCAAAATTTTAATTACAATATCTAACATTTATCATAAAATAAAAAATGATAAAACTGAAAGTAAAAGATAAATAATTTATTTTTAAAAATTCAATTAACAAGATACATGTTTTAATTTTAAAAGAAGTCCCATTATATGTAAAAGAACTTGTAGAATTAAAATTAAACTTCTTTAATTCTCCTTTAATTTTATCTATTTCCAATTATTAGTAAAATTTTAATTTTTATTTATTTATAAAATAATGAACATATCCTAATTCATTTAAAATCATTCTCAAACAACAACAACAACATTTAGTATAAATCTCACTGAGGTGTGAGATCTGGAAAGGTCTAATAGTACGCAACCTTACTCTTAACTAATAAAGAGATTGTTTCCAAATTTAAAATCATTCTCAAATTTCAATATTTTCAAATTTAAAATATCTCATTCATAGTACAAATTTTTTCTTGTATCTCAATGTTATTATTTTCTTTAATTTTAACATAAATTTATTTTAGAAATCACACCAAAAACATAGATTAATAGCAATTTAAAATTTATACGTGCACTCAAAATAAGATTAAAAATATAAACGCTTTTGAAAATTAACTTTAAATTGATTTAGACTAACACTTGATATTTTTATCTTAATTTTGAGGGAGAGTCCAAACAAACTTCTTTTTGATTATTTAAATATAACTTAGAAAGTTTATATTGATTGTATTAATTTTTAAGTATAAGTTAACTAACCTCAATAAGATTATTGACTTTCTCATTTTACTATCATTAATTCACACTAACTCTATTATTTAAAATAATAAAATTAATTAAGTTTAAGTATTAGTACATGCTTACTTAAAGAGTAAAGACTATAAGTGAAGAGTAAATAATGATTAATGAATCAATGGACTCATTCATGAACATAGATTCACGTGTTTTTAATTGATTGATCGCTTAGTCTAAGTATAGATTGATCTAATGTCTAATTTTTTTAAACAAAATAATATCATTTTATTTATAAGAATTGGGTGTCGAACAATTTAGGCAATTCAAGCCTCTGCCTAATTAATAAATATTAATTTATACTTTTAATTTTGAAAAAATTAACAAAGCCGACCTATGGGCTAACCAATTATCATCCATAATTTGTTAAATTAATTAAAGTGTCTAAGTGTCAACTAATAAAATAAAAAGCAAAACGGGGGAAGGGTAAAAACTATGTATATCCAAATATAAACCAAAGCCGGTAAGCCCGGTCTAAGTAAAATCGATTGAAAAAAAAAAAGAAAAAAAGAATGGTGAGTCCTCGTAATCAAGTGATCCAAGTCTCTTCCCTTTTCTTCTTCTATCCATCCATAAAAAAGCACCAGACTTTGGGAACTCATTGGCTTACTCCCAAAATGGCCACAAAAGCGCATTCGGTTACCAGATTGACCCTGCCATTGCCACCTCCATCCTGTTCTTCTTCGTCTAGCTCCAACAGTCACACCCTCTGCATGGTGAAGCGGCCGCCCCTCACGACATCGTTTCTTGGCGGCGGAGGTAGTCCTCTGTTGGTTTTGCTTTCATGGTTGCCTATTGGTTCTTAATTTTTTTCTCTCTTTTTTACTTGTGAATTTTCTCCGCAACGTTGTTGGAAATTGTTTGGTTTGGAAGTAAGTTCTGGATTTCTTTAGTTTTGTGTTACTAGCGTCAGTGTATATGTGTCATATGATAAGAAGATTGTTTCCAAGTATTCGAAATATATTAATGCCGTGAAAATGGTCGTGAAATCATTTCTTATTCCTGATGTCATGTACAAGCATATGGAAGATTTAGCTGTGAGCTAATAATCGTGTATTCTAGTCAATGATTTGTTCTAAAGTTGATTTCTTTGAGTGAAGGAGGCAGAAATGCTGGATTTTAAAACAAACTTAATTTGTAATTGTAAATTTGTGTGGAAAAAGCAGTTGTAGCTAAAACTGGAGGGTGAAAGTAGAGGACGCCTTTGGTACATAAACTAATGTTCTTGTCATGAGTTTAAAATTTTGAAGCTATCTAGTCTAGTTGAGCTTCCTTTATAGAAAATGTATTCTCAAGCTCAACCATGAGCTTTTTCAGTTCAAATGGATATAAACAAATTAAAAAAATATCTCAGTAATTTTAGTAATTGCTCGATCAGACATCTCTCTTGGTCCCTTGTCTGATGTGCAAGAGTGTGGAATCAGTTTCTCCTTAAACTTCTTAACTTGCATTTATCCTTATGCTCATTTTCAATTTTACCTGCAGTTGAAGCTCTAAAAATTGGTAGGTTAAGGTCTGGTTCTTCCCATCGTTCCCATCGTTCTGGACAAGGTGGAGGTGCTCTTGGTACTCGTATGAATATTTTTGATAGGTTTGCTAGAGTTGTCAGAGTAAGATATTCGGAGTTGCTAATTTGCAGTGTAATTTGCAGTGTTATTTCATATATCTATCTTGACTAATACTTGTGGTTCTCCTAATTACAGTCTTATGCAAATGCAGTCCTAACTTCCTTTGAAGACCCAGAGAAAATTTTAGAACAGGCAGTACTTGAAATGAATGATGACTTGACAAAGATGCGTCAGGCCACAGCACAAGTAAGCATCAGGCTCTAGCATACTCTTTTCTCAATTTTGGGTTCTTTGTGTCTTTCCTTCTTGCAGTATTAATTTTCCGTACATGATTAACCATGCCCCTGAGTTTTCATTTTGGGTTTCCTCACTTAGATTCTGTCAAGTCACATTTACCTTTTCTTGTCAGAATTTAGTTCCTTGTGATGTTTTACAAAACTTGGTGCCTGTATGGATATCAGAATCAGCGTTGAAGTGATGTTGGATTAAACTCTTATCACATGAAATTTTTGGATGCTTCCCTCTATTTCTTTTTATCTGGTATTTTATATCGTGTTTTCTGGGTGCTTCCTCTGTTTTATTCAGGTATTAGCATCTCAGAAACGATTGGAAAATAAGTACAAAGCTGCACAACAAGCTTCTGAAGATTGGTAAATTTTGATTAGTCTTTGTTAATTACAAAGGGCACAGTGATGAGTTATTATTTAATTAGTTAAACGATCATAGCAATGAAATACTGTTTTCTGCTTACCTTCTGTGAAGGTACCGAAAGGCTCAACTTGCTCTTCAAAAAGGAGAGGAAGATCTTGCACGTGAAGCTCTTAAAAGACGGAAGTCATATGCTGTAAGTGGACACCTCAGAAAATGAATTTGTGCTTGTAAAGTTGGATTTTGTTTTGTTTGGACATGAAAAACTTAATTTCTCAGTCAAATAGCATTTCTTGTTCTGAATTTTTCTTTGCTCATTACTTTGTGTTAATGAACAAGAGACTTATGTCCACCCATTTGGTTCAGAGAGCAAAATGATCTGGCTGATGCACTTTATGACTGCATTGACAACTAAATCTTTGCTTCTGATACTATGGTTATCATCTTCAAGCTGCATGTATAAAGCAGTTAGTAAACAATCTTTGTGCTTGCAGAATGAATTATTAATGTCATGTTAACTTGTTGGTTTATAGACTTGATCTATAATGGGATTGTTGGTGCTCTATGTGTGATCTCCTAAGAATAAACTTTAAAATAGGAAAACTAACAACCTCTTACCTCTTGTCAACTTCTTTGTGAAATATTGTGTGACATTTGAATATAGATTTGGTAGGTGCAATTGCAAATTTTGGAGTTAGTATTGGGTGACTAATATTTGGCTTTAATACTCGAAGGACAATGCTGGTGCTTTGAAAGCTCAACTCGAACAGCAGAAAGGTGTTGTGGATAATCTAGTCTCCAATACCCGGGTACTTCTACTCTTAAATTTCCTGCATCATGTTACATTTTAAAGTTACAGTGTGTTCTCTTTGTTTGCACTATGTTTTCTTCAAATAGTCTCCTTAAGTCATCAATTTGTTTAAGGTGCTGTGTCATAAACTTGAGGGGTATGTCTTTGTGCAAAACCTGGTAGCTATGGAAGAGGAAAGTGTCAATGTCTCCTGTTCTAATACACACCTAATCTTGTCTTGTTGATTCTTGAATGTATTGGGATGGAATCAATTGTTAGCAATAGGAACGAAAAGAACACATCTTAAGTGATTGTTGAGATGTTCTACTGATAGGATTTTACTTACTGCAGAAAGTAATGAATTCAATAAATATCCTTCTCTTCATAAACTGAAAACTTGACAGCTTTGTGGCTGAACTTATTTCCTTAACTTTTGGCTTGGATCTACTTCAACCTTGATGTATATAGCTATATATTATTCCTATAGGTGCATTAAGTTTATCCCATTTTTTATAGCTTCTGGAGAGCAAGATACAGGAGGCGAGGTCTAAGAAAGATACTCTAAAAGCACGTGCTCAGTCTGCAAAGTTTGTCTCTGCCACTACTTAGATAGTGAAGTTGCTTTTGCTTTTGAGTTCATTACATCCCTAATGCTATTGTTTTATTCTGTTAGGACTGCAACCAAAGTGAGTGAGATGTTAGGGAATGTGAATACAAGCAATGCTCTTTCAGCTTTTGAGAAGATGGAAGAGAAAGGTGTGGATTTATAATATATTTACATTGTTAAGCCTTTGCTCAATCTGTTAGCATTTTTCCAATTTTTCCAACTCCCCACAGGACTATCACATGCTATTGCTGAAAGTACATGGTCTACTAAGCTTTTGTAGTTCGCTTTGTTACAGTATTTCAATGCATGATGAGAGCAACAGAGATGATTGTTTCCTTTCTCTTTTGTTTCTTCGAAATATGTATGTCCTTATATTGAAATGGTTTAATCAGTTTATTGTGGGTGGACCTATACACCATTTTCTAATAAACAATTTGATGTAAATCTGTATCAGGCTAATTGTTTCTCATTGTCAATCTTATCGATTCTTCAACTTACCATGTCTTGATCATATTTTGCCTGCACTCGAACTTGTCCTTTGGTACTCTGCAGTTACATGTTTGGTTGAGCACAACCAAGTCAGCTGCATTTTTCTGACCTTTTAAATCCACCTGACCTCGGCATTCCTTATGCTTTGTAGTTCATTTACCAAGCTTCTAGCATTCATAAACAAATATTCATTTAATTTAGCAGTCATTCGTAGTCTTAAAAATGCTGTAATTTATGATGTTCTTCCCTTGTTGCACAATATACAGATTAGAGGCTTGAGTCGATAATTGTAATGTTTTTTTTTGTCAGATTGTGTAGAATCATGCAATATTATCTATGCAGATTATGCTGTGCAGATTATGTAGAATCTGCCTAGTAGA